>JADBJO010001071.1:472500-485000 GCA_016801955.1 Conus betulinus
ACAAACAAAAAAGAAAACAAAAGGAAAACAAAAGAGAAGTGTTTTTATTTTTTCTCGTATATTTGCTTGATTATCCTTTTTTGTTTGTTTGTTTGTTTTTTCGTCTTTTCTGTCAATTTCACTGAAAGATAGTAAAGATATATAAAGAGAGACAGCGGTGTGAATACTAAACATACCTGGTGCTAGGAGCAGCACTGGAACAGGCACATGCCAGCAGACCTGCAGCCCAGTGCCAAATGCAGACACTGGTAAGCGGAAAGGGCTGATCCCTAGTTCAGTCCAGGTGTCAAGGAAAGATGACCCTCCAGAGGTTCATGCCAGGACAAAGGCTGCCCACGTGAAGGTCAGTTCCCACACCAGAACACAAGCCGCGCTTTACGACAAGCGGTCAGTCTGGCGGCCTTGCCACACGCCATGTTGTGGTCACCATGTTGAAAACAGCAAGGCCTGTTCCGCGCCTGTCCCTTTTCGTTCTCTTCCTTGGTCTTGTCTCTTTTTTTTTTAATCACCAGAACCCTTCTTTTACTAAGTTAGTCGTGTCGCCCCCCCCCCCACCCCCCACCCCGCCCCCGCGCACCACTCCCCCCCCCTTTTTCCGCAGTCCCCCGTACCCCGCTGACGTGTCAGTACCGCCTTTTCTCGTGTCGAATTCTTGACGTTCGGGAGAAGTTCCATGTCATGTAAACGAATGTTTATTTGATGGGACATGAAACATACTTTCTGTCTTGTTTTGTTTTGTCTTTTTTTTTTTTTTCTTCTTCTGAATTGAAGTGTGAGGCCTGTTGTCATCAGACTGTTTCATTTCTGAATTGAAGTGTGAGGCCTTGTCATCAGACTGTTTCATTTCTGAATTGAAGTGTGAGGCCTGTTGTCATCAGACTGTTTCATTTCTGAATTGAAGTGTGAGGCTGTTGTCATTTCTGGACACGCTGAACATCACCTCCTCTTTGGGGGAAGACAGCATGTTGTCGGATCAACGTTCTTCCTGTGAGTTCCACAGTTCAGTTGCAACGGAAACGGTATGATGTACACATTCCAGTATCCATGTGCAGCGGTAAGGTAAGGTAATGTTGCTTGTAGCCCAGCCGACCGCAAAGGGCCATATCAGGGCTGTCACCACGTCGAAGTCAGCTCACAAGTCATATAAGTAGCAAAACAAACAAATAAAACAAAACAAAGAAAGAAACAAACAAACAAACCAAGAGAAAAAAAAAAAACTAATTCACACAAGTCTTTAAAATCACACTTTCTAGAAACACACCGGAAATTTTGTTGATTTTTTTTTTTTCGCAAAATCTTAGATCAGATTAAAAATGTTAACCTCTTTCAGAAATTCAAAGATCACATCAGGTGGGACCATGTACAGAAAGAAGACATGTACAGAAAGAATACCCTATACAGAGAGAATACCTGTACGAAAAGAATACCCTGTACAGAGAGAACACCTGTCCAGACAGAATATCTGTACAGAGCTAATACATGTACATACAGAATACATGTACAGACAGAATACCCTGTACAGAGAGAATACATGTACAGAGAGAATATATGTACAGAGAGAATACCCTATACACAGAGAGAGTACATGTACAGAGAGAATACACGCACAGAGAGAATACCGTGTGATCCGTGCTGAAGTCTTAAACTCTGATATAGTAAAGACTGTACAATGGGCAAAGCGCTGGAAGATTCATTTTAACGATAACAAGACAGTACTTGTCATTATCATTGGAGATGAACCACAAGTTTATCCACGAGATGAACCACAAGTTTATCCACGACCATTTGGTAACACACGTCGCCGGTGGGTTGACGCACATAAACATCTTGGCTTGATCCTCCAACATGGCTGCTTTACCATTGTGCTAAAAGCACATTGTTAGATTAATTCATAAATTAAGGCTAAATACTTGGAACACTAAATATTCTCATGGTATTTCTTGTGTCTGTAGAGGAAACATTTCTGTGCGTCATCTTTTGTTTGAATGCTCAGTGCTGACCTCGCTCTATCAGGAGAAAGGTATTGAGATGAATGACTTTGATAACGTCAACAGTGTTTTATATGGTTCATGTGTTGCTGATGTTGCCATGGTTATTTCGCAGTCATAGGTTGCAAAATTTTTGTAAAGATCACAATTTTGTATACCACTAGGGTATTTCACTTATGTAAATATGCACATATCACTTGTGGCTTTGCAAGTACTAGATAAGGTTTTTTTTTTTTTTTTAAACAAGTGTCTAATATCATCTGGCGATGAAAAGACATTAAACAAACCACTGAACTGAACTGATCCTCCAAAATAAGTGTACAGGTGACGAGCAGGTCAGATGAACAGTAAATACAGTTCACATATTAATTGCTTGTCTACCAAACTACAAATAAAGAATATCAAAGAAAAGCGTCAGAGAGTATGTGTCAATCATTCCTCTTGCCTTCATTTGGCAGTAGAACATCTAAAAGGCACAAGTCACCAAAACTATCTGAAGATCCCGGGTTCTTTTTCCTCCAGAAAAGAAGAGAAGGCGTGAATTGATACAATTGTATAAACTGGTTGACCAGAACACTTAATAAGCCAAGTCCCAGACTGAATGTCATCAAGCGGACATTCCCAGCGAAGACCCCTGGAGAGGCATGTGCCTCTATGCAGAAAAGAACGGGAAAAAAAACTCATTTGTTCCCAACACAACAACATTCTGGAACGACCTATCAGACAACATAAAGTGAACAAAATCCCTCAACGAATTCCAGCGTTTTATTTCACGGGATGACTCAGTTGGGCCCCGTTACTACTGTTATGGAGACAGAGACGAACAGATTTACTGTTGTACACTCCGCCTTGGAACGAGGAATGCTAATCCATATCTTGTTAACCGTCACTGAAAAGGAGATCCAACTTGTTGCTGTGGTACCGATCCATAAACGCAAAATATATTAAAAAAAAAAAATGAAACGGCAAAATATTTCTTAACGTATTGTCCAAATAATATCATCGCTAGACAGACATGATTTCCACTCTTCCGCCCAGTTTACTTGAACTAGATTCTCTTCTCCGTCGCAACCAAGCCATTAAGCATAGAAGAAAATGACAATCTTCAAAACTTTTTTTTTTTTTTTTCTTTTTTTTTTTTTTTTGCTGTCCCATCTTCTGTGCCACCTCAGTGGCAGTGCACCCAGGCCGCTCATTCCGACGACACCCCCGTCCACAGCCACAGCCCGGTCAGTCCCGCAGCAGCCCCGGCACCGGCAATCCACAACGAGCAGCCGATGCCAAGTCGTCAAGAGGCAATCCACTGGAGGAGACACAGCACTGCTGCCGAGCCACTTTGGTGATGTTCAGTGGCGCCTGTTCTGATCTAACATATGCAGGGCACCACCTACTAAGCCCCCTACTGACGACAATAACTGCTTAGTCGCGGAGCCGGAGTGAGTGAGCTCTCCCTCCAGAGGGCGCCACCACGTCCGTCCAACGACAGACCCCATGGATTCGCCAATACCAGTGACCCCGACGGAACCAAACCAAGACCACAGACATGGAGAGGACATCGAAACTTTATGCTGATCGATGAGAATGAGGATGATGAAGATGATGCTACGGGTTTTCCATTCCGGTCTGAGACTGCATGACAGGGCTGTACTTTACACTTCCTTTCATAATATACCCCGGCGTCAAGCAAGCCCAAGAGATACAGACACCTGCAGTGTTGGTCAGGAAATTTGAGCAACACTCTCAGAGACACATCCATTAAGTGGATGAAACTCGACTGTGTGGTCCTAGTCTTCCAAACTGAGCCCGTAGCAAACTCAATTCTGGGTAGGAGCCGGTCGGGGCAGAAAAATCCCACATGACTCTGACGGGAATCGGCCTGTTCTGATCTAACATATGCAGGGCACCACCTACTAAGCCCCCTACTGACGACAATAACTGCTTAGTCGCGGAGCCGGAGTGAGTGAGCTCTCCCTCCAGAGGGCGCCACCACGTCCGTCCAACGACAGACCCCAGCCGGGAGTCCGCGACGCTAACCACTTCGCCACGGAGGACTGTCTTCAAAACTGTTCATCACTTTATCAAATAATAAAATCGATTTTGATTTGCACGTACCCAAATGGGGGCACAGTCATATAAAACTTCCGGAACCGGTCAAGTTTGGGGAAAGGAAACCGAGAGCAAATCTCTCTCTCTCTCTCTCTCTCTCTCTCTCTCTCTCTCTCTCTCTCTCTCTCTCTCTCTCTCTCTCTTTCAACGCCTAAAATAGGGTTGATATTGTGAGTGGTATGTTTGCACGGTTGCTACCTCCAATATTAAATTATTTTACTTTGCTTCTTATGTCATCTTCTTCTTCTATTTCTACTTTTTTTCTTCTCCTCTCTCTCTCTCTCTCTCTCTCTCTCTCTCTCTCTCTCTCTCTCTCTCTCTCTTTCTCTGTCTTTTTCTTTACTTTCATTGTATTATATTTCATTCTGTATTTCGTAACTTTACAGTCACTTGTCACACTGCGTTTGTCGCATAAATAATGTGTATCTTTAGGATCACACCATAGACACAAGCTTGTCACTCTTCACAGCCTGTGTTACAACATTCTGTTCACTCGAAATTTTTTTTTATATTCGCTAACTGCTGTCGGGGGGGGGGGGGGGGGGGGATGAAGTGAGTGTGTTTGTGCCAGACACTCTGCGGGACAAACTGAACGCCAAGAAGTTGTTGACCTAGTTAAAGATAACTGAACGCCAAGACGTTGTTGACCTAGTGAAAGATAACTGAACGCCAAGAAGTTGTTGACCTAGTTAAAGGTAACTGAACGCCAAGAAGTTGTTGACCTAGTTAAAGATAACTGAACGCCAAGAAGTTGTTGACCTAGTTAAAGATAACTGAACGCCAAGACGTTGTTGACCTAGTTAAAGATAACTGAACGCCAAGAAGATGTTGACCTAGTTAAAGATAACTGAACGCCAAGAGGCTGTTGACCAAGTAAAAGATTACGCCAAGAAGTTGTTGACCTGTAAAAGATGGTTGTGAAAGGTCTGTCAAGCGGAGGCCAACCAGGCTAATTCCAACCTATACTAACATACATTATAATGACGGTAACAGCGATGATACACAAAAAGACTAAGCAATAAGAAATCAAAATATAAATAATAATGCATTTGTTTATTTGTTCACTTCAATTATTTTCTATGTATTGTCTCCTTCAAATAAGTCAATCAATCAATCGATCAGCCAATCAATCAATGAATGAATTAATTTTCCTTTCTGCTTCGTCTTCAGTGTCAGTTCATTCTAGCTCTCCTAAAAGTGAGTTCGTTGCGGTGCCTGCACAGTGCCAGACGTGTGCAGGCTACTGTAGTGCCTTCACAGTGCCAGCCGTGTGCAGGAATCTCCTGTAGTGCCTTCACGGTGCCAGCCGTGTGCAAGAATCTACTGTAGTGCCTTCACGGTGCCAGCCGTGTGCAGGAATCTACTGTAGTGCCTTCACGGTGCCAGCCGTGTGCAGGAATCTACTTAGTGCCTTCTCAGTGCCAGCCGTGTGCAGGAATCTACTTAGTGCCTTCTCAGTGCCAGCCGTGTGCAGGAATCTACTTAGTGCCTTCTCAGTGCCAGCCGTGTGCAGGAATCTACTTAGTGCCTTCACAGTGCCAGCCGTGTGCAGGAATCTACTGTAGTGCCTTCACAGTGCCAGCCGTGTGCAGGAATCTACTGTAGTGCCTTCTCAGTGCCAGCCGTGTGCAGGAATCTACTTAGTGCCTTCACAGTGCCAGCCGTGTGCAGGAATCTACTTAGTGCCTTCACGGTGCCAGCCGTGTGCAGGAATCTACTTAGTGCCTTCACGGTGCCAGCCGTGTGCAGGAATCTACTGTAGTGCCTTCACAGTGCCAGCCGTGTGCAGGAATCTACTGTAGTGCCTTCTCAGTGCCAGCAGTGTGCAGGAATCTACTGTAGAGCGGTGGACATACAGCCACGTCCACGCTGGACGTTTTTCCTGTGGTGCCGGGTCTGAGCTGATACACGTGTGACAAGAGTTAGAACGTATCCCACTTCTGTTACCCTGGTGCCAGACTGCAGGACAAGCTGGCTAACCGTGTCCCTGTCGAGGACTCAACGCTGACTTACCTCGTGTTGATCTGTCCACATACACTCTTAGAGAACTGAGGACTCGACGCTGACTTACCTCGTGTTGATCTGTCCACATACACTCTTTAGAGAACTGAGGACTCGACGCTGACTTATCTCGTGTTGATCTGTCAACGCGCACAAGTTCCAACTACAGACTTTTTAAAGACTTCTTTCAAATACACGCTCATGCTAGTAACGGATTCATGCACACTACTGCACTTGTTCGGATTAATTCAATGCACACACACACACACACACACACACACACACACACACACACACACACATACACACACAACTCCGACATCTATACAGACACTCGTATGAACGTACGTAGGGGTGTGCACATGCACACGTATATATTTCAATGTTAGCTCAAAGGTTTCGTTGTCATTCGCTTTTGTTTGACTTCCCTCCTCAAACTATGTAAAGTCCTCCATTGTCTAGCCCTCCCTTCCACCAGTCCCCCCCCCCCCACCCCCTTCTTGCTCCCCAGACACCCCTCCTCACTATTCGCCCCCCCCCCCCTCCCGCCCCCACTACCCACCCTTCTCAAGCCCCACCCTCCAAACAGAAGCCGCATTGGAAACGCATTTACGTTGTGCCACCTCCTCCCCTCCATTCCTCCCACCCTCCCTTCCCCCATCCTCCTCTCCGTCCTCCCTATGGCTAATTGGATGAAGCCAGAGTTTATTGCCTCTGGTTATCCTCCCTTGCCCTTCCCAACACCCGGGCTTTAGCACTTCCGGCCAGGAGGTGTCGCGCCTCAATTCTCACTCTGGACCGCTTCACACCTCTGGCGGGTCCCGTCTCCCTCCGCCCTGGGGAGAGAGTGCCGCCCTTTATTGGTGCCTTCGTTGTGGGGAAGAAGGCGCCAAGACGTTTCAGACTTATTGGATTGTGCTCCTTGTTCCTCCCTTCCTCCCTTTCCCTCCCGCCTCCTGGCTCCTCCCCGCTTCAGCACTCTGCCACCTGCTCCCACTGACTGCGGCTCCTGCCGCTCTCTTCCCTCTGCTCCGGCAGGGGAGGCAACCCGGCCTGTCACCCAGCTGCCCTTTGTCTACTTTCGGACTGCACTTTCCCTTTAACGTATCATTCTAAAAAGTCATAAGATGGGTTGGGTGTAATAAAAAATATATTGTTTTTATTTCTGGACAGTGGTAAGTTTTTCTTGTGCTTCTCGCTTGAACAGTCCAATGTCACGCCCCACACTATCGCCCGCCGGGCGAGCCTCTGTGTCCAAATTGTCGCTGAAACAGATATTGTCGCCGGCGACAAACTGGGTGCACCCTCAGTCCCAAAAACTGCAGCCATTTGCAAAATTTGTCGACAGTGACGTTTGATGGTGAAAAATTCCAGTGTAGGTGTTACACGTTAGGTTGAAGAAGTACAAACCTAAACTGTTGTAATGGCTTGCAATGAAAAAACATACAATAGCCGACTCTAAACAAAAAAGGGGGCTGGCGTTTGGCAAGTTTATCTTCCAAGCAGACAGATTAAAATGAAAGGAATAGAACTATCTTGGGGGAAACCATACGGCGCAAAGATAGGGTCACGGATGAATGCGAAGGCCTGACTTGTGACGTCAGGTAAGGGGTAGCCCAGGTATTTCTAGATTGTGAATTATTTCATCCGGAGAAATCCCTAAAAACAAATGGAATGATTGGTTGGAGATGGGCGGGGGCGGGGGCGGGGGGAGCAGGGGGGGGGGGGGGGAGGAGGAGGGGGGGGGGGGGGGGGGGGGGGAGCGGGGAAGGGGGGGGGGGGGTGTTGTTCATTTGATCTCTTATCAGTTTGCTAGCAATTTCTGACTCACATTTATCATACACCTCAGTCCCGGCCGGAGTTGGAACATGGCTGCCTGACGGAAATGCCAACAAACTCCCGATGTCTTGCCCGCCCCAGTGGCACCCATCAACACGCTCACTGCCTCGTCAAAGTCAGCTCCCTGCAGTGTGTTTTGCATTGTCTTCCGTAATTGCCCCCCCCCCCCCCCCCCCCCCCCCCCCCCCCCCCCCCCCCAACCCACACACACACACACACACACACACACACACACACACACACACACACACACATGTTTTGAAAGACAGGAACTGTCGTAGAAGGTCAGACCTTGCTCCGCGTGAACAGATGTTTTGGCGCAACTATTCTGTCCTGTAAAAAAAAAACAAAACAAAACAAAAAAAACAACAACAACAACAACAAAAAAAAAACAGTAACAGCAGCAGCAGTTACAGTAGTAGCGGAATAGTAGCCCCTGCAGCAGCAGCTACAGAGGTAGTCAAAGCAGCAGCCGCATAGTATTAATAGCTACAGCAGCAGGAAGAAGAGGACCGGAGCAGCAGCAGTCCTTGTCGTCGTCGTCGTCGTCGTCGTAGTAGTAGTAGTAGTAATGGTAACAGCAGTAGTATTAGTAGAAACCCTAGCAGCAGCGGCAGCAGCAGTAGAAGAAGTAGTAATAGTACTAGTGATTGCAGCAGCAGCAGCAGTAGTAGTAGTAGTAGAAGTGGTAGGTGGTGGTGGTTTTATTTTACATCTTTTCATCCGGCAGATGATATTAGACGAATGGTAGTAGTGGTAGTAGTAGTGATAGTAGGCCTACTAGTGATAGCAGCAGCAGTAGTAGTAGTAAAGTAGTAGTAGCAGTAGTAGTAGTAACCGCAACTGCAGATGTGGCATTAGCTGCTGCTGCTGCTGCTACTACTATTACTACTACCACTACTACTACTATTAGTTGCGGTCGTTACTGTTAGTTGTGGTCGTTAAAATTCAAAACTAGAAATGATTTAAATACAAGTTTTGATACACCGATTCACTTCTTTTTAATTTACAAAATTTCTTTTGTTATTTTCGTTGTTCTTTGGTTTGTTCGCTGTTCTGTTGACACAACAGTTCACTTAACATAAACATTCAATTTCACTATCCAATACTTTTTGCATGTGACTTATACTAGCGACGTACACCAAATCAGAAACGATCAAAAGCAGTAACAACTTACACCCAGCTAACTTCACAACAAGCACAAAAAAAGCAGCAATGACTCTTAATTCCACACAACTTGGAAGACTTGATGTTCCACGGCAGTCGCGTGTCCTTTGAGGATACTCGTGGCGCACGTTTGGCAACTGGTTTGAAACAGGACACCGACACAAAGCACACGCCTCTTCCAACACAATGGAAGCGCACGGTGATGTCTCGGTATGGACCCAAATCAGCCCCATAGTTCATTCTTTGAAATACGTCACGTGATATCTCGGTATGGACCCAAATCAGCCCCATAGTTCATTCTTTCAAATACGTCACGTGATGTCTCGGTATGGACCCAAATCAGCCCCCCATAGTTCATTCTTTCAAATACGTCACGTGATATCTCGGTATGGACCCAAATCAGCCCCATAGTTCATTCTTTCAAATAGTCACGTCTCTGCCCATTTTGTCATAAAGGGCGACAATTTCGGTTTCGGCGACAATTCGGGTTCCGAAATCCGCCCAAACTGTCCCCAGCGACAAAGTGGACAGGCGACAGTTTGGGGTGAAGACCGGTCCCCACCTGTCCGTCATTGAGCAGGATCGTTTGGCCTGGTCACTCCGAGTCCGTCCGTCAACAGCACCACGGTGGTTTGGCCAAGACATGTCATGGTCACGTTTCCTGACAGAAACATTCTTCAGATGCTAAAACCATCAGACCAAGCATTCTGCACGGATTGTTCGACTGAACATACCCCATCTACCCCCCCCCCCCCCCCCCCCCCACCCCCCCCCCCCCCTCCTCGTCTCCCTTCCCGTACAGGGTTGAGTATTGGTGATAAAACTGAATGAGAGAGAGAGAGAGAGAGAGAGAGAGAGAGAGGGGCGGGAGGGAGGGAGGAGAAGAAGGAGGGAGAGAGGGTGTGAGAGAGAGAGGTAAGGTAAGGTAATGTTGCTTATAACCCAGCCGACCGCAAAAGGTCATAATTATCAGGGAAAAATCGACTCGATCATTCACACGACCCTTTAAAACGCACCTTCTAAAAGCACACCGGCTTGTTTTATTAAACATCTTTCCTCCGTAAAATCTTAGATCAGATAAAAATATTAATCTCTGTCAGAAATACAAAGATCACATCAGGTGGGACATCTCTGAACAAAGTTTTCATGGAGTCTGCTGTAAAGTGTTTATATCTAACATAATGCAAGTCCCAACACTCTAAAAGAATATGTTTCACTGTAAGTGGTACATGACATGGAATGCACCACGGAGCTTCTTCACCTTTTAAAGGATAAGAACGGGTGTAAAACGAGTGGCCTGTGTGCAAACGGCTCAAAACTGTGTCTTCTTTACGGCCGTCTCTGGAACATAGTAAAAACTCTTCCAGGTTTGGACAGATTTTAAATAGTTTTTTATCCGTCTGCGAGTTCCATTCCTCTTGCCAGAAGTCTTGGATATAGCCTGGGTTTGGGGTTTCAGATCAGTGTGAGGGACAGACAATCGGCTCAACTCTTTTTTGTGGCACTCTTGGCAAGGTCATCAACCACTTCGTTGCCTCGAATGCCAACATGGCTGAGAACCCAAGCAAAAACTATGTTGTATCCATCTGATTTCAGGGAGGTGTACAAATCGAATAACTTCAGCAGTTGAGGGCGCTTGAGGTTACGGCCGGCAAAAGCCTCCAAAGCAAAAAGGACGCTGACAAATATGAAGAAATCTTTGTTTTGATTTAGAGACCATTTCAAGAGCCAGGTCCAAGGCTGTCAGCTCAGCAGTATAGATGGAGCTGTCAGTAAGAATGTGTTTAGAACATCTCTGAGAAGGACCTGGTGCACAATGCACAGGAGAGGCAACCCCCCCCTCAGATTTGGAACCGTCGGTGAAAAATTCTTCTGAAGGATGGCAACTTTGAACACAGTTTGACGAGAGAAGACTTGTACACCACGGTGCTGGTGGAAATCTTTGCTGTACGAGGCTAATCAAACCGGATCTCTGAGTAAAGAAAGTCCATGGTGGGTCACGAGAAAATCTGGGATAAATCACACACAACTCCAAATATATCTGCATTGTTCGAGTGAGGAAGAATACGAATTCCCAAGGGTAGGATGGAACTGCGGTGGGGTCATTGATTTCTTTTTGAAATTTTCAAAATCACAGGCATACGCAGAATTTTGGGGTTCAGAAGAGAGACTCAAACAGAAGTTCAAACTATGTTTCAGCTGAGGATTCGAGAGTGATGGTTCTCCTGCGTCAGCAAACAAGCTTTTAACAGGAATGGTGCGGAATGCACATAGTCTAAGCCCTTGATGGTGGATGGGATTTAAATTTTTCACGGAGGAAGGTTTGGCCGAGCCGTAGGCTACACACCCATAGTTCAGTTTGGAGCGGACCAGAGCCCTGTAAAGATGGAGAAGACATCAAGAGTCACTGAAGTAGGACTGACCCGATGCAGTGGATGACTGGAGGTGCACAGCAGACCTTCCAGAATGGGGAAAACCATCCACAGATCATCCGAAAAGCGACATGGGACTTGATAGTGTACTCCACTCAACTTCATCAAAACAACTGATTCTGACTGAAGTCACTGTGCCACAATGAAATTGGGATGGAGCAAGATCACATCAACGGCACTGAAAAGTGTGCAAGTCAAGCCAGCACCTCCACGGGGTGTGGCTACCAAGCCAAAGTCCTCGCCACAGAGGTTGGAGCAGGGGAATTCCAGGCTCATCAGCCTATGGTCTCCTCAAACAGCTCGGAATCTTAGTTAAGAAGAGGACCAGAACCCTAAAGGCAATGGCAGGGGCAGCTGAAAAGAGTCTCAGCTGGATCTGGACGAGGAGAAGCCTAAGTGAATTTCATAGGGTTTAATGTCCCTCACCCAGAACATGTGCTCCATAGCCATGTGGATGAGACCCATCTAGAACGGCAAACGCCTTGACATGCCCACTCATGCACTAGTTGCTGCTTCGAATCCCGACGAGACAAAAATTGTGTGTGTGTGTGTGTGTGTGTGTGTGTGTGTGTGTGTGTGTGTGTGCACGCGCGCGCGTGCTTATGTGCGTGTGTGTGTATGTGTGTGTGTGTTTGTGTGTGTGTGTGTGTGTGTGTGTGTGTGTGTGTGTGTGTGTGAGAGAGAGAGAGAGAGAGAGAGAGAGAGAGAGAGAGAGAGAGAGAGAGGGGGGGGGGCAGAGGGGAGAGAGAGAATAGTTATATTAACGTATTCACTGCTGTCAAAATCACTGTTCCGATTTGATGTAAATGAAGACCGACTACCAGCTGAACATTTTTACCAAGTCCATGTTGTAGTACTCTTGAAAAGCTAAAAAAGCAAGAAAATGTTTATACTCATTTCTTTATTTTTATATTCATTTCATTTCTTTATTACATTTAGTTCCATGTTACATATGCATCGTTACAAC
>JADBJO010001072.1:5000-7500 GCA_016801955.1 Conus betulinus
AGCATATACTAAGCTATCATATAACATGCGAACATTCTCACCGATGTAAAGACCTTTCAAAAAGCCCGTCTGACTTCCATGGATAATGGAAGACAAGACAGACTTCAAGCGGTTGACAATGCATGCTGATGCAATTTTATAAGAAATATTTGGTAATGACATTGGACGCCAGTTTTTTTTTTTTTTTTTTTTTTTTTTTTTTTTTTTTAACGAAACGTTTGGTTTGCCTTCCTTAGGTATGTATATAATGACACCTTGACGTTGTGTTACAGAAAGTTCAGCATTAATAAAACCTTCATTTATTATAGATCTAACAAGAAAAGCTCCAATATCAACAAAGTAGAACTAATAGAACTCAGCTGTAAAGCCGTCAGGGCCAGGGCTTTACCATTTTTCATAGATTTTTAAGGAGACCGCTGCTTCCGTATACGAAAATTTTCCTTCTATGCTATTCTTATCTATGTCAGTCAGCATGAAGGACGCCGCTAAACGTCAGAACGACAGCCCTCATCCTGACCAGCTGGATCATGACAGGGGCATACCAGAAGTCAGCCTGACCCCTGTGTTTTCTAGACAGACACCGCAGCAGACAACCAGACGACATCGCTGTCAACCTGCCAGGCCATAGAGGAGGTGGTACGACCCACTACTGTTACCACTGCCACCACATCATCCCCTGTCACACGTTCAGCAGTCACACCTAGTGACACGACCGCTGACAGTGGTAACAGTGAGAAAAGCAGGAACAACACGACACCAACAGGCAGTCTGCCTGGGGAAGATGACAACTCCGGTGGCATTGCTGGGGGTAAGCGACAACAGACAGACTGTTCCAGAGGGGAGGAAAATCTTCCCAGTGTCTCTGTCACTGTGTCAGACAGTATGTACCATCCTGGATGTGGAGATGGCCCACTACCTGAAGACGGCGCAACCTGTGGCACACCTGACACGACTGTCAAACCGGGTGACGCCGGGGATTCCCCTTCCCCTCCCCTCCCCCCCACTCCTCCCATTCCACCCCTTCTCGAAACCGCAAGGGACAGTGCACATTCCACAAATACCGCTTCGCACGTGCAAAGCGAAAGACAAAGACATTCGCACCGCGGAGAAATGGACCACAGAGCAGGTCAGGGGAGTTCAAGGTCCCATTCCTTGTCACTTGACAGACAGTCATCTATTCCCGAGTGCTGATGTGATCGCTCAAAGCCGAAAAAGCGAGCGAGTCCTCGGAAATCTGTCGTCTCTAAAAATAAAAATAAGAAATGAAGATATGGTCCCTGATGTACATACTCTGAAAAGTACAGTGTTTTCAATGGTTTGAT
Organism: Conus betulinus; assembly: GCA_016801955.1. NCBI lineage: Eukaryota > Metazoa > Mollusca > Gastropoda > Neogastropoda > Conidae > Conus > Conus betulinus. The sequence continues at coordinate 6,323 of JADBJO010001072.1, forward strand.
ATAATGTGGAAGGCATCCTATCAAAATTGAAGGAAACTAGCTTCGTCTCCTTTATTATAAACTTCGACTTCATTTGTCTGGTAGAAACTTTCGTGGATTCATTCACATCTACTTTATTTCCATCTCATACAAGCTTTGTATCACCAGCAAAAAAATTATCTCTTCGGGGAAGGAAAAGTGGTGGGATCATTGTAATGGTAAAAAACATCTTTTAGCAATTTATAAAACAAATTCCAACAAAATACGATAATGTTATTGTACTCCAAGCTGATAAGCGGCTGTTTGGAACTGAGTCTGATATTTTTTCATTATTAGTGTTTACTTGAATCCAGTAAATAGTCCGTTTTACGACACTGGTGACGTGGACAATGGGATCTCTGTTCTTGAACAATGCATGCTGGATATTATTGAAAAAGAAGAAGAAACTGAATTTATCCTGTGTGGGGACTTTAAAGCTAGAACCTCTGATATCTTTCCTGCACAGCTGAGTGTAGACGATGTGATGTCTGACCCCGCTCACCATGACCAGTGTATTAACTCTGACACTGATGACTCTCCCCCTCCTCGTTCTTCGCAGGACACTGTGATTAATGATTATGGTAAAAAATTACTTAATTTATGTACCGGTTTTGATCTGTTTGTTTTGAATGGTGTTTGTTTAGGAGACACAGATGGTTGCTTCACTTATATAGCTCCCTCTGGAAACAGTGTTATTGATTATTTCACTTTCTCTACTTCTTTGTGCTCTCTACCCAGAGGACTTTTTGTTCATGAAAAAAATTCACTCAAAGCACATGCCTGCCTGTCGAATGCGTTGTGGTGTGTAACCAGCAAACGGATGATGGTGAAGTTAATGACTCGCCTATTTTCAAAACTAGTTTGGTCTGAAGATAGGCGAGAAGACTTTCTATATCAAATTAATTTACAAGAAAACAAAATCTCGCTTGAGCAAGCGAAACAGCTAATTGAGTTTGACATGGACAGTGCACTTGATTTGTTTTCTGCCACCCTAAAATCTGCCGCCTCTTGCATGTCTGTAAAGCAGGGTGGTGGTAGGACCATCAAAGGTAATCTATGGTTTGACTCGGAGTGCTATGAAAGTCGAAAGAATACCAGAAAAGCACTACGCGATTTAGAACGTTTACAAAAAAAAACCCACAGAGGATGGACACGAATAC
>JADBJO010001072.1:12500-20000 GCA_016801955.1 Conus betulinus
AGCTATGGGACTGCTTCAAGACCGAGATGCTGAAAGCAGTACAGGAATACATTCCTCACAAGCAGCAAGACCCATCAGCCTGGATCACCCCAGAGATCCGCCGGCTCAATAATAGACATGACCAAGCATACCAGAAATGGAAGAAGACAGGCTCTCCTAAACACCATGAAGAGTCAATAAGCGCAACAACGCTACAACCGGCGAGCCTGCAGGGACTACGTCAACAGTACACTAACGGAAGAGCCCTCCGAGCATGCGCCTAAGTACAAACGCTTCTGGTCCTACATCAGAAACGAGAAGTCGTCAACAGCCGGAGTCGCCCCCCTGAAAGTCAACGGTGTACTGAAAACGCATCGCAAGGCAAAGGCAGATGCATTGAATGACCAGTTCAAGTCAGTCTTTGGTGACGGCAAGACCTACACATCCGAGGAGTTCAAGGCCAAGTGTAACATGAGACCACAACGTTCCGTCCCTCGACACAGTCAACATCTCTAAGGAAGGAGCAGTACGGCGAATCCTGACCAAGCTCAACCCCAGGAAAGCAACTGGACCTGATGGGATCAGTGCCCGCGTCCTGGAAGAGCTGGCTGATGAAGTAGCGCCTACCCTTACTACCATCTATCAGTCATCCATGAACACCGGAAATGTCACACACACACACACACACACACACACACACACACACACAGAAGAACGCGATTGAGAGTGCGTGCGTGACTGTATATATGAGCCAATCTTGCTTCAGAAGATGTACAAAATTTCCTGGATTGAAGGTAAAACTGGTTATATCTCCACCTTCTATCAAAAGCAATATGACATGATAATTTTATATTAATGTTTGAAATTCACTGCTGAATCTAATCTTTTTCATTGGTATATTATGTCATTGTGTTTTTCTGTTGTTACAAATGCTGTGCGTCTTTTTAACTCGATTCTTGATAAGAATTGGATTATCTGGATATTCATGGAGATATAAAAGAATGGTGAGTTCTTAAAATTACCAAAAATGATATGAGATAGAGACATAGGACTGAATAACTTGTCTATCACTCTGTCTGTATGCTTCTTCCAATTCCTGGCCATTTTGTATTGAAATCGGTAAATTGATTTTGACTACAAAATTTGTGTGAATCATTGTATCTTTTCTCCCTCCTGTGTCTGTTTCTCCCCCACCCCCACCCACCTTTTCTCCCTGTCCCTCTCCTCCCTTCTTTCCTTACTTTCACTTTTTCTTGTTGTAACTCCTGTCTAGTATTTTGTTTTACATCCATCTATGCACAAGATGAAATGCTCCTGTGTGTGTGTGTGTGTGTGTGTGTGTGTGTGTGTGTGTGTGTGTGTGTGTGTGTGTGTGTGTAAGTGTGCGTTAGTGCGTACGTGCGCACGCGCGTATATATATATATATATATATATATATATATATATATATACACACACACACACACGCGCGCGCGCGCGCGCGCGCGCGCGCGCGCGCGCGTGTGTGTGTGTGTGTGTGTGTGTGTGTGTGTGTGTGTGTGTGTGTGTGAGTGTGAGTGTGTGTACTATCTAGACACTGAGTGATGTGTAATCCCTTTTTTCTCGCATCATTTTCTTTAATGCTATTTGAATGACTTGTTTTTTAGATTCATTCCCTCTCTTCCTCCCTCTCCCCCCCCCTCTCTCTCTGTCCTCTCTCGTTTTCTCCCTTTCCTTTCCTCCTCCTTTCTTTCTTTCCTCCCTCCCTCTCTCCATCCGTCTCTTAACCTCCCTCTCTCCTTCCTCCCTCTCTCTCGCTCCGTCCTTCTCTCCTTCCCTCAATCTATCCGTCCATCCTTCTCTCATTCCGTCCCTCTCTCCCTCCGTCCATCTTTTTCGCTCCGTATCTCCCTCCGTCCCTCTTCCCTTCTCTGTGTCAGGGGCGAAACTGTCCTGACTGGGGTCCTGTAGTGTGCGGTGCGGTAAAGCAAACACTCCAACACTCACACCACCAAACCACACGAGGCAAGGGTAACAATATAGAACTTACCACACAAATATGCAAACACTCATTCACACGATCTGGTGAGGAAGGGCCCTAAGTCAGTCAGAAGAGTGAGTATAGACTGAGAGCATAAGAGGTAAGAGGGGCCAAAGAAGATGGCTCTATCCAGATCTTAACTATCCTAGTGGACAAAAAAAAAAAAAAAAAAGAAGAAGAAGAAAACAATACTCTTCCTGAGTGATCAGGAAAACCACTAAGTCCCAACTTGGCCCACTAATCAAAATACCCACTCCCCACAGAAGAGAAATAGGAAGAGACGTAACATTGAATAACAGGATCTACACCTAGCCCACTTTTACCTTGACCGAATGGAAGACTGGCTCCGGGGGTGGTCCAGAGGGTCCAACTCGGGGTGTGATTCTTGGACTGTGGAGTCAAGGCAGGGCAGGTGTTTCACAAATTACACCCGACACTGGACAAGGCTGTTTTTCAATGGCGCTCCGACGTCTGTGGTGACCCCCTCAGATTATTCCTGGGATGCTAGTTGAAAAAGGAAAAGAAATCCTACGGCGGTATTAATGCCTTGTATTGCCGTTTAACATGTAGACTGTCCTTGTCACAAAGTGTGGGGGGGTTAGTAGGCGTAGTAGCGGAAAAGTCAGTGGGAAGAGGTAACAGTAAAAGTCAGTGGGAAGAGGTAACGGCTAGAACATCTAGTAGTCAAAAGCTTTGACAAAAAAAAAAAAAAAGGTTTCCTAGCAACAACAAAAAAAAAAAAACGAAGCTGGCATCAGAAAATGGAGCACATCCCTCTCCTTCCATTACTTTTAACAGGTCTCAACCATCATCAGGAGACAATCTACATTTGGGTGGCTATAGGGGGACATCAGTCAATATTTCAATTCAATTAATTTTATCCTCTTTTTTTTTGAGGAATATTGTTTTTCATGGTAAATAACATTTTTTTTTTTTTTCAAAATTCGCAGACAAAGTAACATGATAGGCATCTTAAGCTTGAATTCTTGTTTTTTTTTTTTTTTAAATTGATGACAAATAAACCAATAATTCAGCTCATCAATATGATCATTCTTCATGCACTCTCCTGGCACACAAACAAGTACAAGCCAAAACGGGGCCAGAAGGTAGGGGCGCGACGGGAAGGACTCCTCATAAAGGGAGACAAGTACGGATAAGCAACCATTAAAAAAAAAAAAAAAAAAACCTGGTTATCTCCATTCGAAAACTTATTCGAAAGGGAGTTTCAATCTCCGACTACCCTGCTCTCTATTCTAAGCAAAAGGCGAAACTATCCGCTCACGGTAGCTAATAAAATATTGAACATTGATAATTTGAAAGCTTCGATTCCAACGAATAAATTATTTCACCAACACAACGGTCAATTTCGACATGTTCGCACTGACAACGAAACATTCGTAACCTTCAATAACAACATTGTCGAAGCGCCATTTAAATGAAATATGACTTTTGAACCGCCCGTTCAAGCACGGAAAAAAGCGAAAATTTACACATTCAAATCGTAAATAAAGAAAAAGATAAAGTAGTTACCATAACGGCTTGTGGACTGGGGATGAAAAACTTAGTCGTCGTTCCGGCCCAATGAAGAGTGAACGCCACCGAGCATGGCTCAGGCGTCTCTCACAACCTATGCAAGAGAATAAATTCCATTTGACCCCCCAAACAAATGTTCATCCGTGACAACACCCCCCAACAAAAGAGGCTCGTGCCACTGAGGCACAGCCAATCACAGGCTCCAACAATGTCATGTACACAACCCACTGTCATAAACATACTATTCCCCGTGCGGAATGGTCAGTCCTCTGGAACATGTAATCCTCACAATGTCATGTACACAACCACTGTCATAAACATACTATTCCCCGTGCGGAATGGTCAGTCCTCTGGAACATGTAATCCTCACAAGGTCATGTACACAACCACTGTCATAAACATACTATTCCCCGTGCGGAATGGTCAGTCCTCTGGAACATGTAATCCTCACAATGTCATGTACACACCCACTGTCATAAACATACTATTCCCCGTGCGGAATGGTCAGTCCTCTGAACATGTAATCCTCACGCTCCCGCTTTCCGTCCATCCCTCTCTCCTTCTCTCCGTCCATCCCTCAATCCTTCCTTCCCTCCCTCCGTCCGTCTTCTCTCCTTCCATCCCTCTCTCACTCCGTCCCTCTCTCCTTTCTTCCTTCTCTCCCCTCCAATCTTTTCTCCTTCCCCCCCTCCCCCCCCCCCCCCCCCCCCCCCCCTTCTTCTCTCCTTCCCTCCCGCTCACCCTCTCTGTTCCTCTCTCCTTCCTTCCCTCTCTCCCTCCGTCCTTCTCTCCTTCCCTACCTGTCTCCTCCGTCCTTCTCTCCATCCCTGCCACACTCTCTCCGTCCCTCTCTCCCTCAGCGCCTCCCTCCTTTCCACCTTTTCTCCCTCTGTTTTTTCCTGAATCTACCCGTCTCTCTTTCCTTCTCTTCCTCTTTCCTTTCCTCCCTCTCTGTCTCTCCGTCCCTCCCTCCATCTATCTGTCCGTCTTTTCTCTTATTGTCCCTCTCTTCCTCTGACCTCTTCTTCTTCCCTCCCTCTCTCTCTCTCCCTCCCTCCCTCTTTCCCTTCTCTGCCTCTCTCCATCCGTTCCTCTCTCTCCTTCCCTCAAACTCTCTGCCTCTGTCCCTCTCTCCTTCGCTCCCTCTCTCCGTACCTCCCCATCTCCTTCCTCCCTCTTTCTATTTGTATTCATCTCTCCGTTCGTTCCCCCTCTATTTCTCTCTTACTTTCCCTCCGTCCTTCTCTCTTTCCCTCCCTCTCTTCCTCTGTCCCTCTCTCCTACCCCTCCCTCCCTCTCTCTCTCACTTCCTGTCTCCTCCCCTCCCTCTCATTCTCTGTCCTCTCCTGCTCTCCATCTTTCGTCTGTCCTCTTCTTCTCTCGCTCTCTCCCTCCATCTTTCCTTTCCTCCCTCTCTCCCTCCAACCTTTTCTGCTTCCCTCCCTCCCTCCTTCCCTCCATTTTTCCCTCAGACCTTCTTTCCTTCCATTCCTCCTCTCTCCCTCCGTAATTCTATCCTTCCCTCACTCTCTCCCTCCGTCCTTCATTCCATCCCTCCCTCCCTCCTTCCGTCCTACTCTCCTTCCCTTCCGTTCTCTTCATGATCCTCTCCTTCCCTCCATCTCTCCCTGCGTTTTTTTCTCTTCCCTTACTTTATCCCTCCTTCCCTCTCTCCTTCCATACCTCTCTCTCTCCGACCATGTATCCTACCCTCCATCTCTCCCTCCATACTTCTCTCCTTCCCACCCTCTCTCCCTATGCCCCTCTCTCTCTTCCCCTCCCTGCCTCTCTCTCCCTCCTCCTCTCTCCTTCCTTCATTCTCTCTCTGTCCTCTATTTCCCTCCGTCTCTCTTCCGTCCTTGTCTCCTTCGTTCCCTCTTTCCTTCCGTCCCTCTCTCCTTCCCTCTGTAGTAGTGTTTCAGTAGACTAGCAGACGACGTCCATCGCCTATACACTGCGCATGCGTCTTACCCATAATGCTTTTGTTTTCAGGAATCACGGCTATTAACAACCTTCCAATCACCATTTGGGCGGTATTGCTTCAATAGACTTCCTTTTGGTCTATCTGTATCACAAGACATTTTTCAACTAAAAATACATCAGATCCTAGATCAAGTTTAGGGAGCTGTTGGCATTACGGATGACATAGTTGTTTATGCCAAAACAGATGAAGAACATGAACAGGTCCTTCAGAACTTGATGCAGGTTACAGAAGAAAATGGACTCATGTTCAATTCCGAGAAATGTGACATCAAAACCAACTCCATCACATTCTTTGGCATGAAGTACACAACTGATGGTGTGCAACCAGATCCAGACAAAGTCAGTGACTTGAAAAACATGCTGACACCCACATCCAAGAAAGAAGTACAAGAATTCTTGGGCTTCATCACGTACCTCTCACCGTTCATTCTGGCTGAAAAATCCTCAGTGCTGCGTGCACTCCTCAAAGAAGACTCGGCATTCATATGGGGAGCCCACCATGAAGAATGTTTTCAAAAGTGAGAAAAACAATTTAAGAAAGGTCGACGCTACAATATTTCGACACTCAAACAATGCCCTTTCTTCAAGTTGATGCAAGCATTCACGGATTTGGAGCAAGCATCACACAAGACGGATTGCCTGTGGCTTATGCTTCAAAATCACCTTCTGACGCTGAAACCCGTTATGCCTGCATAGAAAGAGAGCTGCTGGCCATCGTTTTTGGGGTACAGAGATTCCATACTTATCTCTATGGGACGGAAATTAAAAATCTGACTGATCACAAACTACTTGTGATGATCCTGCAAAAACCGCTAATTCAAGTACCACCACGAATGCAACGGATGATGCCCAAGCTGTAAGGATACCAGGTTGAGCTAGAGTACAGACAAGACAAGGAAATGGCACTTGCTGACACTCTATCGAGATTGCCAAACAAAAGCAACAAGAAAACAATAGACCTAGATGTTCGAGTTGACCTGGTGCGATTCTCTGTCCATTTCTTCTTCCCTCCCTCTCTCCTCCATCCCTCTTCCCTTCTCTGCCTCTCTCCATCCGTCCCTCTCACCTTCACTCCAGCTCTCCTTCTGTCCCTCTCTCCCTCCGTCCCTCTCCCTACACTCCCTCTATCCCTCCGTCCCTCTCTTCCCTACACTCCCTCTATCCCTCCGTCCCTCTGTACTTCCCTCCCGCTTTCAACCCGTCCCTTTCTCCCTTACCTTCCTCTCTCCTTCCGCCTTTCTTTCCCTCCCTGCCTCTCTCCGTTTGCATTTTTTTTTTGCTTTCCTCTCTCTCTCCCTCTGTCCTTCTCTCCTTCCGTCACTCTCTCTCCGTCCGTCCGTTTCTCCTTCCCTCTCTCTCTCCCTCCCTCGTATTCTCCTTTCCTTCGTTTCTCTCTCCACGATCGTGTGTGTGTGTGTGTGTGTGTGTGTGTGTGTGTGTGTGTGTGTGTGTGTGTGTGTGTGTGTGTGTGTGAGAGAGAGAGAGAGAGAGAGAGAGAGAGAGAGAGAGAGAGAGAAAATGCGTTTACAAATAAGTATGCAACGCCGCTGCCACTGACAATTCCCATAGTATAAACTCACAAATACACAAAAAAAGATGATGAGCAATTACAATGGCCTTTGTGAGATTGCTGGAGTTTTACAAATGTAATACTGAAGTATGTTTAAGATCTTGCCAGTCACTATCTCACCCTCGCCTCCCCTGCTGCCCTCTTTCCACCCTGTTCCTAACTTCTCCCATTCCTCAATCTGTCCCCTCCTACTCTCTTTTTTCCTCCCTCATCTCACTTCCCTTTGTTTTTTTGTCATGTTTAAGGATAGTCATCCGGGTCAAGATGGAGAGAAAGGGTGAAATGGAGTTGGAGGTGGAGGATGGTGGTGAGGGAGGGGGAGGAGGCGAAGAGACGGAAACCATCTGTAGATGTGGTAGTAAGGGAAAACAATACTTCTACTACTGCAGTGCTTGGAATGGAAGCGAAAGAGATA
>JADBJO010001072.1:25000-29100 GCA_016801955.1 Conus betulinus
AGTTTTAGATACGACGACGGTCTGGCAGAGCCGTACACAGCACAACCATAGTCCAGTTTGGAACGGACCAAGGCTCTGTAGAGGTGCAGCAAAGTTTTCTTATCAGCGCCCCAGTCAGTGTGTGCTACGACCCGCAGAATATTCAGAGCTTTCTGGCAAGAGGTTTTGAGGTGTTTTAATGTGGCTGAGAAAGTTGAGTTTTTTGGTCGAAAAATAACTCCAAGGAATTTGGCCTCTGTGACAGCTGGAATGGGAGATTTCCCTATTTTGATTTCAGGATCTGGAAAAAAACTGACGAAAATTATGGAAGTGAATGCACTGTGTCTTCGTAGTAGGAGAGAAAGTGAAGCCGTTTTCATCATCCGCCCATTGATGAATTTTATCCACACAAAGCTGGAGCCTGCGCTGGACACTCGGGTACAGGCTTCCAGTTGCATAGACAGCAAAATCATCCACAAACAATGAGCAGTGAACCCTGCTGAACTGACTTGACAATGTTGTTAATCTTGATGCTGAATAGGGCCGGAGACAGTATGCTCCCTTGTGGAACACCCAAACTCCTGCTCATGAACATCAGAGAGAGTGGTGCCAACCCGGACCTGAAACTGTCGGTCTGCCAAAAAATTTTGAATGAAAAGTGGAAGATGACCCCGAAAACCAAGATCATGGAGATCATGAAGAATTCCAGCTTTCCAGGTGGTATCGTAGGCTTTCTCCAAGTCGAAGAATATAGCCACTGCGTGGTGTTTGTTCAGAAAGGCGTTCCGAAGCGTAGATTCCAGACGAATCAATGGTCCACTGTAGTATGATGTTTACGGAAACCACACTGTTCTTTCGCCAAAAGGCCGTCGGTTTCAAGTTTCCACATGAGTTTAGCGTTGACCATTTTCTCCATCAGTTTACAGACACAGCTGGTCAAAGCTATTGGACGGTAGTTTGACGGGTTGGAGAGATCTTTTCCCAGTTTTTGGGAATAGGAATGATGAGGGCTTTTCGCCAAGATGGTGGAAAGAATCCAGTAGACCATACATGGTTGTATACATGTAGCAGGATGTGCAGACCTTTTTGCGGAAGATGTTTCAAAAGTTTATAATGGATTTCATCTATACCCGGAGAGGAATCGTTGCAAGAAAGTAAGGCGGATTTCAATTCATTTAAAGTGAAAGGAAGATTGTAGTCTTCCACGTTGTCTGACGAAAAGTTTGCAGGGTGATTTTTCTTTAAGGGCTTTGTTTTTGACAAAACTGGCTGACTAGTTAGAAGAGGAGGAATTCTTTTCAATGGTTGAAGCAAGCAGATTAGCAACTGCTTTTTTTTCTCTGTTATTAAAGAATCAGAAAACTTGAGGTGGTTCACAGTGGGGCAGGTGTTCTTCCCTTTAATTTTCTTGATGATTTTTCACACTTTTTTTCTTCGATGTTTTGGATGTGAGACTTGAGCAAAACTGTCTCCAAGATAATCGCTTACTTACTGGTCTTATATATGTGTTTAGATTTGGCCCTCAGTTTCTGATGCGCTCGGACGTTGGGCATCGAGGGTCTGCAAGAGACCCTACTACGTTGAGCTCTTTTACGGGTTTTGTTAATTTCTTTGCACTCAGAATTGAACCAAGGAACTTTTGGCATTACGGGCTTCTTGGAAGATGTCTGGATGGTTGACTTTGCGCAATTCAGTATGAAATCTGAAAGACTCCTGCCGGATCGTCACTTTGCAGGATCTTGTCCTCTTCCAGATCCATAAGAAACTTAGTGGCAAAGAGGTCCCCAATCTGCTTTGTTGAAATTGAGGCGTTCTGGCAAAGACTCGCTCTCTGCATTCGTACACCGAAGCAAAACAGGAAAGTGGTCACTACCATGCAGGTCCTCATCAACCTCCCAAACAAAATCCAAAAACAAAGATGTGGTGACCTTCTCTCCCAGCTGGGCCAGACAAGATGTGGTGCCATTAGCGGCGTGAAAGTAAGTTGGTGATTTCCTGTTCAAGACACACAGATCAAGCTCCGAAAACACTTCCTCTAAAAGCAGACCCCGTAGTGAAGATCTCTCACTTCCCCCATAGAGGAGAGTGGCCATTCAGATCATCCAACAGCAGGAAGGGTCGAGGAAGCTGCTCCAAGAGTGAAATGAGGTCCTGTTTGGTGACGCAGATGTTTGGAGATAAGTACAAACTACAGATAGTAACTGTTTTGTGGAGAGTAACCCGAGCTGCCACTGCCTGAAGCGGAGTCTGCAGAGCAACTGGGCTGTACAGAACAGAGTTGTGAATGAACAAGGCAACTCCACCAGAAGCACCATGTTCAACAGACTGTGCAGGTAGATTTAAAAAAACTGTAGCCAGAAAGTGAAAAATTTTTGTCAGACTTGAAAAGAGTTTCTTGGGAGGGCAATTAGCATCGGCCTAGCCTCACGGCACAACAGCTGCAATTCTTCATAATTGGAAGACAGTCCCCTGATATTCCAATGTATGATTGAATCCATTGTGGATGAGTCCATCATAAAAGAGAAATATGGTGAAGGAAAATAAATCTCGTAACTCTTCTTCCTTTTATGCCATATCTACATCATCTGGATCCGAGAGAGAACTGCAAAATCTGTTGAAATTTCTCTCCGCTTTTTTTCTCTCGATCGATCCGATAAAATTATGTTTGGCGTTTTTCTTTTTAGGCGGCGCTTGGTCTTTCCTCCAGAACCGCCAGCTCCCTTGTTGACAGCTGTAGGGTGCCCTTTGGAGGATTTTGAGGGGGTGGTCTTGTCTTGCACTTCAACGACTTCCACGCTCTGCCGCCCTGAAGTGCCTGTAGGTCTTTTGCCCCCTGTTGGTCTGGGGGCGGGAGTAGGCTTCGAAGACTGACTCGTATCTGAAGGCGATGACTGCTGGGGTTCATCGCATGCAGTGGTTCTGCCTGAGGCTACAGACTTGGTTGGGTGCTTGCCTCCACAGTTGGCACAGAGTGGGTGGACTGTCACACACCACACCCTGGTGGACTGGCTGGCAGCAGGTACCACACACCTCTTCTTCCGTACAATCTATCCCTCATATGGCCGTACCTTGGCACTTGAAACAGCGCAGAGGTGATGGGATGTACAGCGACACTGAAACTCTCAGGTAGCCCGCCCGTAATGGCGACTCCGGAGAGAGAAGTAGAGCAGAAGGTCAAGAAAAGGGTGTCAGGAGTTGAGAGATTTGTGGAGACCGCTGGCTTTCTGATCGGTCGATCCACTTCAAGTTGTTGTCGATTTTAACAGCAATCTCTGAGTGCAGGTCTTGGAAGGAGCACTCAACGCAGAATTTGACCCATTCCTCAGTCTCTTGACTGCTCATTTTGGCTTCCCCAGCTGAGGCGGCATTGATTGACCCCTTCCCAATCAAATCGCAAAAAGGACTCAGGCCTGACAGAGGTCTATCCTCATCATCTGGCCTCCCTCCACAATCAGCCAGCTGGGCCAGAAGCCTGGAAAGACTCTCTCGTCTCATGTTCTCGAATCTGTGTCCGTCTCTGTTTCTGAATCCTGCTGTGTTCTTTTTTGTTTTTTTGGTGCCATGGTGTATATCATTAGAATTCATCTCTTGTCTTGATTTCCCAACCCGCCATCGCTCATCGAGTCCCAACAAGGGGGGATGCCCATTTTAACGGATGTCCAGTATAATCTTGGCGCCAAGAACAGGGACTTTCAAAGTAGATATACACAGGCCAGGCCTGAAATGCATCCTCTACGCATCCCTCCCTGCACAAAGCTCGAAGCTCTCCCAAACCCGTTTTACCCGCCTATCGCTAGCCTAGTGCGCCTTCATAGCCTGGGAGCTAGGGGGGGCATGGCACGGGCGAACAGCCGGCTTGATCGAAGTGGGGCCCACACATAAGCGGTCATCACTTCGACCTACCCTCAAACCACCTGTCTAGGGGCATCGCAGGCGCTAAAGAGGTGTGTGTTTGACTTGAAGCACACAAGGCGCCGATCACTATCAGCGTCCTCAACGGTCCACGTCAATCAGCTAGTCCTTCCCAACACCTCTCATGGATCCTAAATTCTCCCTTAATTTCTCAGGCCCCCATCATTCTCACCGCTATTCTCCTCTCTCAGGATACGCTATTCTGAGTC
>JADBJO010001072.1:31456-66456 GCA_016801955.1 Conus betulinus
ATGCTCTAACGACAAATACACCAATCTGTTTCCAAAAGACTTTAAAGAATTCAGTAGTAAAGCCATCGGAACCGGGGCTTTTATTATTTTTCATTGTCTTTAAGACATATGTCGCTTCCTCCAATGTAATAAGACCTTCTAAGTCCGCTGCTTCTGTTTCATTTAAATGGGGGATGTCTTTCACCAAATCTTTTATATCACAATTTTCTACAGCATTTTCTGTGTATAATGTTTTATAGAGAAACTATATACTTCTTTCAGTATGTCTTTTGATTTGTTAAAACATTATCTTGTTTATCAATTAGTCTAGCCATGTTTTTACTGATGTAATGCCGTTTTTCAAGATTACAAAAATAACTACTAACTTTCTCCCCATCTGCTATCCATCTAGCGCGTGATCTTAACAAAACTCCTTCTATTTCGTTTTCCTCTGATATCCGACAGTCGTTCTTTTTTCTCGTTAATGATTTTAATATCATCTTCAGTTTTCATTTCCTTTTTTTTTACTTAATAATGTGTTTCTAATTGTTTTTTCCTCTTCATTACTCCTTTCTTTTATTCGCAGTAGCATAAGCAATCGTTTTCGACCTTATTTTCATTAACAGGAAATAAATAGATCATCAGAAATTGAGAATTGTAATTTTTCGTCAGTTTCATTAATATTTTCTGTATTTATAGAGTATTTCTTCTTTAACCGTTTCAATCACAGTATTAATTTCATCTAAATATGACTTATCTTTCAACAAAGACGAATTAAGTTTCCAAAAAGTATTACGCTTTTATGTCTTCATTAAATTTTAGCTTTAATAACACAGCAGAGTGATCTGTTCTATAACCGGATTCAATGTCTACTTCATCAGTATAAGAAACAACTGTGTCTGATATCAAAAAGAAATCTAGCCTGGCCTGTTGAAATGGATTAGTTCTCCTCCACGTAAAACGGCGACACTCTGGGTTTAGTTCCCGCCAGAAATCATTCAGGTCTAGATTTTCGATCATGTTTTCAACAGCCTGTTTTGCGTGAGGATTATTTATATATGTTTGTAATTATGATAATCTCTAGAAGGGTCAAGGACCAGATTAAAATCCCCACCTATTATAACATTTTCTATACCAAGCCGAACAATTTTTTGTTTGAGACAATTGTAAAATTCTGCATCGTCCCTATTTGGCCCATATATATTAACTAAAAGGTAATCATTCCTATGTATCTCTGCACGTATCATGAGAAAGTTTCCAGAATCATCCTTAACAATTTGCTTAACCTTAAATTCAAAGTTGTTATTAAACAGAATGGCGACTCCTCTTGCGTTGGAAGAGTAACTTGAGAAATACGCCTTATAGCCCCACTCAGACTGGATATACTGTTCCATCTTTTTTTTCAAAATGAGTGTCTTGCAAGAAGTACACTGAATATTTTTTACACTTTTTACATAATTTAGATATGGAACGTCTCTTCTTCAAACTTTTGAGGCCCTGACAGTTAATTGAGAGAACAGACACACTACTGTCCATTTCTATTTACGAGATGGCTTCGAAGAAGACAATAACATGTGTAAATACATCGAACCCAAAAGAGGTCACCAAGCTCATATACAATGACAGCAAAAAATGAGCCCATCCAACCCAGTCAAACTGAAGAATTTACAATCATTTTGAACACACAAACACATATACCATGAACAAACGGAAAACAATATCAAAATGGAAAAGCAAAAAACCATTATCACTACAACCCATCATACAAACAACAAACAAACAAAAACCAACAACAACAAAAAAGAACCCAAATAAGATGATGTTTTGTTTGACCACCGTAAACGAGCAAAGGGGGCATGCACCAAAGGTAAAATTAAAACTTCGTGTCGCATTATAAGTGAATTGAAACATGCGTGCGCGTCAAGCGCTCACGGATGTATCCAAGAGGCGAGGGGGCACTTAAAAAAAAAAAAAAAAAAAAAAGAAAAAAAAAGGGGCCAGAGTGGGATGGGAGGAGGGGGATTTGGCATGTCAACCGTGCTCTACGTCGTCATTACTAAAGGATCTGAAACACACCTCACAGCTAAAACTGTGTGGAGAGGCGGGTCCAGGCGGGTGAGTGGGTCCTCTAATTTCACTCTTCGACCACTGGAGTACGAGTTCTTCAAAACTGTGCCCCCCACCTCTCTATCTTAATTTCAAAAAAAAAAAAGGCAGGAGAGAGAGAGTGCACGTGTCACACCATTGAGTACGAGCAAACGAAAAAATCGTGTTTTCTCCTCCTCCGCCTCCCCCACCCCCTCCTCTCCCATTCACGTTATTTTTAGCTTAGGAAAATTTTCACCATTGCAAACGTGTGTACTCTACAGAATAATCAGCATTAGATTATTCAATGCAGAGAGACAGAGAGAGAGAGAGTGCCATCCGAGAGAGAGAGAGGAGAGAGAGAGATGAGAGAAGACCAGGCGGAGACAGCCTAGACAGACATAACGGGCAGGCAGGCAGAGACGTAGGCAGACTGTACACGAATCAGACAGACTCAGACAGAAAGAGATACAGACAGACAGGTACAGACTCCTGCAGACAGAGGCCAGAGAGAGAAGGGTGTTGTTGTGTAAAGCGTTGATATTTTGTGTGCACACCATTATGCCAGTCACACATTATATCATGACTGGGCAATCCATAATCCTTTCAGAAGGTGATCGTGTCCATTTTACAACCATCTTTCATGACACTGATACACAGCTAATATTTTCCCTCCTTTTTTTTTGAAACTCTCTCATCGAAAACACAGCGTCAATGATCTCACCTAGCATTCTCTTCCATATAAACAAAAAATTCAGTGTCAACATTGCAAACAAGTACACATCAGCAGGATAGCCAGTATAATTCCATGATATGAGAGAGAGAGAGAGAGAGAGAGAGAGAGAGAGAGAGAGAGAGAGAGAGAGAGAACAGACAGACAGACAGATCAGATAGACAGAGAGAGACAGACAGACAGACAGACAGACAGACAGACAAACAGTGAGAAAGACAAACGAACAGACAGATAGAAAGGTAGGCAGACAAGCAGATCGTTAAAGACGAGAGAGAGAGAGAGAGAGAGAGAGAGAGAGAGAGAGAGAGAGAGAGAGAGAGAGGAGAGAGAGCATGCTGATATTTTATGCGTACATTCATTGTGACAATCAACGAATCCCTCAGGAAATGGTCTAACAGATTCTACAGAAAACAGGTTTTATAAATATAATAACATGGATGTTTCCTTTCTTTTTTTTTTTTTTTTTTTTTCCCTTTGCGTTCTGTAAATAGCTTCCAATATAATACAATACCTGTAATCTCAAAGTTCTGTTTCCTTCCATTCGCACAAAAGAACACTTGTAGCACTGAAAATCTTACAATATACAAAAAGATGGCGAGCAATCAAATATTCTGTGTGGTAAGAGAGAGAGAGAGAGAGAGAGAGAGAGAGAGAGAGAGAGAGAGAGAGAGAGAGAGAGAGAGAGAGAGAGAGAGAAAGCACGTTGATATTTCAATATTTTTATGCATTCAATATGAAAATCAACAATTCCCACAAGGAATGGTCAACTCTACACATAACAAATTTCATCATAATAATCATCATAATGACATAGCTGCCCCCCCCCCCCCCCCCCCCCCCCCCATCATAAAAAGGAAATGAAAAACTCCAATTAAATACTGCATCTATTATTTTAACTATTTCCGATCCACATGAAAAACCTGTGACACTGGAAAAACAGCATTTGGACATTCCGCGCAGTAGAGAGAGAGAGAGAGAGAGAGAGAGAGAGAGAGAGAGAGAGAGAGAGAGGGTTTTTGGTATAATCGCACAGTTAACATGAAAATCAATAATTCAAACAAAAACAAAACAATACAAAAAAAAAGTGTTTGGCAACGTTACCACTAAGGTTTCTGACATCTGGAAATAATGATATTTATTACATCACCACAGACAGCCACAGACAGGCTGACAGACAGGTAGACAGACAGGCAGCGGAAACACATTGATATTATATGTACACATCTTATATGACAATCAATATTCCCGCAACAAATGGTCTTGGCCATTCAATAAACAGGAACTTTAGTGAAACATAGTCGCTCCCTTCCTCCCCCGCATCTCTTCTCGAGAAAACACCTTCCCCAAAAACAGCTTCCCCAAAAACACCTTCCCCAAAAAAACAGCTTCCCAAAAATACATAATCAAAAAATGGTTGCAATAGCCACGTATATACATATACAATCACCTTTTGGCAATGCAAGCGGACATCCAACAGAGATAATCAGCACAAATACATATACATCATTGTTCTATCCTTCCTGATGTACAAAACCTTCCGGCAATGTGGAAGAAAGATGGCAAGGGGAGAAAGGAGAGGGGTGCCAGAGGAGAGGGGTAATGCTACAACACACACACACACACACACACACACACACACACACACACACACACGTGCATGCGCGCACGCAGGCACCCATGCACACACACACACACACACACACACACACACACACACACACACACTCACGCACACACACACACACACACACACACACACACACACACACACATTAGCGCGAGCCCGCACACATGCGCACGCACATGGATACACACGCATACCCCCCCCCCCCCCCCCCCCCCCCCCCCCCCACACATACACACACTCATACCCATACGCGCGCGCGCGTACACACACACACACACACACACACACACACACACACACACACATACACACTCACGCACACACGCACGCATACACACACACACACACACACACACACAACACACACACACACACACGAGCCCATTATGCGCGAGCCCGCACACATGCGCACGCACATGGATACACACACATACCCCCCCCCCCCCCCCCCCCACACACACACACACACACACACACACACACACACTATACCCATACGCGCGCGCGTACACACACACACACACACACACACACACACACACACACACACACACACACACACACACACACGTACACACACATACAATTGCGCGTCGGTATATGTCTATAAGTAATAATATACAATTTAAAGTAAATGCACAATAGATAAACAAATAATTAAAGAATGAAGTAGTCTTGAGAGGTAAATGAAGAGGAGAAGAGAGAAAAAAAAGGCAACGATTACAATCATATTGAGAATGGAGAGAAAACATAACAACAGGTGGAAGGTGCAGGGCCGGAGCAAGGTTACACCTAAGTTGAAGAGGAGGGGTAGAAAAGGATATCATGCAAAACATTCTTTTACCTTCTCCTATCTCCCCCTCCCCTCTTTTCCTTTTTTTTTTTTCTCTTTCTCTCCCCCCTCTCTCTAGGAAAGACATAACACATACGATATGAAATATATAACTACCAACTTCAACATGACCATATACATATTATAAATATGCTAAACATTTCACAAAACACACACCCAAAAGAATGAATCCACCCACGTCCATAATTTTTAAACACACACACACACACACACACACACACACACACACACACACACACACACACACACACACACAGGGCATACACACACACACACACACACACACGTCCTCTGCCGCCCCTCCTCCCCTTCCTCCTTTTCTTTTACCTTTCTGTAGGCCATGGCATTTGCGAAAACTGTATCCAAATCACTGTTTATGTCCAGTTTCAAAGTCCTGCCATTTTTCAGGTTGGCCACCACTTTTCCATTTGACGACCATGCCGAGAGAGTTGCTGAATGTTTATTGGCGTTCATCAACAGATTGTAGTTGGCCTTCG
This sequence comes from Conus betulinus, assembly GCA_016801955.1. NCBI lineage: Eukaryota > Metazoa > Mollusca > Gastropoda > Neogastropoda > Conidae > Conus > Conus betulinus. Next base: position 37,231 of record JADBJO010001072.1, read on the forward strand.
TCAAGTCCTCGGAAATGGATACACCAGTCTGCTTCAGTTTTCTCCGATTCTCCAGCACACGCCCTTTCTTCTGACGGGAGACGAACCTGACGAGTATGGGCCGTGGTCTGCCGGTGCCGGGTCGACCTGAGCGGTGTGCCATCTCGATGTCCTCTGCAGTGACTGGAACCCGACTCGGCTGGTGAAGACCTCGGTGCACTTTCTGACACAGTCCGCCACAGTCTCCACCTTTCCCTGTGGCTCCTTCACGCCATGGACCCGAAACATTCCACAGACGGCCGTGTTGTCCATGTCGTTATGAACAAGCCTGCGTCTGTTCAGTTCCTTGTTCTGCTGATCTAACTGTAGACGTAGATCTTTGTTTTCCTCTTTCAAATTGCTCACATGTGCACGGAGATGGTCTCTATCGGTTTTCAGCTCAAACACGATTCCCTTTAACATGTCGATCCTTTCAATTAGCTTCACGTTCAACCTGTCAATGTCCAACCTGACTTGTCGGATATCCTCCTGAGTAGAGGCTAGCAGTTCGAGTTTTCTGTTAATTTCATCCAGCTTCTCCTGAACAGCCACGTCTTTCTTTTTCACTAGCATTGTTCCTATTCACTTTTTTTTGTGCGAATTGCTCTTTTTCACTTTTGCTGTGTCCGGACTTGCTGCGATTTCACTGACAGAGGAAGAACTGGAAGATTTTCCTTTTGACCGCGTCTGCACGTTGTGTTTAGAAACAGAGGTGCTCATATTGAAATCTTGTAACGAAATTCCTCATTATGCTTGATTCTTCATTTTCACCAAAAAAAAAAAAAAATAAATAAGCAGACAAATCACAGAGACCACACACAAAGCACTGCATAATGTAATGCACCCTTCACTCGTTGGTCAGAAAAAAATCAGTCGTGAACATATTCCATCATGAATTGTAGACTGGACGAGGGAGCAGAACGAAAACACGTCCGCTCAGTTCGACGAGCGGAAGTCAAGTCCCTAGAATAAGTAATTTTTTTTTTCGTTGCTATTTGGTTTCACTCCAACCATCCCTCCTTCGCCAGCCCTCCTTCCAGCACGGATAAAAGCGAAAATAGCTATCTTCCTTCCCCTATTCTACCCCCCCCCCCCCCCCCCCCCCCCCCACACCCACACACACACACACACACACGTGGACTCCGAATACCCCCGCCCCGTGACAAGTATTTTCCGTGCGCAATCTGGCTGTCAGCACATGAGAGAGATGGACAGGCCAATACAAGAGGCTATTTCGGGAAGTCCTGCACCCCGTTCGAGGCAGCGAGAAAACAGGGGGAGAAAAGAAGTGAGGACAAAGCGGCCAGTGTCACGGCAGGCCTATTAGCTGACCCCATCTGTATTAATTAGCTGGCGAGTTGAAGGCGTTAGTTTATGGGGTGGTGAAGGCTCTCTCCGTCTCTCTCTCTCTCTCTCTGGGGGGGGGGGGGGGGGGGGGGGGGGGGGGGGGGAGTGATGTAGGCCTACTGTGTTAACGAGAAAACGTGTTTTGTGACCTGACCTCCGGCTCGAGAGCGTGTTTTTAAACGGATAGAGTCTGCTGTGTGTGTGCGAGAGGATTGTCACAGACGTTGCATAAACACCATGGGTGGCGGGGAAGTGACCTCCCTACCAGGTTGTAAGCTCGAAGGGCCGTTACTTAGGGATGTGTATGACGAGAGTAACCTTTAACCTCGTGTTTAGCAGTGGGTGACAGTCGAGTAAGCTACAACGAGGAGAGGCAGGAGTGCGCCCTGGGTTAGATGAAAACAAGATGGCAGCCAACGTTATGTTTTTCCACCGACGAAGGCAACTATTGCGGAGAGCCGTATTTTACGGGACAGTACGAATCCGTTCGACACGTTCAAGGATGGAGAAAGTCACGCGAAGTTAAGATTTCGTCGTCACAACATCATCCAGCTGACAGATACCCTTTGAGAAGACATTGAATTTGATTTGCACAGACGGAGACACGGAACTCTGCCCCTGCTCTACAAGTGTGTCTGGCACTGCGCTTTTTTTTTTTTTTTTTTTGCCACTGGCACATTTCAAGATGATGTTGGTGAAACAATCGGCGTATCTCAGAAAACATCAAGAATTGTTAGGAGAGTGACACTGGCCTCGTTGCGTCGCCTGCCTGTGGAAGTGAAAATGCCAGCTACTGATGCCGAGGCTGCTGCGATCAGCCAGAAATTCTATGGGTTAGTACACAATAGAATAGCTCGTAAAATGTGACCCAAATATATGTGATGTGTGTGTGTTTGTGTCTGTCTGTGACTGCCACTTTGTGTGCGTCACAGTATGTGCATGTGTGTGCGTGATCAGTCTGACGTCTGTTCATTCTCGGACAAGCAGATAGATCTAGCTCCCAAGTTCGTCTGCTACGATAGTTGGCTTAGCGCTTGGTGTGTGTAGGCTAAATCTGTCTTCGTGCCTGTATGTATCACTGTAGTGTCAGTGTGCGTGTGAGTGTGACTTCATCATGTTTATGGCCTTTTAATAGTTGTATCAACTTGTTTCAGTTAAGCTGCTTTTTCAGTCTGTGTCAGTGTGTATGTGTCTGTGCCACTGTGTGAGAGAGTATGGGTTGGGGGATGTTGTTATTTCGGGTTTAACGTCCACATCACCATCAGTCTTGGTCCAGGGGCCATTCCATACAAACAAGAGCTTTTAAATTATTTTAATGCGTCCATTATGGGACAGTTGCCAAAAAAGGACCCAGTTCAATTATTCATTTGTTTGAGTGTGGGATGTGTGTGTGTGTGTGTGTGTGTGTGTGTGTGTGTGTGTGTGTGTGTGTGTGTGTGTGACCTTTCATCAAATTAAGTGTTAGGATGCTTTTAATGTTTTATTGCTTTTTTCAGGATGAATCCAGGTTTTCCAAATATCATCAGGTGCATTGATGGAACCCATGTTAAGATTCAGGCTCCAACGGAGGGGGAACAGGAATATGTCAACCGCACAAACTTTCATTCAATCAGTGTGCAGGTAAGATTGTTTTTTTTTGTTTTTGAAATGTAACATGCAACTGAACTGAACAGACTAAGAATTACAAATCCGTTATAGATGACTGCACAAGCTTTTGGTATTTTTTATTTTTGGCTTGTGTTGTTTAGAACAGATCAAGTAGTATTGTTGCTATATGTTCATTTCAAAAAGGGTGGTGATACACAGCATATAAAACAATTTTCAGTTTTACATAGTACAGTTTCCAACTGAATGACTGAAGGTGGAACATGAAGCAAAATTTAGGTGTACAGCTATGGCTGTGGGGTGCATGCCTCTTTCTGCTTGATAGTGATACCCCGTTATGATCGGTTGAGAACTGTGGCCATGCATGAGGAACACACACACACACACACACACACACACACACACACACACACACACACACATTCCAACATATCAAAAAGTTTGAAAGACACAGGCAGAAGATTACAGATGCACAGCCAGCAACACACAACACCAGGATCAAACTCATAATCAGTTCAGTTTAGTAGTGTATTTGAAGCCTTTTCATCAAACATGATATTAGACTGAAGTGAAAGAAAAAAGTATTAAACAAAGAAACAAACAGAAAACTCACCTAAATAAAGAGTTAAAATAAAAAGAATGCAATACTTAACAAAATAATAATGTAACTACCTTAATCAAGAAAAATACCATAGCTTGCCTATAAGTATGTGATTGGCTAGAACAGCACCCATATGAAAAAAAAAAAAATATAGCTGTGTACAGAATATTTTCGACACTGCCATATATTCGTTGCATACACCCTCAGCATGATACAATGTAGTAATGGGCATCCAAGAAGAACATGTGGAACAAAAATAGAATCATTACATGCACAAAAAACCTGTGAAAAATTAATGTTACAAGACTGTAGTCCTAATTTCACTATATTGCGAGCTAAATTTCTGAACCCGAGGAGCCACATTTTGAAAACATGCATAAACATTTTTCATGAACAAATGAATCTTTCGCTTTTTTTTTTTTGAGCTGCCACAGTTCAGTGTTTAGCATTTGGGGGTTACAAGCAAGAAGTCCTGGGTTTGAAATTTATGGCACTGTTAGTGTATCCATAGGAAAGGCAGTGTAATCAAATTTTCATAAATCCAACCAGGCGCAAATGGGTGCTTGACTGAAAAATTATTCTTGGGGAGATTAAAATGTTGAAAGGAGAGAACTGGGCCCCACCACACTATGCCAAGCCTTAGACCCAAGAAAAAGGTCACTGTCCTTACAGCCTTGATAAAAAGCTAAGGGGGCTTTTTTTAAATCTTTGACTGCAGGTTCACACATATTGCCATACATGTAAATGTGCAAATTTCATGGAAACATGTACATGTTCTGTTTGGTTTTCCAGATCATCACTGCCTGCCTGATCCTGCACAACTTTGCAAGAAGCAGCAACATCGACCTGCCACCGGACAACATTGACCTGCCACCAGACGCTCCAGAAGATGATGTCCACAGAGGTCCAGAAGTGAATGCTCAAGGTGAAGTGGATGAACAGGCCAACCCACAGGCGCACGACCCCACTGAAAGAAGGCGACGGGCTGCGGGTCAGTTAGTTCGACAGAGGTTCATCGAGCAATATTTTACGGTTGCATAGTTTCAGACAGTGTTATTTCTCAGTCGATACCAACAGCTAGAAACAGTGGAACACTAGAAGAATTTCAAGAAATAATGATTCTTCAGGCACATGAGGGAACAAGAAATTAGGTGCAATCCATAGTTGCTGGAGAAATAAAACTAAGAATTTTGTTAAACCACATCAAGAATTACTGACATAAAACTTTCTGTCAAGCATTACTTGAGAACTAAACATGTCACAACTCTCTGTAAAAATAATGGGAGGAGGAGCAATCTTACAATTGTGCAAATCGTAAAATCAAGCATTACTCTAAACCAAGCTCTCGTTTAAGTTTCTGAATTTGTAATTGTTCTCTCTCAATTCGTAGATTGTTCAGAGCAGTTGCACTCTGTTCTCTCTCTATTCGGACATTAATCAGAGCAGTTTCACTCTTGTAAAACTCTGTCCAACATTGTCGGTTTCCACCTGGCTGTCACTTAGCTGTTGTAAGCCAGCATCATATTTCATTTGCTTCTCTGATGCATCGGATCTCCTCTTCACACCACGGGTAGTCGGTGTCATGGCTATGCCTGAAATAAGAAGACACAAGTTTTTAATGCACACCAATATTTGGCTTTTCTAGTGATTTTTGTGCAAACATAATCAGTACAGATACAGCAAAGCTGTCGTGTTTATATCCAAGATCAGACTGTGAGCATTTATGTGGGATTGCTGGATTGAAGAGTCCACTGCTTCAATTTCTGAAAGTTTGATGGGGGAGAGTGCTTTCAGACAGCGATAGCTGTGATGAGAAGTGTGTGGAATGTATTGCCCGTGAATTCAGTGATTCTCTATCAACATGATTACTGATTCATAGTACTGGCATGTATGATTTTAGATACCTTGTACTGACCTACTCTTTTGTGTTTGTGCTTTGTTAATTTTATATGTGCTGTGTTGATAAATAAACATATATCCACTGTTTTAAAACTGTAGTTTGTGTCTGTTCTTTTATTTAAGGCTGTACAAAATGTATTTACATTCTGACTTTGCCTCAGTGGATGAGGTTCAAGAGTGAACTGCATGAAAGAAAGAACTGACAATGAGTAATGAGATTAAGAGTGTACACCGCAGATTTTCATTCAGACAAATGTCTTTTTCTTCTTCTACATACACAGGTTATTAAAAAAAAAAAAAACGTCAAAAATTTAAAAAAGTATTATCGCCGGTGATCAGCCCCAGTTGGATGGATATGTGTCAGAGTTGTTTTGGGGTTCTTTTTTTGCCTTTTTTTCTATTGCTGCTACAGAGCCATGCTCCAATAAGTATCACCAAAGATCATGTGACATATTTCTAAATGCATGATGATGATAGTGATTTCAGTGCTATGGAGTTCAGTTTCAGTGTGGGACTCTGTGACAGGGCTGATTTTTATGCTTTTTTTCATAACACATCACAGACAGTATTATATTCTGCTATCAACCAGGCTAAGAGAAACAGGCACTTGCAGTGCTGTTTCATGAAAGTGAAGACCATGGTAGGCAGAAAATAGAGAAAATAGCCAATGAGACAACAGAGAATGTGATAGTGAAGTGGAACCTCCTGAAAACATACTGCACACATGCGGTTTTAAAGCATAAGGTTCCCTTAAGTCAATTAACGGATCCCAACTGCATTACAAAGTGTTTCNTCTGTTTGGTTTTCCAGATCATCACTGCCTGCCTGATCCTGCACAACTTTGCAAGAAGCAGCAACATCGACCTGCCACCGGACAACATTGACCTGCCACCAGACGCTCCAGAAGATGATGTCCACAGAGGTCCAGAAGTGAATGCTCAAGGTGAAGTGGGATGAACAGGCCAACCCACAGGCGCACGACCCCACTGAAAGAAGGCGACGGGCTGCGGGTCAGTTAGTTCGACAGAGGTTCATCGAGCAATATTTTACGGTTGCATAGTTTCAGACAGTGTTATTTCTCAGTCGATACCAACAGCTAGAAACAGTGGAACACTAGAAGAATTTCAAGAAATAATGATTCTTCAGGCACATGAGGGAACAAGAAATTAGGTGCAATCCATAGTTGCTGGAGAAATAAAACTAAGAATTTTGTTAAACCACATCAAGAATTACTGACATAAAACTTTCTGTCAAGCATTACTTGAGAACTAAACATGTCACAACTCTCTGTAAAAATAATGGGAGGAGGAGCAATCTTACAATTGTGCAAATCGTAAAATCAAGCATTACTCTAAACCAAGCTCTCGTTTAAGTTTCTGAATTTGTAATTGTTCTCTCTCAATTTGTAGATTGTTCAGAGCAGTTGCACTCTGTTCTCTCTCTATTCGGACATTAATCAGAGCAGTTTCACTCTTGTAAAACTCTGTCCAACATTTGTCGGTTTCCACCTGGCTGTCACTTAGCTGTTATAAGCCAGCATCATATTTCATTTGCTTCTCTGATGCATCGGATCTCCTCTTCACACCACGGGTAGTCGGTGTCATGGCTATGCCTGAAATAAGAAGACACAAGTTTTTAATGCACACCAATATTTGGCTTTTCTAGTGATTTTTGTGCAAACATAATCAGTACAGATACAGCAAAGCTGTCGTGTTTATATCCAAGATCAGACTGTGAGCATTTATGTGGGATTGCTGGATTGAAGAGTCCACTGCTTCAATTTCTGAAAGTTTGATGGGAGGAGTGCTTTCAGACAGCGATAGCTGTGATGAGAAGTGTGTGGAATGTATTGCCCGTGAATTCAGTGATTCTCTATCAACATGATTACTGATTCATAGTACTGGCATGTATGATTTTAGATACCTTGTACTTGACCTACTCTTTTGTGTTTGTGCTTTGTTAATTTTATATGTGCTGTGTTGATAAATAAACATATATCCACTGTTTTAAAACTGTAGTTTGTGTCTGTTCTTTTATTTAAGGCTGTACAAAATGTATTTACATTCTGACTTTGCCTCAGTGGATGAGGTTCAAGAGTGAACTGCATGAAAGAAAGAACTGACAATGAGTAATGAGATTAGAGTGTACACCACAGATTTTCATTCAGACAAATGTCTTTTTCTCTCTTCTACATACACAGGTTATTAAAAAAAAAACGTCAAAAATTTAAAAAGTATTATCGCCGGTGATCAGCCCCAGTTGGATGGATATGTGTCAGAGTTGTTTTGGGGTTCTTTTTTTGCCTTTTTCCCCTATTGCTGCTACAGAGCCATGCTCCAATAAGTATCACCAAAGATCATGTGACATATTTCTAAATGCAATGATGATAGTGATTTCAGTGCTATGGAGTTCAGTTTCAGTGTGGGACTCTGTGACAGGGCTGATTTTTATGCTTTTTTTTCATAACACATCACAGACAGTATTATATTCTGCTATCAACCAGGCCTAAGAGAAACAGGCACTTGCAGTGCTGTTCATGAAAGTGAAGACCATGGTAGGCAGAAAATAGAGAAAATAGCCAATGAGACAACAGAGAATGTGATAGTGAAGTGGAACCTCCTGAAAACATACTGCACACATGCGGTTTTAAAGCATAAGGTTCCCTTAAGTCAATTAACGGATCCCAACTGCATTACAAGTGTTTCAAAGAAATGGGTTATTTGGTGGTAAATGTTTTTATGCCTGCATGCCATATCCTGCAACTATGAAGGTATTTCCTGACTTGCCTTCCTTGCATCTGAAACTGGTGTGGACACAGAGCTGGCTGCCACTAAATCCAAGATCATTTCATCTGTTAAAAAGAAAAACCATTATAGATTCTGTCACAAAGGTGAAAGATCCCACAGACATTTTATCACATTCAAAGGCTGAGTTTTTGCCCCCCCCCCCCCCCCCCCCCCCCCCCCCCCTAAAAAATTGCTATAAATATGTGGAAAATGTGAATTAAAAGTGTATGTGAACTTTGTTCGCCTTTATCAAGTAGCATATAAAAAGTTACACAGTTTTTACATTGTGCACACTATTTCAATGTCCAAATATCTAGCTTTAAACAGAAATATTTATTGACGTCATGTTTTGGTTTCAATATATAACCATTTTTATGTCTTTTGGTCTAAAATGTCTGGGTCAGTTCCAGAAAAAAATATAGTATATTTACAACTATTTCCAAAATATTAGGTGTACAAAAATATAGAGGTCTGTCTGCTGAATAACATAAAACCTCAGACCATACCTGTTGTACAGTCTCAAATGTAAAAGGGATCTCCTCAGCAACATTGACTGAATGCAAGAGAAAAGTAGTCTCATGGCCAGTGCTCTCACTCTCTCTCTCTTTCTCTCTCTTACTCTTATAGGCCTTAGGCATCCTAACACAATTGAGCCAATGAAGTCAATGTGCACATACCTTCCTGGGAGAGGCTGGCATTGGCCGAGGCTGGTCGGTAGGGGCTGCTCCTTGCCAAGAGCACCTCACATGGATCAGATCCTGTCAAATTGATCATGATCATTTGTTTCAGATTTGTTATTCAATATATTTGTCTAAAGACTGCTAAATCAAGAAGTGCCTTAAAAGAAATGTAAAACAATGACTTATGAATGAGGCATTTACTAAAAACCATATCTATCCAGAAAAAAAATTATTGTGTTTGCCAGAAAAAAACATTACCTTCACAGTCAATGCATAATTGTAACTATACAAAACTATCTTTATTTACTTATTACATGTACATAACTAACCAAAATATTATGTACTGTAGCATCTTTTATTACTATTATCAATCACTATGGTATTATTGTGCAAACATTACATTCTTGTAGCATTAGTAAGAGTAGGGGACCCGTGCTTGGCTGATCATATAGAGCTTCCTAAGAAGAATTTATATTCGACTGACACCTGCAAACCATTTGGTTGGTAGTAGTGGAATTAATATGGACACACAGTCCAGTCCAATCAGTCCAACTGAGCGACTGGGCCGCTCAGTTACATATATACAGTAGCCTACTATATATACTCATCCACTTTTGCTGAGGATCAAATTGAAAAATAATCACTTTTGATACCTAGTTCATTTTAATTCAAATATACATCTGTATTTCATTCTTCTTCTTCTTTTTGTTTACTGAATTACCTAACAGGAGTAGAAGGAATATGTGCCAGAATAATCAAGTTGGATTGTGGGCCTCCACACAGAGAGAAAAAGAAAAAGAAGAATGAAATGTGAAAAGAGTTTTTACCAAAGTTAGTGGGTTGGGGTTTTTTCCAATGTTTGCAATGTGATCCAGTTTGCAAAAGTCGATGGGTATAGTATTGCCTTGATAACAAGTACCTGCTGTCACACAGTCGACACCATGTATTGTGACAAGTGAACTTGACACCACCACAGAACGCACCGCACCACCTCCCGCTGCAACAGACATACTGCATATGTAGCAAATAACTGCCTCAAAAATAAGCAGACAACACCCCTCCCCCCCCAAAAAAAAAAAAAAAAAAAAAAATTGAGAAGAAAAAAAAAATTTCATACAAAATAAAATTCCATGGTGTCTAAATGAGCGCCATACCTGCATTTTGCACAGCAGCTTTATGTGGCAAAGACTACATGAAATATTCAAGTGCTAGAACAAGCTTATGCTCAGTCTTAATCACAGACAGACTGACTAAGACAGAGGGATTCTCACACTTAAATAACAAAACGCCAAAGCACAGTTTTTCTAATCTTATGTCTCTGTTCATAATATGACAGGTTCAAACTTGCTATGTTGGCCACAGTGAACACATTTCTGAGCCAATCAGCACCACATTTGGCACATAGCATCCAGACTGCAGCCCTAAGAGCTCCAGTGGAGACTTGACCCTAGGCAAAAAAAAAGCTTGAATATGCTATTGATCAATTAAAAAAAAAACATAATAAAAAAGAAATCAAGTATTCATTACCTGTTGACACATATTCCTCTTTGGGTATCACTGGATTTCTTGACACCACAGTCTCTTGCTGAAACATACATGAAGCAAGTTTCTAAAAAAAAAAAATCAAGAAAACCAATAGGCTGTAACAGTACATAAACAAAAACAAACAATAAAACACACAATAAACAAGACAGAAAGATATAATACATAAGTAAAGTGCTCAGCTGCAAAATTATTCAGTTTTTTTCTTAACACAGATACTGACCACAACCATGGACTGCACACAGATTCTCTCTCTCTCTTTCTCTCCACCTCACCAACATTGATTAAATCATTTGATCCAAATAACCCCCTCCTCCCCACTTCTCTCTCGGTCATCTCCAAAATTTCAAATATCTTTTCACCTGCTGGAAAATATATTTTATCAATTATTGTACAGTCTTTCACCTCTTGAGAATGATAATAATAGTTATCAATGAATGCACTAACAGTAATGCATTAGTCTGCTCGTTTAATTGAGAAGACAATTTAGGAAGTATGTAAATCAACATTTTTGCTGATCTATACTGCTAGAGTAATATCACATGTAATAGGCCAAAGAATAGGGTTGTAATCCCTATAACATAGTGGAAGAAGACATTGTGACTACAATATATACTATCACAGAGTAGGTCTATGTAATCACTTTGTTAAAGCGGAAACCATCAACACCTTGATATATCTACTGGACAAACATTGGTCACAGTATATCTAGTATCTACTCAACAAACTTTACCATAGAATGATTTTAGGCCAGAAATATTCAAAGCATGTTCATGGGGTGTACAAAATAGCAGGCTAAAGGCTTCAAAGCGTACAACTACAAACTGAAACAATGCTATAAAACCAAACCTGAAATATGTGTGTGTGTACTGTGTTTTTCACAGCCATGGTTTCTGTTCTACATCCTCACATCACACAAGCTTTTGCCTGAATGTTTTCTGGAAGCAGCATAAAAATCATCAAATGTTGCTAACAATGAAAGGAAATGAAGTCTAAGGAGACTGACAATGGGACAGAAAGAAGTAGTTATCACCCATGGGCTCCACAACACTGAAAACATATCTATACTATCTGTGACGGGTCTCCGACGCTCCCCCTCGTTATTAAAATATGATTATCATATGCAGGGGGTGCTTATAGACAGAAGTATTTACGCTTTCACAACCAAAATGCGCTCTCGCATAGGCACATGCACTCTGTCACTCACATCGGGCCCGCACAAAGGTGACGGGAAACCAATAACATTTCACAGAAAATAATCACTTTTATTTAACTTGACTCCGAGCCCCCACCCGTCACTACACAACACAATTATCTGTATCATATAACAATGTAAACACCATACAGACAATCTCATAAATCGCATCCCCTGTTCTTCAGTGATAATTCTTACTTAACCAGGAAAGACAATATTTCACTATTACATTTGCACATTTATAAACTTAAGAACAAATGAAACGTCCATAACTTGCCAGCATTCCTTGGTTGACCGTCAGTTTCTCTCATGACGTCACTGTGCGACCACGAGCTGAAGCTGCCACACTGTTGCGTCCTCCCGATTGGCCAATCCAGTTGGGGGACACTGGCAACGTAGCTCGCGTTGCACCTTCACACTGAGTTTTGCGGACTCCACCGCACTCCGCCCTCTCCACGGAAAGGGCTCCTGTCGGCCTCTCCCACAGGTCTTCTCCGGCTGCAACAACCCCACCGTTGTCTGGCAGCCCCCTGTCTAGGCTCCAACAGGCTAACACGTCTTGCTGTCGACGACGTCCCCCCACACGGGAGACAATTCTTCTCGTCGTCGGCTCCGAGGCTACAGCAACCTCCACTGTCTTACGTCCCCACCTAGGAGACAACGAGGCGACAGCAAACCTCTGCTTCTCGCTGTATTTTCTTGAGCCCTGAGCAAGACGGGCGAGTTCACTTTCCCTTAAGTGAGTCACACACTTCCTGGTTTTCCAGGCACCCTTATATCCATTCTCAAACAAGAGAGAACTCGAGTTTAACTGGTTCAACCAATGGAATCACTGGCACACACACATCACACGATTTGTACCTATAACTCCCCAAGTTATTTTTATTCCACCAATGGAATCACTAGTCACCTACACATATACACACACACCACAGCTGTTAGCACCAACAAGGACTTGGGTACCAAGTGATTAATGCATAACCTCCTAGTCAACTCATGTTCCATTCCCCAAAGCTACCCAGTATACTAACAGCCTGGACTTCTCTACTAGCCAGGACTAATGCTTTAAGTGGTGACTACCCTATAGACAACAAGGTGCAAACCACTCAATAGGCCGAAGCCTTCCATTCATTCCTCAGAAGAAGAACGACTGAAGGTCGCTGTACTCTGCCTGCAGGCTGACGGTCGCTTACCCGTGATGGTCACCTGACACGATTGCCTTCCTTTCAGCCCAGTTAATAGCCAGTACCCCAGTGGACACTGTCTTTATCCAGGACCGGCAGGTCGGCATGCCCTTGTTGCTATCCTTTGGACATACGAAACACTTCTCAGTACTCTCCTCCTTCAGTAAACGACTCGGGGTATTCCCCTCTGTGATGCCTGAATTTGCACACTTGAAGAACCTAAGGAACTTGCTCTCAACAACAGACAGAAAAACTACCTTTATTTGCCTAAATGCTCGAGAACATTCGCCGCCGACTCATGACACTATCAACATACACATGTGTTTGTGTAAGTGTATGTGTATGTGCTTAGGCTATTTGTGATTCAGTTTAACATTTGAGTTCAAGGTTATTAACACAATAAAAGGTACAATACAGAGAAAAGCTGACAAGACAGGTGCCCTCTGTTTCACTACACTGTAGCAGATGAATGAATAGTTGGAAAGAAAAAAAAAAAGAAAAGGCAAAATACTCGCACTCTCAAGTCTAGGTGCTGCTTGAATCTGTTCCGTGCACTGAAAAAGACAAAAAAATATATAATATCAATCATAAGACATTGTTGAGCACCCCACCCCCCCCCCCCCCCCCCCAAAAAAAAAACACACACACACAAGAAAATGCACTTTAGTATTAGCATGTAACATCATATAACTTGTTTTTTGTTTGAATTCCTTCAGATATTATAACTGTGCATATCAGTAGAGGAACACCTCATTTTATACTGGAAAAAAACATCATTAGTATCTATTTGTATAATTAGTACAAAAAAAATCATCACAAACATTGGTAGTTTGACTACTTCACAATTCACTTTGGAGGTAGTAATCCAATAATCCACACTCTAGACCTACAGAAAAGGTATGATTTCAAGACTTACTATCAATTAGGACTAATGTTCTTCTACTTCATTTGTAGTCTATCATATATCATGTCATGATTGGGAAACTATGAAAGCATGTTAGCTAAATGATAGATAACTAAGCAGCAGCCCAACATTTGGGGGTGGGGGGGGGGGGGGGGGGGGGGCTTTGCAGGAATCATATCACACGCAAGACACGACACAATGACACACACACAGCCAGAGAGAGTCAGTCTCACTCTCAGTTACACACTGATCACTGATTACACTTTTACAGTGTCATGTTAGCCTGTCAAAAGAAAAAAATAATAATGATGAAAGTTGTCACAGTCTGACATTAAACTGACTAGTGACAATGACAACAGTAACAGTTACACATTTCACACAAGGCACAGAATGACAGATGGACAGTAATACATATCACAAAGAACAGTAACTGACACCTAAATCATTAGCACAAACACTGAAATACACACAATTCCAGCGTACATGCTACATACTGCAATGCCAGATGACAGTGCTGAGCCCTCACCCTGGATTGCGTTCACTAAGTCAGTGAATGGGTGGAGTTTTGCGGAGGCCCACCCCCAGTCTTCGAAGCAGCAGCCTTCTGCCACAACACCTCCTTTAAATCTCTCCATTTGTTGCGCATCCCCGTCACTGTGCGCAACGCCACGCCCAAGGCTGACACATCAGCTGCACTCGCGCCCACGCTTCATTCTTTTTACGGATCATGTTGCTAGTACTTATCGGTCATCTCTAATGGCCTGCAAGAGGACAAGAACCTCCGCGTCTGTAAAGCAGACGGCACGCTGTTTGGAAGCCATTTTGTCAACAACATTGAAGCGACGCACATGCGTACAACCATAGATATGTAGGTATCCCCCCACTACATATCTATGGTACAACGTTTGCGGTTATTCAAGACATGCGCAGAAGGAGGGAATCCCTCTTTTTATCTGACCTTCACCCTTTGCACTCTGGCCACCTCGCAGGTAGAAACCGAGACAAAACCCAAAGAATACAAATACGAAGGTAGATTGCGCTGAACCCACAGGGTTTGTACCCTGGAGGTGATCTTGTTGTAGAAGTAAGTTTACCGACGACATGTAAATACGGCCCCAGGCTGGGAGCCGACCAACAGCGATATTATGGCGACCTCGAATACGTTGAATGAAGCAAGAAGTTCACGATCTGCGAGCGGATTTTGCGTCCCTTCAAGATTTGCTGAGGAGCCAAAAGGAGGAGGTCAACGATCTTTGAACTAAAATCCTCGATCTTCAAAAGGCTTACCGTAACTTGTTATCGAAAATGGATAAATACGAAAACAGACTTGACGACCAAGAAGGATGTTCTAAACGTAATAACTTGCTTTTCTGTGGTGCCCAAGACCAAAAATGAGACACGTGCTGGCTGTGAAGGTGTGCTCAGCGATCTGTGTACGGACAAATTGGGACTGACAGATGATTTTTGAATTCGACAGTACATCGTCTGAATGGCAGAGCGGACCCTCCTCAGTAGTATTAGAAACCGTCGATTGCAGGCACGAGTGGGGAGAAAACAATCATACAGGTGAATATCAGGCTGGTTTTAAACGTAATTATTCCACAGTAGATCACATGTTTATTTAATGACCTTTGTTCAAAAGCAGTTTTTTCTTTAAATCGTAAATTGTATGTTACTTTCATTGATTTTGAGAAAGCCTTTGACTCTACAAACAGACAGAATTTTTTTATGATCTATTAAAAACCCGGATTCAACCAGGTCCTGGAGACCTCATCTTCCAATTTTTGCAATTACTCCGTCCAATAGGATTGGTAGTATGATAGTGTGAAGGCCAAATTCAGATGTGGAGGGAAATTGACAGATTATATCCAATGAACTAGTGGAGTAAAACAAGGAGTTGTGTGCAGCACAATACTATTTTCTCTGTTTATCAATGAATTATCTTCTGAAGGTGTTGATCATAGGAGGCATGGTACACAGTTTACCACATAAACTTTACAGTTGTTTATCCTTCTTTTTGGCAGATGATGTAACTACATCCCTGAAACGGCCATTTGCCTTCAAACGCAATTAAATAGTCTAAATCGATCTGCTACTTCTTCGCTTGAGTTACAGATAAACATGCTGACAAAGTATTATAATCATGTTCAGAAAGGGTGGATATTTCGGTGTTTGAGAACAGTAAGTCAAAGACTGAAGACTGTGTAAGTGGTCTTTCTGACGTTTATTGTCGCAAGCCACTTCTTCGTCCACGTCTCCAGAACTTCGAGTGCCTCGTGGAGTCTGTAGTTGGCGGTAGTCAAGTATTCTTCTGTGCACCAAAGGATCAAGTCATCAGCGTAGATAGCGCCATGGACGTGTCTCTGGAGATCCTTCACAATGTCGCTGATGAGAATTAGGAAAAATGTGGGGCTGAGCACTCCTCCTGAAGGAACTCCTTCTTTCAATGTCTTCTTTCGGCTGTAAGCTCCATTGATGTGAACTCTGGCCTTTCTGTTATTCAGGTACTGGGAGATCCATTGGAACATGCAGCCAGATACACCACTCTTCTGGAGCTTGAGTCTCAGCCCATCCTTCCACACTTTGTCGAAGGTCTTTTCCATGTCTATCCACACTGCTAGGGTGCTCTTCTTGTCCCTGGAAGCCATCTTCGGTCTTCTGAGTAATGTATGCAACTTGGTCTTTCGTCGAGTGGTGTTGTTTTTGAACCAAGCTTGTTCTGAAGTGATCAAGTTGTTCTTTTCCAGGTGCCATGATAGCCTGGTGTGATGAGGTGTTCCATGAGCTTGCCCACACAACTAGTGAGGCTAATGGGCCTATAGCTGTCCACCTTCACTCGGTCCTTGCCCTTTTTGTGGATCGGCACCATGTCAGCTTCTCGTCAAGTTTGTGGGACATGGTCAGTCTTCCAACTGTTGTTGAACAGGTCCAGCAGCTTACTCTTTGCTTTTGTGCCCAGATGTTGCAACATTTCGTTGGTGATTTTGCCTGGACCAGGGGACCTCTTTTTCATCAAGGTCATTCCAGTCTTGCCATCTACAATAGAGAAGCCTGGTATGAAGCATCTTTTAAAATGCAGTCTTGTTTCCGACACACTGCTTAACCCACGCATACCCCAGCCCTAATTCATATAATTTCATTTTGACTTTTGTCACCCAGTTCATCTTGCTCCTCATATCTAAATCAAATAACAACATCTTATAGGCTTTTTTTAAGGTAAAGGTAATCTTGCATTTTCCATTTCAAGTAACTTTAACCAATTACCTATACATCTTCCAACAGAATCTAAATGAATTGGATATCTACTTGTTTCGCCATAAATCAAACCGTTTGATGTCTGTGCATACACACCTAGAATTTTTTCACGGCAAGTAAATGGACTTTTTCACAGAGTAGCGCAGCATTTTCTAAGTCCCATACTTCAGCACCATACCATGCATTAGGTTGGATTTGAGAATCAAATAGTTTGATGAATACATGAAAAGATTGTATTTCCAAACCTAGATAATGTTTGCATAACATTAACAACAAAGCATATTTAACTCTGCTCGGGTTACACGAAGGGTTGTTAAGCCGAGGGGTGGTTGTCGGGATTAGCTCCCACAGCCTCCTCCTGTGGCAAAGCGCAAAATATAGCCTCTGACAACGATGTCCAACTCCTGACCTTCCCGTGTGGTTTAGCTTCTAAACCCGGCAAACCTGTTGTCTACAGACAGGAAAGGGGGCGAGGTGGTTCACCGGCACCATAACCGGCTGCTACGGGTAGATGGAACTTGTGAGCCTGGGATGGCTGTTCATCTAGGAGAAGGACTCTGACTTCAAACCCGGGTTGATGGAACTCGTTAACCTTGACAGGCAGTTCATCTAGGAGAAGGACAACTCTAATCCCAAAACGATCCATCCATGCCTGATGTGCAATGTACACCTGATATGGCCGGTGACAAGCCCGGATAAATGGGGAGCCGAGAGAGAAGGAAAACTCACAAGAGAAAACCTGGCGAACTGTAAAAAGTTACCAGAACACCTCAATTATAGGTCTAATAACACGCCGAAGACAGACGCACCGGGCCGCGGCAGTGCAACACTTTTCACTGTCATGGATGCAAAACGCCACTTACTTTGATCGTGATGGTGCTGTGCCTGAGGGGGCCTGCCAGGCAGGTGGAGTGCCAGGCCCTCCTCAAGCTACTGGTGGTCACCGCGTCCTGTTGAAAGGAGCCAGGCTATGGAGGCGTCGAGTAAATCCCACTGGCCGTGAAAGAACAATAAGTACAGAAGAGGCTACAAGACCTCTCAAATTTCTTCAAGGGAACGCCGAAGGCATCTAAAAAAAAAACAAAAAAAAAAAAAAAAAAAAAAAAAAAAAAACTTCCACTCACACAAGATTGCATGCTGAGAACATAGATGTAGCCTGTATTCAAGAAACGCACCTGAACCCAACCACAGATTTTCCATTAGAGGATACCAAACCTTCAGGATGGACAGAGAAGGGAGACACAAGGGAGGAGTGCTGATACTCGCAAAAAAGACTTTCAGGTGGACAGATCAAAATGCTGAAGTTCATGGGATCAAAATCACAGCAGTTGACAACACCGTCAGGACTATTCACAACCTGTACTGCCCTCAAGACAAAGATCTTTCACTACATATCTACTGAAAACTGCATTATTGTGGGAGACTTTAACAGTCATTCAACCTGCTGGGGTTACGAGGAGACAGACAGACGAGGAGAAGAAGTGGAGACTGGCAGATCGAGAATCGTTTGGTTCTGCTGAATGATTCAGAGGATCCACCAACTTTCTTTTCATGCAGATGGCTTTCATCCAGTACCCCTGACCTAGCCTTTACCACTGATGACCTCTTCACGAGAACCGCCAGAGGGATACTCAGCCAGCTGGGAGGCAGCGACCACAAACCAGTGAAACTGGCAATTAACCTACAGTACAGGCCGCAAAACTCCAAAACCTTTCCTGGAATCACAAGAGAGAGCTAACTGGGACATGTTCGCACACCTAACACCAGGACACTGAAGACAGCAGATCAGAATGTCAACAAAGCAACAATGAACCTTAACCAAGCCATTCTGAAAAGCTGCTTCAGAAAAACAATTCCCAGAGGTGCACGAAAGAACTACCGACCCTATTGGACGGAGGAATTGCAAAAACTGGAAGATGAGGTCTCCAGGACCAGGGAAGAAGTTGAAAATGATCCCAACACAGAGAACAACATTGCACACACAAAGCTTCCTGTGCCAAGTACAGAAAGGCCTACATTCAGGCAGTAAGGACAAGTTGGAAGAAGACAGAAGGTCTCAATCTGGACAGAGATCTATGATGCTATGGAAGCTTACAAAAGCAATGAACAATGAAGGCAAAAAAGGCAGCTCCTATCGTTATACAGCGAGGCCAAGATATGACCACAGGAAGGAAGGCAGCAAACTGCTTTGTTGATGGTTTTGAAGAGGTCAGCAACATCGACGTACCTGAAGACAGGAAACGCCAGGTACACGAGGAACGAAGGGACCTCAATCATGAAGGACCTCAGAAAGATTACATGAACAAACCATACACCATGAGGGAAATGGAAGATGCTCTGAAGACCTGAATGAAAAGAGGTCCCCTGGTCCAGGCAAGATCACCAACGAAATGTTGCAACATCTGGGCACAAAAGCAAAGAGTAAGCTGCTGGACCTGTTCAACAACAGTTGGAAGACTGACCGTGTCCCACAAACTTGACGAGAAGCTGACATGGTGCCGATCCACAAAAAGGGCAAGGACCGAGTGAAGGTGGACAGCTATAGGCCCATTAGCCTCACTAGTTGTGTTAGCTCATGCTCACTAGTTGTGTGGGCAAGCTCATGGAACACCTCATCACACCAGGCTATCATGGCACCTGGAAAAGAACAACCTGATCACTTCAGAACAAGCTTGGCTCAAACAACACCGCTCGACGAAAGACCCAAGTTGCATACATTACTCAGAAGACCGAAGATGGCTTCCAGGACAAGAAGAGCACCCTAGCAGTGTGGATAGACATGGAAAAGACCTTCGACAAAGTGTGGAAGGATGGGCTGAGACTCAAGCTCCAGAAGAGTGGTGTATCTGGCTGCATGTTCCAATGGATCTCCCAGTACCTGAATAACAGAAAGGCCAGAGTTCACATCAATGGAGCTTACAGCCGAAAGAAGACATTGAAAGAAGGAGTTCCTTCAGGAGGAGTGCTCAGCCCCACATTTTTCCTAATTCTCATCAGCGACATTGTGAAGGATCTCCAGAGAGACACGTCCATGGCGCTATCTACGCTGATGACTTGGTCCTTTGGTGCACAGAAGAATACTTGACTACCGCCAACTACAGACTCCACGAGGCGCTCAAAGTTCTGGAGACGTGGACGAAGAAGTGGCTTGCGACAATAAATGTCAGAAAGACCACTTACACAGTCTTCAGTCTTTGACTTACTGTTCTCAAACACCGAAATATCCACCCTTTCTGAACACGATTATAATACTTATCAACATGTTTATCTGTAACTGAAGCGAAGTAGCATTGAAAAAGGCCGAGGCGAAGTCTAGTCGGGGACCTAGAGCAGCAGGTCACAAACGCCAAGATGATGATCATGATGTGTAGGCTGGTGGCTGACGCGAATCTGTCCCTGTCAACGATCGATCTTCTTGTTCCTTATTCAAGAAGATGTTTCCTGACACTAGTGACAGCAAAATTGCTGAAGGTGTGTCTGTCACTTTAACTTCTACTGTTAGTTAGCTCCATTCCCCACACCCACACCCCCACACACCCCAAAAACGGGGGGAGGGGATGATGGAGTGGCAGTACAAAGAGAAGAAAAAGATAAACATAAAAACTGTATGAAGGGTATACATGTGTGTGGCTGTCTGTCACTCTGTATGTGTGTGTGTGTATGTGGGGGGGGGGGGGGGGGGGGGGGGGGGGGGGGGGGGGAAGAGGGAGGCCATTATGAATTTTTTTTTTTTTTTAAAGAGATGGTCAACTAGATACCTGCAGTGTGTTTGTTTTGTGTGTGTGGTGTGTGTGTGTGTGTGTGTGTGTGTGTGTGTGTGTGTGTGTGTGTAGTGCACTTGTGCTAGTTGCTGTGAGTGTTTGAGTGTGAGTACAGCGTAGTGAGTTGGCAGCAAGAACTGCACAACATAAGATCCATATGAAAGTTCAAAGTTCAAGGTAAGGAAAATACTCTTTTTTTGTCGTGGAATACTAAAATTTACTCCATGAAATACTCATGGTTCAATTTTGAGGTAGACAGGTCTGGTGTATGTGCGTTTATTCACATGAACACAAACCTAAATAAAACACACACACACACACACACACACACACACACACACACACACACACGCGCGCGCGCGCGCAAATATGCACGCACGCACGCACGCGCGCGGGCACACACACACACACACACACATGCACACACATCATCATCATCTAATTCAGCAGCTTCACCATTCTTTAGCTTTCGTAAAGCATGTAATACTTCTTCCCTTGACATCGGGCAAATCATCGAATTAAGATTCTCTTTATCATTGCATTATACATCAGTGTCATCATCTCCAAAGTTTGTAACACCACAGGTCACGTCTGCTTCTAATAAACTGTTACAGTGCTTTTGCCAATCATCAAGGGATAGATTTGTTCACTTGTTTTCTTTTGACGAATATTTCATATACACCTTCCCAAAATTCTCTTCTGTTGTTTACCGAAGAAATAAGCCTTTCCAGCATCAAGTCATTACATTGTTTTTCTTTTCTGTTCATCAAACGTTTTATACTCCCATATACAATATGCATCACTATCAGTTTCCTTCTTGTTTTCCTAAAAAGAAACATTGAGCAATTGCTTTGCTTTCGCTTTGTTTAATTTACATTCTTGATCATAGCAATCACTATTTCTCATAACCACGCAACCAGGGATCATTATTATAAGAATCAATCAGGCTGATAGCCCTATTAAGAAGTTCTGACGGTGTTTCATCGGTAATCATCTTCTTAGCGTTTGGTATTCCCGAGTCATTGTCCCACACAAACTTTTCAATATATTTTGGTCTTCTGCTGTAGAATACACACGTGTAACATCTTTTTTCACTGTGAATTTTAAATGTACTTCAACTGGCAAATGATCAGACTATTATCTCTGAAATTATCAACGTACATGATGAGACAAGAAGTTTAAATCTTTGGATAATAGAAAATAGATCTAGTTGCAAAGTGAGACGACTGAAAGCGGAAATCTAAACAAATCTTAAATAAATGTTAGCGAACTGCAAAAGCAAAACAACAAAACAAAACAAAAAACAAAAAAAAAAAAACAAACAAACAAACAAAAACCGTGGAAAACAAGTCTGTGATTCGTTTGTCCACTTTTTTTTTTTTTTTTTTTTTTTTTTTTGCGGTTCGCTAACATTTATTTAAGATTTTTTTCAATAGAAAATAGTTATTGACAGTTTCCTGACTTGGATATATATGTATAATGTCCCTTTATATCCCCATTGCAAACACCATTAACAATAACAATACACAAATTAGGAGCTATACACATATTCAACAAACATGTTCCATAGTTACTAAGTGCACTCACTCGATTTTCTGATCATGCTAGAAAGTGTAGAACGATTGCGCAGGCAGTTATCTTGCTCATCATTCTTGTCAATAATATCAGGAGCTATGTTAGACGTTCTGCTGTTAAGATCACCGGGCAGATTCCTGTGCACATCATCAAACTCAAGCATGCACTAAAAAATACATTCTTCGAGCTCAGTCGTACTGTTGTCAACATCACAATAGGAATAAAGAGATGAGTCTACGGGAGGAACATAAGTACATTCAAGACCAAACAGTTTGATCAATCAAAATAGAAGAGCGTTAGGATGATCCGTCTTAATTTCCTGAACATAAACAGATACTTCCACCTGATCTTCTACCTCCCTTTGTAAACTTAATGGCTGGTTTAAAAAACAAACAGTGCAGCCAAGTAAAGTGAAATGTTGAGAATCCTCTACAAAAGTTTCAACTAGAATACAAATTCAAGTTTTATCAGAAACGACAAAAATCCTTATCATTTACTTAGGATACAAGACAATCACCTGCCAGTCCACAGCCAGGTACTGAGATGCAGCCTCTGATCAAAGTTGTACAGACAGGTACTGAGATGCAGCCCTCAACAAAACGCTTTGTGAGCACCTCAAAGTTTGTACATTCAACACATCGTACCCTCAACAAGCTTTGTGGAGCACCTCAGAGCCATCCAGTTATCTCATTCAACACCAGGGTGTATTTCTTTTCAACGCTGATTGCCACAACCACAAACCCATTTCTCCGTCACTGCTGTTTGACAAAACCACTCCTCAGCTCCAGAAAGAAATTTCATGGAGTCCAGGATCACCTCTCACCTTGGTACCACAATCCCTGTTGGACTGAACTCCCACATCTGTCTTTTTTTTTTTTTTATAGTTTGAATCATTCCGGCTTTTTTCCCTCACTGTCCTTTTCCCCCGACCTCTCCTCTGTCCTTTTCTCTCTACACCCCCTTCCCCAATTTTCCCCATCCCACCATCTTCATATTTACACCCCATGTACATATATAATATATTTAGAACATAACATGTAAATATGTTATATATACACACTCCAAACACCATCTGAACCATCCAGGTATGCATACTCATAGACACATGCACATGTTGACAATCCATATGCACCCATTTTTATGGGAGTTTTCTACCCAAACCCCCATCCCTCCACACACCCCTCACTTCCGCTTTTTTTGCCCATCATATACACACCCTCAAGCGCCCCCTTCCTCTTCCTCTCTGCCACTCTCTCCTTTTCTTTTTCTCTATTTCTAGTTCTGTTTGGCTTTTCCCTTTATCTGCCTCTCCTTTTCCTTTTCCCCATTACACACCTACGCACCCACCCCACCCATACCCATCCACCCACTCACCCCCCCCCCCCCCCCCCACATACACGTGCGCTTGCTAGCTTGCACGCACGCACGTACCCACACAAGCGCAAGCGCAAGCGCGCACTCACACACACACACACACACACACACACACACACACACACACACACACACACACACACACACACACACCTCTTTAAACACGTATTCGTCCGTTTACGTATATGTTTTCATTCATCATTGCCTATACGTATTTATTTGTCTCTCATTTAATGTCATCAGTCCTGAAGACGGTCTATGGCCAAAACGTTGAATATTTTTTTTCTTTTTTTTTTCTATCTTCAGGTCTTCAGAGCATCCTCAAAGATAGTTTGTATATTTGGCAAATATCTTCAGACTTTTCCACATCAATATCATTTCTTTCTTTGGGAACATAAAAGGCTTGCACACACACACACACACACACACACACACACACACACACACACACACACACACACACACACACTTACATCATCATAAGCAGATTTTTTCACCAGAGAGACAACACTTAAATGATTGTTATAATCATGATTTAACAAGATCCCCTTCTTCATTATTTACATACCCCCGCCCCCCCTCCCCCATGCCCGTACCGGACCCCTTACACACTTAGTATTTACAATGTCAACTGCTTCACATCTCATGTGCGCAACTCCCTGATCATACTCCCAGTCGCCTGTCGTTTTGCAGAACAACCACGTCCCCGGACGCTGCGATGTCACAGGTGTGGACTTGGGCTGACCACCCCTGTATTCGACCACCCTATGAGTTTTTTTCCCTCACGAACAGAATATTTTTTCCACTTGATAAAAAAGATGGTCATAAACGATAGTAGCTCTTCTGCCCTAATTGGCTTTCGACGTTGGCGACAGTTTTTTTTTCTCACATCCCTAACACGTAGAGAGAATAATTTACTTGTAAACACATCCCCACCCTTCAGTTAGTGCTTAGCCTTCAGTGTGTGTGTGTGTGTGTGTGTGTGTGTGTTTAAGAAGGCGCCACATGCTATGAAAGGTGAATTCGGTTTGCTGTTCAAACGGTGCACCCTATCGAAGTGGAAATCGACAGTCAGCTCCAGCTGATTCACGACGACATCGTGGGCGAGGCACTCGCGCTCTGCGTTTTGCTTCAGACGGTGGAAGACTAAATTATTACGCTTGCAGCGTCCCTCGAGGTCATCCACTATCCTTTCCGCATCCTGATCCTCTTCCTTCTGGATCCTCTTCTGGCAGCCTACTTTAACGCCGTCTTTCCTTACCTTAAGCTTTAACGCTGAAAACTGTCACAAAAGCCCACATATCACGCAGAAATCCATCCACTATTTTTAAAGGTAGGGCACATCACATGGGAACCCCAGAAAGTGTAATAAAATACGGCCTGAATCCTGAATAATTGAACAGTTCAAACGGAGCTAATTAACTCGTCTGCGTCACGTCTGAGCAACTTCTGATTCTGATGCACTGAGAGAGAGAGAGAGAGAGAGAGAGAGAGAGAGAGAGAGAGAGAGAGAGAGAGAGAGAGAGAGAGAGAGAGAGAGAGAGAGGAGAGAGCGAACTGACATGTAGATAAACAGCACCCCCCCCCCCCCCAGCCCCCCCCCCCCCCCCCCCCCCCCCCCCCCCCCCCCCCCCCCCCCCCCCCCCCCCCCCCCCCCCCCCCCCCCCCACACACATTCAGGTACCCCCCCACGACCCCCCCCCACACTCCCCCCCAGCAGGCAGGACATTTAACACACCATAAACACACTCATACCAGCAGGCACACACACACACACACACACACACACACACACACACACACACAGAATATACTGGTGTGTACACCCATCCACACACACACACGCGCGCGCGCGTGCGCACATACACACACACACATGCACACACACGCACGCACGCACGCACACACACACACACACACACACACACACACACACACACACACACACACAGACTGAGGGTGTGGATGGAGGTGACGGTAACATCGAAGCAAGCATGCATGCACACCCGCGCTCAGTAATAGTAAACTCAGACCGCAGCGACCCCGGCGCACGAGAAGGCCCAATCCATGTCCACAAAGCATGCGCAGAGGTGACGCAAGCTGCACGCGCAGATATCGAGCAGACGACAAACAGCTCGCCGGCAGCAGACGACAAGGACCACTAGAGAGGAAAGATGGAGCAAGTCGCAGGCTTGTCGTCTTGCTCACCATGCCAGAGCTGCCGAGCTGGTCTGTAGACCAGGGGTGGGGGGGGTGGGGGGTGGGGGCTACAAGGAATGGAAATCAAGCGCAACAAGTGAGCGTCCACGAATCTTTGGATACGTTGTTTCAGTAGTACGCGCTGTGTCAGTTCGAATCGACTGTGCTAACGCAAAAATGTGACAATCTACGAAGTCAGGTAGGCTACGATGAACTAGAGGGATAAACATGCTGCGATTGGATACTGGACTCTACCTGGACAAGCATACGTTTGTCGGTGAATGCGAGTCGGTAGGTCTGAACCGAAGTAGGTCTGAAATGAGTGAAAAATTATACCTTGTGTGCGGTTAGGTCCAAGATACCTGCGAAAACAAATTCAAGAATATTCAACGGAAAAGTGACCAATGCAAATCATATAAACTGATTTTCAGCTCAGATTTGTACATACGTTTCATCTCATGGCTGACGTATGTTGATACCAAACGAAGAAAGAAAATTTGATGATACGACGATTATGAATAACAAGACACAACCACTTTAAGTTTTCAGTTTATGTTTCTGCATTTCAGTCTCATCAGGTGTATGTGTCTGTATAATGGGGGGAAAACGAAAGAAAGAATAATCGGCAACAAACAACAACAGCAATAAAAACAAGGATGATAACGGCACCGACAATTATGCTTTCTTCTCTCGTGAGGAGACAGACAATGCACACGGATGTTGCCGAGTTATCAGAGCCAACAAACAGAACTATTTTGCACCGTATTGATTAAGAGTTGCAGTTCTAAACATCCAGCTGCTGCTGCGTATTATCTACAGTAGCGCTTGCTGTAGCCTACAGCAGCAATGTTCTGTAACTGGGCGAAACATGCCGAAGATGGAGATATTATCTTGATACAAAACACGTCCAGACAATGCTTGACATTATCCGTGCAGTTTGATCAGTCGTTCGTGAGTGTAACATTTGGTCTTGTCTAGCTCTTCGAACATCCAGAAGGAAATAAAATTCCATGATTGTTTTTGGAAACTTGTCAAAATGGCAAGTCATTTTGATACATCAGCCCAAAATTCATAATTTTCCCTCGCATGCTGCAGTTTTCTTCAACGATGCTAGAATTTGGTGTCGTCTAGTGGGGTTGCTGACAGTGGTATTGCGGTTGACAGTGTGGTACTGGAACCTGTCTGACATCAGTTGTTGCTGTGTGAAGGTGCGTGGTGGTGTAGTCTGTCGCCATGATGAAACATCCAGACAAGGCGCATGCCATGCTCCTGGAAAACCTGAGGATTATTTCGGAGTATCGGGAGACGGTCGCTGGCCGAAAACTACAGGTAAGTGCGACCATACAAGCCAGACACAGTATGCCCATAAGTAGCTCCACGTAACAAGATCATTAATACTATTGTGTTGTTTTTCATTGATTGCCCGTCACGATGAATTTTTGTCCCTGGAAGTTGGGTTTGTCGCCGCAGCGCAACGCCACTCAACTTTTCTTCTGGTGTGAATGGTTTTAGTTTTCTGTTGCACTGATAACGTACATACGGAACATTCTTGTTGCCGAGGGATTTTTTCTCTGCACGCAAGATGTAGTTTGTCGTCTGACCTGAAGGATTAGCATCAAGACCAACTTGAGACGTAGAAAACAGTTGAAAACAGAAGAGAGGAGTTGCTCATATCCTGTTTCATCCTGGGTTTGAACCCTGAATCTTTGTCTCCCTGATTCTAATTATCAGGTGTTATTAACATTTAACACATTCCTGTTATCATACAAATGATGACCGTATTGTCTTGCATACAAAAGTCAACTGATAACAGAGGTAAACTCAAAATCATCAAA
This sequence comes from Conus betulinus, assembly GCA_016801955.1. NCBI lineage: Eukaryota > Metazoa > Mollusca > Gastropoda > Neogastropoda > Conidae > Conus > Conus betulinus. Next base: position 64,991 of record JADBJO010001072.1, read on the forward strand.
TCATAAATAAACAAGCAAATAGAGAAGCAAACAATCACACAAGCAAAATTCGAAGGAAAAAGAAGCTGTTGTTTTGAACAAAAAGATGCCCTGGTAACAGTCATGTTGTTATGATTGAATATAACGTACTGGCGAGGTCATGATGATATTTGTGGAATCAAATGCAGCAACTTAAGCAAACTGTTTGGTTAACAACGGAAATACGACTGACGAACTGCGAGAATCACGCCCAGTTCTCGAAATACTCAGACATCGATCACACTCTGTGATATAACAGTCTACACATGATCTTGCCGCTGTGTGTCTTCGACACTATCTTTAGCTTCCACGTAAAAAGAAAAGCTGTAAAACGATTATTTTGAGCACATTTTATTTTCAAAATCTATGATTCTGCTAACCAAACATTGATTCATGTATTCATTTTTGTGTGTAAATGATTTTAAGCTGCGAGAAGGCCATATGTTTTTCCAATCTCATCATATCGCAGAGAGGAAGCCAAACTCATCCAGGAATGAGTCATAGTAAGGTCCTCCTTTGCTCTCAGGCACTTATATTTTCCACGTGTTTGAAAAGCATGCTTCCAAAGGCCTGTTTTTCTACGAGGAACCATTTTGGTAGGAAGAATCTGCTGTGTCGCCTATGCAGTTTGCTAACACCAATGCTCTTGAATATCATATTTACAATAGTGATGTTTATAATACATTAATCACGTGTCTGAGTTTTTTTTTTTCTTTTTGCGCAAGACGTAATACACGCATGGAGGATAGTCCATTGATGCATAACATAGTCCACACTGCATGAATGGCCAGCCTTCAAAACAGAGTCGTGCTGGAAAGACAACATGTCTTGAGCATGTTTTTTTTCAAACATTTTCTTTGATTTGTTATAGAGCGACTCTTCAACGAAATTTTGATTCTTCAGGATTAACACAAGACAAAATCAAATGAACTGGCTGACCGTTACGAATAGCAATCATTTGCTGTAAATCGTGCCTTCAAATTTTGTGCGATTCCTTTCGACTTTCAAGACTTACACTTTCGCTTTCAGTGATGTCACCAAATTGACTGAAGGGCATATGGAAAGTGCCACTGACTCAACACTACAGATACAGAATGATAAAGAAAGTAGACTTTAGAATACGGATTTTAAACGGAGTAAGACAGGCACACATGTGGGCAAAAAATGACACTCTTTTATCCTGCTGGACAAAGTTCTGTACTTGTGCGCTGAAAGGTTTGACAGCATGTCGTCAGAATGAACATATGATGATCTGCAGCTGAAAATATAGTGATGTTTTAAAATGATATCCCGGTCTACGCTGGAAGCGTGAAAAAAAAGTGGTCTTGTACTCGCACGCACACAGACAGACAGACAGACACACACACACACACACACAGACACACACACACACACACACACACACACACACACACACACACACACACACACACACACACACACACACA
>JADBJO010001072.1:71456-101456 GCA_016801955.1 Conus betulinus
TTGCTCTGTCTTCTTGGTAGAAAAGAACACATCAATTGTAGCAAGACATTACCAACCAAATAACATCTCTGCATCAAGCCATATCTTTAACCACTAGAGATCATGACTGGGAAATCAGTTCGATTTCTGTTTCTGTCCGTTTATCTTTCTCCCTCTTTTTTTTCCTTTCTAGTTCAACTCTTGAACGTCGAATGTCAAACAGCACACAGCATACGTTCGATTGCTGCTCTGTGTGTGTGACATATACCTTGGGAAGTGTGTATTGTGTGCTTTCTTTATGAGGTATGTCTCCTTTCTGACGTGGCGAATAAACTTACTTGTACAAGAAAGATGACTTCCTTCCATATTTTATAACGTGAACATTGTAAAGCTGATTTCAAATACATGTTTTTATTCTTTGACCCGACAAACATACTGTGTTTATGCTTTTTATGAGTACGCACAGTACATGCATATAATCGGTATCTGGTGTTTAGAAAAAGACTAGCTATTGTTTTCTCTCTGTCTCTCTGTCTCTCATTCTGTCTCTCTGTCTTTGTCTCTGTCTGTCTGTCTCTTTCTCTCTGTGCCTGCCTGTCTCTGTCTCTCTTTTTAACATTTCAATACATTGTCATGTTTTCTTTTCATAGTAGTCCAGCAAACGGATTTTCCTATTCATGAATAATTTCGCTACAAAGAGAAAGATTTGTCACATTGTTGTTGAATTGTTACAACTCCATCCCTTGTCAAAAGACATTGCATGGTGATGACAATGAAATGTCAGTCTCTCCCCCCCCCCCCCTCTCTCTCTCTCTCTCTCTCTCCCTTCACAACCACACGCATGCATGGACAGACAGATAGACAAACATACACACAGAGTGAAGAGAGAGAGAGAGAGAGAGAGAGAGAGAGAGAGAGAGAGAGAGAGAGAGAGATTGATAGACTGCCACATCTGCCACATCGACACACACAGACAGACTAAAAGAGGGGGAGCAAGAGAGAGAGAGAACATGGGAGACATGGGGAGAAAAAAGGTGTGAAGATAAACAGACGGAACAATTAATGCATAAATAATAATAATAATAAATACTTATATTGCGCCTATTCTCGGCTACAGACCAAGCTCTAAGCACTTTACAATCCACACTCGTTTACACAACAGGATGCCTACCTGGGTAGTGCCGACTGAAAAGCTGCCAGCTGGCTCAAATGAGGAGGAAGGGGAAGTAAGAGACATGTAAAACAGAAAAAGAGACGGAGAATGAGAGAGGCGCACGGGCAGTCCAACATATCGGCAGACGGAGAGGGGGATACTCAAAGGTAAACCGTAAACAGTGCAGTTGCTTGATAAGAACTGTGAGAATGAAGAATATGATAAGGATGATAGAAAAATGACAGTTATAAGATGATGATTGTGAGAATGAATTAGAAACGACGATTGTGTGACGAATGAAAGAGCAATGGTGATAAGGATAGATGATCGACTGGTTAATTGTGACAATGTCAAGGGGAAAAAAAAAATCGCGTTTGCCATAATGAACAGGGACTGAAGATTGTGATAATGACCAGGACTGAAGAATGTAAGGATTAATACACAAAAAAAGGGAAAAAAAGTGGCATTGAAAATGCTTGCTGTGAGAATGAAAGAATGAAGAAAGAACGAAAATTCAGTTCATGTTCATTTTCTCTAACAGAAATGTTGTTATATGGGCACATGCAACACACTAAAAATCATTTACCTGTACATAACATAAAGTAACAAAATTATGCAAAGAAAGAAAGACACGTTTTGTTTACAATACCATTGTCAAACTCTGGATGTGTTTATGCTGGTTTGCAAAATTATGACAGTAAAGAGGAAAGATCACTGTTGTGTTACACTTAACATCTCTCTCTCTCTCTCTCTCTCTCTCTCTCTCTCGTCTCACAGTGGGATAACTAATTTCGATTTGTTATCACAACTGAAATAATTATGGTGATTGTGAAGAAAGAAAAGACTGATATAATGAAAGAGAAATACAGATCATGGGACCGAATGATAAATCATGATTTTGAACATCACGTTCATTTGAGAATTTGAAGAAATGACGACCATTGGAGTGGCTGAGTAATCGCAACTCTGAGACTAAATGGAAAATGACGATGGTGAAAGTGCACGCCCCAATATTTGTCTGTGTTCATTGTCACAAGTGAAGACAACCAATTTATGTATTCGAGGCTCATATGGTTTATTGGTACATTACTATCATGCGTTTATCCCAAGCGTACATATTAAGCTCCTACGTTTAACGGTCAACGATGCCAGAACTGCTGCTTTGGCCAATGAGTGCGGCGCTGTTTAAGTGGGCGAGAAGGTCGCCGCTGCTTTTGTTACGCGGCCGTGTTTCTGTTTTGTCTTTCTCTTTTTCTGTTGTTGCTGTCGAGGGCTATATTCAGCGAACGAGGCTTGGCTGTTGTCGGCCTCTTTGCCAGTCGATAAGTGTAGCTCGACTCGCAGAGGGACGACGGTAGCAGTCTGTGTAAGCAGTATATGTAATCGATCTCCGATAAGAAAGATCACCGCGAGCTTTCTTCGACTTTCTTACATCTGCCGATTCTGGCATAGGTGATTAAGATGCGGGGAGAGAGAGAGAGTAAAAGCGACGAAGTCAGTATGACAGTGTTTATGGTGTTGATACTTTTTCCGTCAGTTCTACGACGCGAGAGATTTTGCGTGCTTGACGCGACAGTGGTTGCGATTCCCGCCCTTGTGCCTGTTTTTTTGTGTCCCAATTGTAAAGAAAGTGACTTCTGATATAAATAAAAAGGAAAACTCTTTTGCGCACATGCATGCAAAACGAAGATAAATGAAGGAGGAATGATAGACAAGAGTCGGTGACCACTTTCGCTGCGCACGTATTTCTCAGCATTCGTTCTCATGAGTGAAAGAAAACAGCTGTGGTTCAGACGCAGGGGTCTCTTAGTGCAGAAATTTACCCCAGGGACATATAGTTAGATTCTGAAGCCTTTTCCAGTGCTCCCTCGGCCAATGAGCGCGGCGCGAGGTAAGTGGGCGAGAAGGTCGCGTCTCTTTTGGCGCGTCTACCTTCACCCACCTCCTGCACGTTTTTCATGTATTTCAGCTTCGTTGTCGTAAGTAAGAACAAGCTAAAGCTGCCCACCCGATTTGAGGGAAACTGGAATGATGGAATGTGGCTCAAAAGAGATTCGTTAATCTAAAGGCACGTGAATACTGTGAAGTACTGTTTACGAATTTATAACTAAAATATAAAGTAGACCAGCCGCCGTGGCGAAGTGGTTAGCGTCGCGGACTCCCGGCTGGGAGGTCGTGGGTTCGAATCCCATCAGAAGTCATGTGGGTTTTTCTGCCCCGACCGGCTCCTACCCAGAGTTGAGTTTGCTGCGGGCTCAGTTGGGAAGACTGGGACCACACAGTCGAGTTTCATCCACTTAATGGATGCGTTTCTGAGAGTGTTGCTCAAATTTCCTGACCAACACTGCAGGTGTCTGTATCTCTCGGGCCTGGTTGACGCCGGGATATATTATGAAAGGAAGCGTAGAGTACAGCCCTGTCATGTAGTCTCAGACCGAAATGGAAATCCGTAGCATCACCTTAATCATCCACATTCTCATCGATCAGCATTAAAAAAAAAAAAAGTCTCAAATTCTGTGGCCCTTCATGCCCTGCTCTCATGGTGACCTCAATTTCGATGTCCTCTCCACGTCTGTGGCCTTGGTTTGGTTCCGTCTGGGTCACCGGTATCGGCGAGTCCATGGGGGCTGTCGTTGGACGGACGTGGTGGCGCCCTCCGGAGGGAGAGCTCACTCACGCTGGCTCCGCGACTAAGCAATTATTGTCGTCAGTAGGGGGCTTAGTAGGTGGTGTCCTGCGTATGTTAGATCAAAACAGGCGCCACTGAACACCACTGAAGTGACTCGGCAGCAGTGCAGTGTCTCCTCCGGTGGGTTGCCTCTTGACGACTTGACATTGACTGCTCCCTGTGGATTGCCGGTGCCGGGGCTGTGGCGGGGCCGACTGGGCTTTGGTTGTGGACGGGGTGTCGGAATGAGCGGCATGGGTGCACTGCCTCTGAGGTGGAGCAGAGGTTGGGACAGAAAAAAAAATATATATATATAAAGTAGTATGGGGGCCTATGTTCTTATAGAATTACAGGCTTTCACATCTCGTACGATTGGGGGTAGATAACGTTCTAAATTGAAAATTAAGTACTCGAACAAAAGGGAAGCGGGCATGAACGCATGAAGGAAATTAATCAAAAGGTATGATACATGCTGATTTTACAAAAATAAGGATGTCGTCACAGACGATGAATTCGGTCGAAGAATGAAACAGATGATTTAGTGTGCGCTACAACGTACATCATTGTGAAGAACGCTTTCCCTTCACATACAGTAATCGGCAAAGACGTCATATCTAGTTTTAACAGACGGGAAATACTGTTTCTTGCAGTTCGTTATTATCAGTTGTCAGCATGGCAGGAGTAAAACGCAGAGAAACGGACACAAGTTAGCCTACAGCAAAAGAAGCAAAAACGACCAAAACAAGACAGAACATTAGGTCGAGTTTGGGGTTTGGCAGCACGACGCGGTGACGGACAACGACAGCTGTCTGTGTAAGCGGTGTATGTAATCGATCTCCGATCAGCAAGATCAAAGCCGACTGTTTTAGACTGCCTTTAGTCTGCCAGTATTGATAGAGGCAGTGAAGATGTGAGGAGGAAGAGGGAGGGGGTGTAATTAAGGCTACATGGAAATACATGATTAGACAGAGGCAGCACTGAAGTAACATGGGACCAACTCGGTCGCACTATTGCACAATAGTCAGTAAAGATTGCACTGTGTGTGTGTGTGTGTGTGTGTGTGTGTGTGTGTGCGCGTGTGTGTGTAAAGTCAGTAAAGATGGAACTCTGTGTGTGTGTGTGTGTGTGTGTGTGTGTGCGTGTGTGCGTGTGTGTGTGTGTGTGTGTGTGTGTGCGAACGCGCGTTTACGCGCACCTGCATGCAAATGTGTGTTTACTTTTACATCATCTTTTTTGAGACTTGGCTCCCCTTTGCCTGCACCGGAGATCTTGCAGAACTTTCACTGGCGAATCTGAGTGAGCTCCAAGCATTGACTGGACATGGTGTCAACATACAAGTCGGTGTTCAACAAATGTGTATGATACATTCTCATTGTCATGCTGAATGTGACCCGAGAGTATTGTTTGTACATATTTATGTCTGACGTTTGTAACGTCTGAAAAAGACATATTTGTCAAAAATTTACCTGTCCATTTCGTATTTTGCAATTAAGTTACTTTGAACCTCATCTGTGTGTGTGTGTGTGTGTGTGTGTGTGTGTGTGTGTGTGTGTTGCTTTTTAAAAAATTAAGTCTGCGATCAGTTTCGGAAATTAGTTTTATGCAGTCACGTTTGTCTCCTTACACGTCTCAGACATGTGACCTGAGGAGGCTGAAAAGCCTGAACTTTTCAAAGGGTCCAGGAGCTGGCGTCGGACCCCAAACTCCAGATGCAATAGATTCGAGGGGTAAGGGGTAAAGCCCCCTGAAACTGAAGCTTTTGTCCCAGACTTGCACATCACTGTGAGATTGATGACATGCTCAGGCTATCCTGCATTCCAGCAATTGTTCATGCCAGCAGTCTTGTGAAAGTTTTTTGCAAAGTCTTCGAAACGATCGAGTCCACAGATTGTTTGACCAAACAAAATGTAGGGTGCTTGCTGAAGGCTTAATAAACTATACAGGACTGAAATAATGGATTGGATTTTGAATTTGAAACCTGAGGGTTTAACTATGACATATCACCCCAAATTTTCCCAACAGATGGATGCAGATCTATAGAACTGCCCTAAAGACTTTTAAACAGCCTTAATTCGGGCTAAAACCTGAAACGCCTCATGTCTGATGTCTGTTTGTCTATGTGTCTATTGCTCTTACACAAATCTACAGTTTCCGCCTTGTCTTCTAGTAATTACTAATTTTGACATGCCTCATAAGTATACTGATTAAATCAAAAGCAAGTAAGTTTTGCACTAGGAAATTGCATTGGGTTGCATTTTGAGTACGACCATATGATGAAGCGAAGCGATGTCGGTGTGCAAAGCGAGTCATTGACGCCCCATACAGATTTAAAACACCGTGCTCACTTCAGCCAAAATAACTCTGTCGGAAGACCAAAGATATAAAGGTCCCCAGTTCAATCCTGAATTCAAACATATCTTTGCCAATTTTCCTTCAAGAGATTCAAAGCTAGGTTAAGGCAAAGGTGTGAAGGGGTAGGCTCGGGGAACGGGACGGGAATGCAAATGGAATCGAGGAAAGGAAAGGGGAAGAGGGAACGAGAAGGGAAGGGAGTGGAGAGCGTGAGGAAGGGGTACAGGTGCACGTGACGTGTTGGGACAGAGGAATGGGAGGTGGGACAAGGGGAGGGAGCGGAAAGGAAGTCGAGTGGGGGGGGGAGAGGGAAGGTGAGGAGGGAAACAAGAGGAAGGGTGAAAAGAGACAGGGTGGGGTGAAGGTGGTGAGGGGGGGGGGGGAGACAGAGACATTAAATGAAATTGAATGAAATGAAATTTATTTAGGATAGGCCATGGCGCCTTCTGAACAGGGACTAGTCTCAAAACAAAGCATGGTGAGTGTAACAACAACAATAAAAAACACAAAAATGCAAAAAGTACAATCCGTTATACCAGCGCATGAAGTAGTAGAAAGAAACTCTTGGAGAGCGTGGCAGCAGAGAGTCCTCAGAAGAGACGTCCCCTTCAAGCAAGCATGTCGGCCCTTATCTCCTGACACTCTAGGGGGGTTGGGCCACACCCGGTTCATGGCTCCGGATGTCCCTCTGCTGCCCCCTTGTTTTTGCCCATCTTGGGACGAGCCATGGCTGGGATTCGAACCCATGACCCTCTGGACATGCTCATTTTCCACTTAATGACTCGCGCACTAACCACTGAGCCATGGGACACCTGATATTTGTAGGAAAGTTGAGCCTTATGAAGTTCACTTTTCTTCCTCCTTGACCAGATCCAGCTTGGAACACCTCTCTGCCGCTTCTGCCATTGCTTTCAGGGCTCCCTGCAACTGAGAGCTATTTCATGAGGCTGTATGCAGATGCTCCTACAAACCCCCTAGCTCCAATTTCTGCAGTGAGGACTTTGACCTGATAGCTTTCTCTCCTCAGACTGTTTTTCAATCTTGTAGATTTGAGCTGCTTCCATTCTGTTTCTCATATGGCACCGTGAGGTCGATCATGATCAGCTGCTTGGTTGACTGAGAGTGGACAACTATGTCTGTTGGTGTGTCCTGTTATTTCTCTAATCTTGAGAATTTCTTTTGCAGAACCCATCGCCTCTTAAACTTTCCATTTCTCTGCCTGTCTTCAGCTGGGGCTTGATTGCTTCTATCACCTTGTCTCCTGAGTCCTCCAGCATGCTTTGAAGTCTGATCTTCCTGCTTTGTATTCCTCCAGGATGGATTTCAGTGGTAGTTTCAGCTTTGCTTGGCGACAGTATAGCGCTATGTCAGTCAGACAGGGTGGGACACCAAGCCATTTCCTTGTGAACTTGTTGGTTTTGGATTTCATTGCCTCCACTATGCTGGTGCAGATGTCGTATATCATCAGGGGCCATAGGAGCTTTGGTATCAGCATGAACTGCATACACCAGACCTTGTATTTGCCAGGAGCCCACACTGGTCAATGGTCTCCAAGCCTTCTTCCGACATCTGTTTGGTTTCTTTTGCTCTTTGTGTGTCTTTCAGCGTATCATCATACCATCTTCCAAGGCTCTTGACTGGCTCTTCTGTGACTGTTGGCTGTTGGCAACACTGAGACCACAGATTCGGCCACTTCTCCTTTCCTCAGTGAGAGACTCCGTTATTCCTTTGGTTTGAACTTCATTCTAGATGAGACAACTATGTCGTCCAGCCTCTGCAACACATGACGTGTCTCGTCTTCTCTGGATGAAATCACTGTAATGTCATCCATGAAGGCCTTGTGAGGGGCATCTTGTATCCATCGCCAAGGTCTGTTTGTGTCTTGCGTTGCTTGTTACTGCTTTCAAGATGACTTCCATTGCCAACACGAACAGTATTGGGGAAATTGCACAGCCCATTGCAATGTCCACTTCCAAATTGATCCAATCTGTTGTGTACTCCTTGGTAGAGAACCGCATTGAGAAGTCATTGAAGTACTTCTTGAGCATGTCGCAGATGTTCTTTGGCACATGGACATCTCAAGAGCGAACTGTATCATCTCATGAGGTACAGATCCATATGCGTTTGCCAGATCAAGCCACACAACGTCCAGGTCTCTCTTTTTCTGTTTTTGCTCTTTGCATTGCGTCCCAGATCATTGTGGCGTGTTCTACACAGCCAGCCACGCCTGGGATGCCACCTTTCTGGACTAACACATCCAAGTACTTGTTTTCCATGAGGTACTTGGTCAGTCTTGCTGCCGTGACCGAGAAGAAGATTTTCCCTTGGACGTTCAGTAGTGATATTGGCCTGAACTGGCTGATGTCACTTGAGTTTTGCTCTTTGGGGATATAGACACCATCTGCTGTCATCCGCTGGCTGCTGATCTTCTTCTGATTTCACCAAGCTGATCGTAGCAGCCTGTGGAGCCACTCCAGCACCTTGGGACGTTTCTTGTACAGCTGGTAAGGTATTCTGTTTGGCCCTGGTGATGATTGGCTCTGGCTTTGTCGACCATCTTCTTGAACTCCGCCAACGTTGGAGGCTTGTCATTGAACTGTTCCTCAGGGTTGGTTGGCCACACCAGACCTTGAATGTCGAATGGTGCTTTGCTCTGTGAGTCAGAGTATGTTTTCCGCAGATGCTGCTCAAGAACTCCTTTGTCCACACTTAGGGTCCCAGATTTTGGCTGCTCAAACAGAGTTGTGGCAAACTGGAATGGGTCTCTGAAGAAGCGCTCTTGTGTCTTCTTTTTGCTCTTCCTCTTCCTTGCAGTTTCCACTTTGCTGAGGGCGCCGTGTTTTACTTTCAGGTCTTTCCAGAGTTTTTCCAAGCCTTGTTTTTCAGCTGGCAGTGCGGTCTTCATTTACTTCTTAAGGTTTTCTTTTGGACCCTGATCTTGTCCATCTCTTCTTGGCGTCTGGATTTCTTTGGATGTGTTTTCTCTTTGGGTAGTTTTGCTCTATAGGCGTCTCTACATGTGGTATACACAATGTCCCCATATGTGGCTAGTTTGTGTTCCAAGGTGCTTTCCCCTATCAGTGCATCGAGTGTTTGGACGATTTTTGCATCCAGCTTCTCCCAATCTTCAGTCTCGTTTGCTCGTGGCAGGTTAAGTTTCAGGCGCCTGGCATCGAGGGCCTGTGCAAATTCCTCATCCAAACCAACAGTGTGGATGTCCTTGGCACTGTGGTTTAAATCCTGGCCTTGGTGTTCCGACATCTTATCTGCTAATGCAGTGCGCTGCTGCTCATTCAGATGAGTCTTCACACATCCCACCTTTGTTCTGTGGATCTTCATGCCACGGGTGGTAGCGAAACACTTTCCATAGACGCATGGATATTCCATTTCGTTCATGTTCATAGTCCGTTCGGGATTTGCAGTCGTGATTGGTTGAGCACCAATGGATTCATCATTCTCTCCCCCTTTCAATGAATCCTGGGAGCATCTTTTCCTTTTGTACTTAGTAGCCACATGTTGAAGGCAAAGTGGGGAGCCAGCCCACAGAGCCCTTGGTTCTGGTCTTTCCCAGTGTCCTCCAGTCTTTCCCGGACGTCCTTCGGCCTATTCCCTGAAGTCAATGGTTTACCCATGCATCAGTAGAAAGAAACTCGTGGAGAGCGTAGCAGCAGAGAGTCCTCGAAAGAGAAGCCCCCTTCAAGCAAGTGTATCGGTCCTTATCTCCTGATACTCTAGGGGGGTTGGGCCACACCCGGTTCATGACTCCGGATGTCCCTCTGCTGCCCCCTTTTTTTTTTTGCCCATCCTGGGACGAGCTATGGCTAGGATTTGAACCCATGACCCTCTGGACATGCTCATTTCCCACTTAATAACTCGCACACTAACCACTGAGCCACTGGGACACCTGATATTTGTGGCAAAGTTAAGCCTTATGAAGTTCACTTTTCTTCCTCCTTGACCGGATCCAGCTTGAACACCTCTCTCTGCTGCTTCTGCCATTGCTTTCAGGGCTCTGTTTTTTTTCCCTCCCTGCAACTGAGAGCTGTTTCATGAGGCTGTATGGAGACGTTCCTACAAACCCCCTAGCTCCAATTTCTGCAGTGAGGACTTTGACCTGATAGCCTTCTCTCCTCAGACTGTTTGCCAGATCAGCATACTTTTCAGTCTTGTAGATTTGAGCTGCCTCCGTTCTGTTCTCATATGGCACTGTGAGCTCGATCATGATTACCTGCTTGGTTGACTGAGAATGGGACTACTATGTCTGGTCTCATGCCACTCTTGCTGATGATCTCTGGGTGACTCTTCCATTCTGGGAGGTCTGCAGTGCACTCCCAGTCATCTGTCCTGTCCAGCAGACTCTGTCTGCATGTTTCGAGTGGCACTGTTGTTCTTGGCCATGATTCGCGCTGCCTCCTGCCGTGAAGAATGTTACGGGTGCTTTTTGCGGGTACAATCTACTGACTCTCAAATATAACTGTATATTTTAAGATAGCAGCAGTATTCATATAGCATCGGCGTATTCATATACCTATTAGGTAAACACAACAGCCCGCCTCTTAAAAGCTCTATTTCAAGTACAATCACAAATACCTCACAATGATTTCATTTTCATTCGTTATTCGTAGAATGACACAAAACTGACGTGGGTTTGCATAGTATTTAAATGGAATATATTCTTGCCGTACGTCACCGAGAGCGCGGCAGATGAACAAAAAGTGTACTTCATCATCGTTTGCCTTTTAACAGAGTGGGCATGTCAATCTGCTGTCAGAAACTACATTATACCGTTGACGATGCACTGCTATGTCTGATACACCAAATCTTAAGTTCGTCATATATCTTTTAATATGTCTGTCAGTATCAAGTGAAAGATACATATTGCAATTATTAGATGATTTAAAAGTTCTGAACCATGAAAATCTGTCACTTTCCAGAACATGTTCATGCCAGTTTTGCCATCTGTTATCAATGAGTCTCTGACGAAATACCTGCAAAAACTGTTTCACATTTTCCACACTCTGGTTCAGCGTTACAAATCCAAAGCCCATTTTGTGATGGTGTGGAGGGGTAAGGGGTGTGCAGGTGAAGACAGGCAGATGGTGATATGCGCGCAGGGACCAAGGGACAGCAGCCCAGTCAAGAAGACACAGAGATGATGTGGAGTTTTTCTCCTTTTATTGACCTTCCATGATGAGCTCAACCCAGGCACACTGTGCTGGGAACTCTTCTCTCTCTCTCTTAGCACTCAGCGCACTGAGCACTCTCACGCGCCGATCGCTCACTCGCAGACCACACTCTGGACGACACTCTGGGCGACACTCTCCTCCGGGGAACACTGATCACACTCATGCCGCGCGCCTCACTATATATACAGCTTGACTGGACCGCAAAGCCGGCCACGCAGCGCCGCAGGCAAAGTGAGCCTCGCGAGACAGCAAATGATAAAATTTGTGCTATCTGTCGCAGCTTCTGCGTTGTCTAGCTCGCCGTACATTCAAAGTATCCAAACATATTAGACATCAATGAAAACCTCAGAACCCGAAGAATAAAATGCAATAAGTCATATTTGATAATTCTGTGGCTGTGTAAAGTTACTGGCAATTAAAGTCCAAGAATGAAACCACTTTTAACGAGTTTACGTCATATTTTCCCCTATTTCGATGGAAAAAAGCAAACTGCGTGAAATGATTTTGTAACAACTGAATAGCTGGGATTTTGCTCTTTTTTATACATATAAATTTCATTATTCAAGATGCCGTCTAAGTGGAGAACTTTGCGTTTAAAATTTGATAGAAAACACAACTTGTCTTATCGTCACATGGCTGTCGCCATGTGCTTTTGACACGATTTTCAATATAAATGTTATTCCGTTGGAATGGGCCATAAGATAAAATTAAAAAAAAATTTTCGGCTGCCTCTAGCATAGAAACGAAGTTATTAAAAAGATTTCGATAGAGAAGTCCGAATTTCATAAAACAACAATTTAGATCAGAACTCCAACAATGAACAAAGAAGGCGACTCGCTCAAGAGACCGGCGCCGTCAGTCATTTTGTATAGTCGCAAGCTCGTACAGAAAAGATCATAGCTATGCGATATACAAAATGAGAGCTTATGGACTTTACTTTCAATGTGCATTCATGGATTCTTTGGATTCTCTCATACCTTTTGTGAAATCAAGAATTATTTACGGTTTGTTCGTTGAACAATTCAAAATGGCGCCAAGATAAATTCGGTCGAAATACCAGTTTTAGGAAAAACGTGGGCTTCTCAGTTCAACACGATTGTAACAAATAGAATACATTAATTTTTGTGACTTCAACAACGTATACACAAATATGTAGGTTCTGAGGTATTCATGATTTAAGGAATTTACACAATAAAAAATGAATTTCAACCAAGGCAGGTAAGGGGGAAGATAACTCATGAACAAAATATCTCGTTTACGACAGGTGACCAAGAAACATACACCATTAGCACCCAGCTACATTTTAAAAATAGGATCTTAGGAACACTTAATGCCCATGTGGTCTTACCATGTGAATCCAACCAAATAGCATTTTATAAGCTTTCAAAGGTAACCTGTTATCAGTCATTCTTAATACCTTTAGCCAGTTTGAAACACATTGCACTTATGAATTTATATATGAATAGGATAACGTCTGGTATCTCTGTAGCCGTGGCCTTTTGGGTTTTAAATTTCTTTAGTTCAGTGAACTTGAACTCTTAATAACCCTCCCTTTTCTTGGTTACAATTTTAGGTGAGGTGCACAATTGTTAACTATCTTTGCTTCTAACTGCTCAAACGTGATTTCTAATATAACAGACGGGAGTCCCAGTAGAAACAAAGCAAATATTTGAATAAAAGGAGACAAACTAAGCCAAAGCAAAGAAACCTTTCCATACAGTATGGCCTTTCATACATAGCCAAATGGAAATGTAAAAAGAAAACAGCTCAGAGATCCAAAGAACTTTAAGACTTTTACAAAATTTAGCGTTTCAAAGTTTACAAAGAATTTAAAGTGATTTTTAGAAATTTCTAATCTTTAAGAGCCTTAAGGAGTCAAATATGCACTAGTACTGACAACCAGAAAACACAAAACCAAGGGTCTCGAGCCAGAAGGAAAAATCGTCTGAAACAACAACACAAAACATACCGAGTTTTGCTTTCTGATCTCTCCACATTAATTTCTTCAATTAAATCAATGTCTACACGTAATCCAGAAAAGACAACCATGGCTGAGAAAAAATCAAAATCAAAAATGTAAAACAGAGTTCGAACTCTCTTTTCCTGGGAATAAACAGTGACAGAGACTGGAGGTCAAGGAGTACTAGGCCTTCCCTAAGCATCTCTTTGTCTTCCTCTGTTCTTGACTACAGGCAGTCCTGAGGGGTCAGTGAAGTTGCGACCCTGAGTGCCTGGTATATGAATTCCTCACTTGCCAAATCAATTTTGGCAATCTGTCATTCACCCATCAGGGGTGAGAGGGGGAGGGATCTAGTCTAGTCACCAATCGCCTCGGGAATAGCTTGAACCTAATCGGCACGGGATAATTTATGCATCGTATAGGTGTCCGTGAGCACCAGTTAATTTACGCGTCCGCATAGGTGTCCGCGAGCATGTGTAGGTGTCTGAGAGGACGGGGACCGCGGGGTGATTGCCTTTGTGTCAATTACAGCCGCACATGGCTCAGGTGGAAGGGGGGGGGGGGGGGGTTGGTGGTGGTGGGGGGGGGTGGAGAGCGCCGCAACATGCCTTTGTGTCGAGGGGTAGATGGGGGGGGGGTGAGACGGGCTATTGTTAGAACGCACATCCCACGCTGCGTAGTATCGCACAGCATGGGGAGGGAGGGTTGAGAGGGGGAAGGGAGGTAGGCCGATAAGAACGAAAGGCGTTGCGCATTTACCGTGATGCAATTTTTCTTGTAGCAGACAGTTGAAGTCGTGCGACGCACACCATTCTAAGAGGGGGGAAGGGGGAAAGGGGGGTGGGGGTGGGGATTTGAGAGGGGAGGGTGGGCATAGATTTGAAATCTATTCTTTGGTTTGGTGTTTTAGTGGGACCGATTGGATGGTGTTGTCAAGCGTCACATCACATAGGCCCCCCGAAAAAAGATTCTCTCTCGAAAGAAGCTCCTGCTTGACAATCCATTCCGATCATGGTCCATTATGCTTTTGGCACTAGCTCTGGAGTCACCAAGACACCGATGGAGCCTCAGAATACATTATTGGGCTCCTGTTGGCCTGTGTCTGGATTGTCAGGCTGGTCTGGGGACAAATGGTCCTCTTGGCTGGATGACCAGTGTTGGCAAAGGGGGCAGGAATCAACATATTTCTTTATGTCCTCTGCCATCCCTGGCCAATAGTACTGTTTCATCACCCATTGCACTGTCTGCCCTACATTGATATGTCCTGGCGCGACAGAGAGTGTATGTCCCACTTCCATCACTCGGGTCCGTGTGGCGCCTGGACCACAAGTTGTGAATGATCTTTATTAAGCCTACGATACAGAAGACTGTTCCGCCTAAAGAATTCACCCTTGCGAGTGGGGAGATGGTGGTGTAGCGCTGCCTTGAAGCATGCAGCTAATGTTGGGTCAGCTCGCTCGCTGAGCTGCTTTCATCTCCATTTTAGGAGGTTTGAATTGCTTTTGGGTCTTCACTGCAGTGTGGATACAATGACAGGTTCAGATGGGTTCCCGAGTGTGACATAATGGCCTCCAAGTAGGAGATCATGGTTCGGATTGTCCATGACGGCTGCCTTGATCTGTCCCTTGACGTACCTACTGTCAACCATAATTGTGGCGACAGGTAAGGTAGCAGGTGGCAAAGTCAGGTCAGCCCCTTGTAAAGGCACTGTCTCTCCTCGGTGATAGCAGCTGGCTCCACAAGGGAAGCTCTTACAACTGCATCGTATGACAATCCTGTGTCATACAAACATGTGGCAGGTTTGTTATTTACTAACACCTGCTCACTGATGGGTGGTGCAGTGATGTTATGTACCATAGATAGTGTGTCACCGCTTTTGGGTGTAGACACTACCTGGTATGCAGCAATTGTTTGGAGCCTTGGTCCAAAGAATTTTCTGCATTCTGCAGTGTTGTGAGATGTCATTTTACAGTGCGTGCAGAAACGCTTCTGTGCACTGTTTTGACTCACAGGGACTGAGTTACCACTGTGTGGTTTACCACTTTGTTTCTCACTTTGTGGTGGTTTCCCACTTGGAGGTAGGTTTTGATTTTGAGATTGCTGTGATGGTGGGGGGTTCGAATCCCGGTTTTGCCTGTCACGCATCTTTTTGTGTGCATTTGCTTCATCATGGGCAGCGGTGTATCTGTCAGCTAGCTTGATCAGGTCAGCTAGGGAAGCAGCACCTTGTTCTGCCATGAAAGCTGGCAGGTCAGTGGACATGGTGTCACACAGCTGCTCACAGAGGATAAGCTCAGTCAGACCATCAAAGGTCAGTGCTTGGTTTGACAGGGTCAACCATTTCTGGAGATAAGTTGTTAACCTATCTGCTAACTGGCCATAGGTTTCTCCCCTGCTACGCCGCGAGTTTCGAAATTTCTTTCGGTATGCTTCAGCTGTCAGCTCATAATGGGTGAGTAGGGCTTGTTTGAGAGCATCATAATCAGTTACTTTGTTTGGTGGTAACTTGGTATACACATCATAAGCAACACCTCTAAGACCTTGTGCTAATTTGATGTTACGTTTTTTTCTGGGTCTAGGCCGAATTCATTGGCCAATCTTTCGAACCGGTCTAAGTATGCGTCAATACTTTCTGTGTTCTCATTAAATGGATCCAAAGAAAATGACATTGCCAGAATTTGGATGGGAGGCGGTGAATTTTGACTGGCCGTGTCTGAAGAGCTATCATTCTCCGCTGATTTCTCAATCTTTCTGAGCTCAAGTTCATGTTCTCTGGCCTTATCGTGCTTGGCAGCTTCTAGCTCTCTTAATTTGTTTTGCTCTTCAGCCTCACGGGCCTCTTTCCGCTCTTCAGCCTCATGGGCTTCTTTCCGCTGTTCAGCTTCACGGGCTTCTTTCCGCTCTTCAGCTTCACGGGCTTCTTTTGCAGCTTCACGCTGCCTAACCTTTTCGCGCTCTTCGGCATCTAATTCCAGCTGTTTTAATTTCCTAGTCTCTTCTATGGCCTTCTCAGATTCCTTTTCAAATTGTGTAATCACAAATGAGACTAGATCTTGACCAGAGAGGCCTAGGGATTCTCCCCACTCCTTGATCTCCTGTCTAAGTTTTTCACTGCTTCAGCCATGATAATGAACTGTTATACAATTCTTAGCAATCAAATATCTACTAAGTACAACAAAAGCAAATAATCACACAATGTAAATATCAAAATGAATTGATTATAACTTCAACCACACACACTCTTATTGTTTGCTATGTAAGATAACCATTCACACATCAAACATAAAAGATTTCCCTCCTGGACTCAACTCAATCAGCCTATTTGCTCTGAATTCTGCTCTTTGTCCAAATTTTTGGACTAGCCAAAGGAAATGAAATTTTGAGTGAATTGTATTTAACAATCCAAAGTGTATTTTACAATCCCGGACGAGCCCCCACTTTGATGTGACGAGATGGATGGATATGAGTGGTAGGTGGGTCCTCTAGGGGAAGGGCTTGGAATAATTTCTCTATGAGAATTATCTTACATTTCACCTACACCCTCTCTCTTACTTACTAGTGGTGGGGCAGAGCAACTTTCCGGTACTAGTCATCAAAGAAATTTTTATTTGTTCCGGGTATTGATAAAATACAGAAGAATGGCTCTGAGATAATTTCCTTAGGCCTGTACTCTTAATTAAAAGTACTTATAGCTCCGAGTTACAAAATTGAAGAGAGAAGTTCAAACAATCAACATTCGATTGAACAACAGGGAACTGACACAAGTTAAGTGCACTTTCACACATCAACTTTTATTACTTACACATAGATAAGAAATGGCATGTCACTTCCATAGACTGTGTTTCAGTTCTCATTGGACTACCACATTGAGGGGCCCTTCCTCACTCACTACTTTACTTTACTCGCTCGCACTCTGTGCAGCAAGCTTAAGTTGGCATACAGGGGTTCTGTCTAAGTTACACTGAGTGTATATGGTTATATATCCACCCTGCTTGCTAACACCCAGTGTTGTAGCCAGAGTGGTACTCATAGACAGGTTCTCACTGTTTCATCATAAAGTGAGGGTAAGGGTCTGATGGGTTTGAGTCCAGGTGGTAAGCAAACTTAGCTTTGCTTCGGAGAGAATAGTTGATCTCTCCTGTGGCTGGTGACTGCCCCACTGGTGTAGATTGGTTGTCTGGTGTCGCCCCGGGTTTCTGGCGAAGTCCTAGCTTCTGTGGTTCAACCGCAATGTGTAGCGTGACCAGGATCCCAGTTCTGCGATAAAGAGAACTTGATCTGTAGATGAGAATCTGATGGCTGGCTTGTAGAATGCATGCATTTACCCTTTTCCTCTTTCTTTCAGAAGGGGTGTGAGACTCAGCCAGCAAAGTTTTCTCTATGGTAGAGTTTCTGCTAGAACTATTAATCTCCACTTTTGTTTAAAGGCCAAGTTAAGCTTACAAAAGGGTAGGAGACAATAATACAATGTTACAGTTTTAGTTAAACAAACTCTTCCTTTTTTTTGTATGAATTAAATCACACTGGCTTGGGCTATACTTAGTCCAAGTACATATGTGGTGTAGACTTAGAGTCATACACTACAAATCATTCCAATAATCACCTGTATTTATAAATCAGAGTAGCAACTTTTACCTTGCACAGGCATACTGTTTTCCTGATCAAAATTTAATCATTGAATTATTATCTTAACAGACAGAGTTGCATACTGGCAAAAGCCAAGGTGCACACAAAGAACAGTGGTCAGATTGGTAACAAAGAATCATAACCACTGTGAGAGAGCTTTGGCCATATGAAGGCACACAGAATAATCATTCATCAGTTCGATATAATGTTGCTAAGCATTTGTACAAAGTTACAATGTTAACACACACAGCATACATAAAATCAATACATAGATTCAAAAATGTAAAACAGAGTTCGAACTCTCTCTTTTCCTGGGAATAAACAGTGACAGAGACTGGAGGTCAAGGAGTACTAGGCCTTCCCTAAGCGTCTCTTTGTCTTCCTCTGTTCTTGACTACAGGCAGTCCTGAGGGGTCAGTGAAGTTGCGACCCTGAGTGCCTGGTATATGATTCCTCACTTGCCAAATCAAATTTTGGCAATCTGTCATTCACCCATCAGGGTGAGAGGGGGAGGGGATTTAGTCTAGTCACCAATCGCCTCGGGAATTGTTTGAACCTAATCGGCACGGGTAATTTATGCATCCGTATAGGTGTCCGTGAGCACCAGTTAATTTATGCGTCCGCATAGGTGTCCACAAGCACACGTGTAGGTGTCTGCGAGGACGGGGACCGCGGGGTGATTGCCTTTGTGTCAATTACAGCCGCACATGGCTCAGGTGGAGGGGGGGGGGGGGTTGGTGGTGGTGGGGGTGGAGAGCGCCTCAACATGCCTTTGTGTCGCGGGGTAGAGGGGGGGGGGGGGGTTGTGTGAGACGGGCTATTGTTAGAACGCACATCCCACGCTGCGTAGTATCGCACAGCATGGGGAGGGAGGGTTGAGAGGGGGGAAGGGAGGTAGGCCGATAAGAACGAAAGGCGTCGCGCATTTACCGTGACGCAATTTTTTCTTGTGGCAGATAGTCGAAGTCGTGCAACGCACACCATTCTAAGAGGGGGGAAGTGGGAAAGGGGGGTGGGGATGGGGATTTGAGAGGGGAGAGAGTGGGCATAGATTTGAAATCTATTCTTTGGTTTGGTGTTTTAGTGGGACCGATGGGATGGTTTTGTCAAGCGTCACGTCACACTCATATCCCCCTGTTTTGGTCGCTTCTGCACCCTTCCAGTGTTAATTTACCAATGGTCATAAATTTCCAAACAGACATCTCACTTCTCCATTTTCCCCTCCGTTATTTACCAGCACGTTTACATTGTTTTTACACAAGACTTCTACAAAACAATGAATACAAATCCCATCACGTCTTTGAGAGCAGCCTACTCTAATTCAGATTTATTACACATGGAAAAAATAGCACAGATCTTACCTATACTATACACATAAAAAAATATCACATTCTGAATAAACCATAATTCAGAACATCAAACAAAAATCCATTCAAAAAAATTAACATTCTAGTATAAACTATTTGATATAAGTGTTCACATGTGAAAAGTAGGTTGCATGAAGGCTCGCCACATTACTATAGTCACAAGGCCGATCAGTCTTTGTTCAGTCTGTTTGCTAGCTGTTTGACTAATCGCTTACTTCTGTGTGTCCCAGCCCCCACAGACAGTAGAGGTGTGGTAAACACGCCATTGTGCAGGAATAATCTTGACTCGCAAGGATCAGGCGGCAGGCTGTCTTGGTCTCTTGTGGTAACTGACCCGTTTGCAAGTAATCAATGAAGAGCCGGCACTGAGAGTCCTTCAACTGCATATCACGCAGGTCATCGTCAGCCACTGTATCCACCTCCACTTTAGCACCCACCCACATGCCACATGTGTCCCACATGTAGGCGTTCCTTCCGGGACCAGACTGGCCTCACCACCCACCTGCGGATCCACACTCAGCGATCTTCCATCTCAGATTGAAGTCATGGTCGTCTTCGAAATCAAAGGACGAACAACAACGTCCACTGTACAGACCGTTACAGTGGGTGTTGCCAGCTCAGTGTGGAGCATGACAGTGGGGATTTGATGTGCGGGAGGAGAGAAGACGCGCAGGGGGGGCGCAGGGGGGGGGGGGGGGGGGGGGGGGGGGGGGGGGGTGGGGGGGGGGGGGGATTGAAGTAATGGCAGGGGCTGCAGAGGATGGAGGGGCCGAATAGACTGAGCAGCTGGGTCAAGCAGAGGGAGAATTCCTGCTCCCTGAAAGGCTGCAGGGAGCGGTGAGGGAGAGACGAAGGGTAGCGTGGAAGGTATGGAAGTGCCTATGCTGCTAACGGGAACTAGGTCTGGACACGGCTCGTAGGACTCTATCTCAGGTGTGTTACAATGCATGTCGGCGCGGGGAATGGGCTGTGATGGCGAGGGGAGAATGGGAGTGGACGGGTCAAGGTCAGGAGGGTCAGGTGTAGCTGGTGGTGCATGGGGCATGCGACTCAATGCATCAGCATTATTGTGTACTCGGCCAGTTTTATGAATTATTTCACAATCAAACGACTGAAGGAAGAGGGCCCATTTACCTTACAACTCCCTGTGGGGTCCTTGACATTCTGCAGAAACTTTTGTCGCCAAATGGTCAGTGTACACAAAAGATTTGGCGTGAGAGAAGTACACTCTGAGCTACCGTATACAATCTGCCAGAACCAGTGTCTCTTTTTTCCGTGATGCCGTAACAGAGTTCAGCATCACACAATGCTCGACCTCCTTAGGCGATCACGCGCTCCCGTCCTTGTTCGTCTCTCTGTCCCAGCACATAGCCGATGGCCTTGTTGCTGGCATCAGTGTACAAAATGAACCGACGTTCAAAATCAGGATAGGCCAGAATAGGTGCAGATGTGAGTGCCGATTTCAGTGTCTGAAACGCTTGTTCTGCGCAGGATTCCATTGGAATTATGCCTGAGTCTTTAGATCATTGAGAGGGGCTGCTAGGCAAGAGAACTTTTTGACAATCCGGCGATAGTAATTTGCCAGGCCGAGAAATGACCGGACATCATGTTGAGACTGGGGCGTGGGAAAGTTTTGAACCATTTTCACTTTCGCTGGGTCAACCGAGACTCCATCCTGAATGACAATGTGTCCCAAATATGCCACCTTAGAAACAGCAAAATGACATTTCGTGGATTTGAGTTTGAGACCAGCGTTTCGGATCTGATCAAAGATTACAGAAAGATGAGACCAATGATCCTGAAAATTGTTGGATAAACAGAAAATTTCATCAATGAAAACCAGACAAGTTTTGAATGTGAGTCCAGCAAGGACATGGTTCATCAGAGACTGAAATGACCCAGGGACTCCCTGTAATCCAAAGGGCATTCTGGTCCAAGCAAATGAGTTGTGAAGGTGGACTTATCCTGAGATTCAGAATCTTGTGGGATTTGCCAGAAGCCAGAAAACAAATCAAGGGTGGAGAACATGGTGGATTGTCCCATGATGTCTAACGCATCTTCCAGACGGGGGAGGGGGAAATGTACCGGTTTGGTCATTTTGTTCAATTTGCGGTAATCGAACGCAAAGCGATAGGTACCATCTTTCTTTTTCACCAAAACCACAGGAGAAGACCAGGGGGACGTGGAAGGGCGATCAACCCCACGCTGATACATTTCATTGACTTGTCTCTCTATTTCTGCATTCAGAGCAGGTGCTGTACGGTATGGCCTTTGTTTGATAGCAGCAGAGTCACCCGTGTTGATGGTGTGGGACACCAGGTGAGTCTCACCTAGCTCTGACATATCAGCAGCAAAGATATCTGTTCTGAGCTAGAAAGAGGTGAAAGAGTCTTTTTAATCTGCAGTCAAATCTGAATCTGATAAGTCAATACCTAAATTGGCTATATCATACTTTTGGCTTCAGAAAGTTGGTTACAGTCAGTTTGAACAGTTGCCGACCTGATATTAGCAGATTGTTAGCAAATTTCCCCCAAATCTTGGAAAACTTCCTCAAAATGACCAATTGTATCCTTGGGTTTTAATCTCACAGAGGATGCGAAGTTATTACGCACAAGACACATGGCCTGATTTTCCGTTAGTGTAACCAAGGTTCTAGCTGCGATCACCTTCTTGTTTGAGAGCAGTGCCTGTAACGGGTTCAATGTTACCCGTGGTATGGCTACAGTTTGACGTGAACAGGTAGCAACACTTCACTTGGACAGGCACACTTCAGGTGGGTCTTTCAGAAAGGGGACTGACGTTAAACCATTATACAGCTGAAGGTGATGGGTACCAAAGTGGAGGGAGGCTTGGTGTGCCGTTAGGAAATCAATACCTAAAATCAAGGGGGACAAGTCAAATGATCCAGAACAATGAATGTGAAACATCCAGACTGGAAAGTTTGAGGGTCAGTTCAATTCTTCCTAGGGTTCTAACGGGCTGTCCACCGACTCCTTTGACGAAGGCAAGGGGGCACGGCTGCATGCTGACTAGTTTTTCTTCAACTAAGATATTTGCTAGTCACAGGAAACATCAGCACCTGTATCTACCAGGCTTGTTCTTAATATAGACTCTAATTCTACTACAGTTACAGAATGACCTAATGTGCGGGACGAGTTCAGAATCATGTACTGTTCCTCTTTCATGCCACACACAATCCTGGTTTTGGAAGTCATGAGGGGAAACCCCTATCTGCTACTGTCGTGCATAGAGCAAACGGCGGCGGTGTGACCGATGACGTGGCATAGTGGCACCGTGCACCACGAAAGCGACATGTGTATCGCGCATGAGCGCCTCCGCATGAATGACACGGCGTCTGCTGCTGCGAAAAAAAAAAAAAGGGGGGGGGGGGGGGGGGGGGGGGGGGGGGGGGGACGCGAATGTTTCGGTGGCCAGCGGGTGGGTTAAATGAGCGTGGGTGGGCGGCGGTGCCATTACCCCCGGGTTCAAAGTGCGCGGTGTGTGGCTAGGCTCTGTTGGGGGTCAGTCAGCACATGAGGCCGGTGTTGCGGCCTCAAAGTGACGTGAAACCGGAGATTGCCACGAGCCGAGTCCATTCGCTGTAAGTCTGTCTTCAGGGCTCCTGTTTGTTCAGTGATTGAGGCCAGTGCCACCTCTACTTTATCTGTGGCTGGAGAGTCTTGAAAGACTGATGCGGTCGGAGCCAAGTCGAGGGCTTGTTGGAGAGACTGGGGCGCACGCAGCATGACGAATTTTGATATGGATGTAAGGAGGCCATTGGCGATAGTTTCCATGATATGGGGGGGGGGGGGGGGGGGGGGGGGGGGGGGGGGGGGGGGGGGGGGGGGTTGTCCAGCTGTTGTCCCTGTCGCGTCATCGACGACGCAAAGTATTCTTCTGTCTCATGGGGTAGTTGGCGACGGTCGTTAAACTGTTACAATCGAATCCATCGCGTGGATTTAGGAGGTGTAAAACGCCTGATCAGAGCAGCACACGGTCCTTGATACGTGTTCAACTCGGGGACTGACAGGTCTAATCCATCCAGCCACAACTGCACCTGGTCCTTCATTAAAAGGGGGAGGATCGCCCTTTTACTGTTCAACCTTGTAGCAGGGCATATCTATCAAAAGTTTTCAGCCAGGAAGCAGTGTCCTGTGTAGGTTTGCTGGTTAAAAAGGATCAGGCATTAACTGATGGGGAAGTTAAAGGGTGGGGGTTGAGAAGTTGACGTTTCGTCCAAGACTGTCTCCAGTAATGGTGGGCTGACTGTTACCACTGGACGTAAGGGGGTGAGAATAGCAGGAAGTAGTACTGACATGGGCATAAGTGGCATTGTCGGTCAGTGATGATGTGCAGCGGGGAGAGATATGAGACCCGGGCGTGTTAAGAGAGTGGGAGGATGAAGCCAGAGCGGTGTGTGATGAATGGAAGTTGTCAGAGTGCATGTTGCAGTTGTGACACTGACGACAGAAAATAGGCCATGTCTGCTGACGCAAGTTCATCAAAAAGACTGGGGATGAAACTACTATCCTCCTCGTAATCTGACACAGAAAGATCAAATTCTGAGATGAAGGTAGGTACGTGTTCTAATGTCGACTGACTGGATGGGAAGGGAGATGGAGACGCTTGAGTAGGAATGGATGACACTGGGTGTTGGGAGTAAGTAATGGCGACTAAACTTCGAGCGTATGAACGAGCCATTAGTCTACTAGAGTGATCGTTCCTAATACGAACTGGAAGCCGAGACATGGAAAAGAAAAACAATTATTGTGAGCCCCCCCCCCCCCCCCCCCCCCCCCCCCCCCTTTTTTTTTTTTTTTTTGAACAGTAACGACAAGAAGATAGAGCTAGCGCTTTAGCTGCCAGAAGAGGTGAGGGGGAATCGACTCGCTTCTCCACCAACTATCACACGACTGGTTTTGCCCTCACGTGTGTTTGGGGACGTAGAGACTACTACGGGAGTGGTTCAGACAGTCAGGTAGATAGTGAGTAGAGACAGAAGACACATCTAACACTGTACCGAAACGCCAGAGTCCAGTTGAATATGCATATATTTATTTTCTTCAGCACTTGGGAGAGTACTGTTAGCCAAGCCCAATTGTATGTTGGCCCACCTAGACTAAGTCCTAGCCTCGTAATTATAAACCTAAGATTTAAAAAAACATATGGAGTCACATTTTACCTTGTAATAAGCAGAATGTCTCTGAGGCCCAAGTGCACGACTGTTCAGATGGCAGGAGAGAGACAGCGGAAGTTGATATCTTTAGTTTATATAGCTTTTGCCTGTGTCTGAATTGAATAGCTGTGGCGTGGACGGCATTGTCAGTTGTTGCTGCTTTGGCAGTGAGAGAACGCCAGACACTGGACATTATCAAGGTCTGATTTATTAGTGACCAACTGCTCGGGAAGGGGGGGGGGGGGGGTGCAGCTGAGGGGGGAGGGGCGGGAGGAGGAGGGGCGTGGACATGTGAGGAGGGGGGGGGGGGGGGGGGGTGAGGGAAGGGAACGGGAGGACTGAGAATGTTCGCCCATCATGCAGTCCACCGTGGGGCTGTTGGATGGTTTTACAATGTTCAAGTCTGCTGAGGCTTGGCATCATCTTTTAGATCAAGGCGATCCCGTTAGAACAAGGGGATGGCTCTAGGACAAGGCATCACTGTGCCCTAAGACTGGCCATTGAAATCGCCCGTGTGAATGGCTGAGTGTGGCGTGTGTGTGTGTGTGTGTGTGTGTGTGGCTCCTATATATATCACTCTATGATAGTTCTGTGGACAAGTGTCTGCTGAGATTTCAGCAGACTGGTGTGTTTTGAGATTCATTAAATTTGTGTGTGTTGAGATTTCAGTGGACTGGTGTGTTTTCAGGATTTAGTGGACTGGTGTCTGTTGAGATTTTAGTGGATTGGGGTGTGTTTTGAGGATTCAATGAACTGGTGTCTCTTGACATTTCAGTGGACTGGTGTATAGTGAGGGTTTAGGGGACTGCTGTGTATTGAGGGTTCAGTGGACTATTGTCCGTTGAAAGATCGAAGGACTGGTATGCATTGAAGGTTCAGTTGCCTGGTTTTTGTTGAGATTTTAGTTGACTGGTGTGTACTGAGGGTTAACTGGACTTCTGTGTTTTGAGGGTTCAGTGAACTGATGTCTACTGACATATGGACTGGTATCTGTTGAAAGGCCGGTGGATTGGTTTGAGAGTTCAGTCGATCGATCTGTTTTAAGCGTTCTGAGGACAGGTCTGTTGAGAGTTTTGGTAAACCAGTCTGTATTGAGGGTTGAGTACACTGGTTCGTAATGAGGGTTCAGTGGACTAGTGTGTATTTATGGTTGAGTGAACTGGTATGTGTTGATGGGTCAGTGGACTAGTGTATGTTGATGATTTAGTGGACTGGTTTGTGTTTATGGTTGAGTGAACTGGTATGAGCTGATGGTTTAGTGGACTTGAGTATGTTGACGGTGCATTTGACTGGTAAATGTTGGATTTGGTGGACTGGTGTGTTGATGGCTCAGTGAAACGGGTGTGTGTTGAAGGTTTAACTGGCCGATCTGTGTGGACTGTTCAGTGGGCTGAGATGCGGAAAAGAAGTTTCGTGTTCTTGGCAGAGACTCTGTGAAAAGAAACTGGCAGTATCAGGGTTTTGTAAAGCTTCATGTCACATTGACGAGAGAGAGAGAGAGAGAGAGAGAGAGAGAGAGAGAGAGAGAGAGAGAGAATACTCAACGTTTGCATACATACACAGTCATTCTTCTGTCTCTGTCTCTGTCTCTCTCTCTCTCTCTCTCTCTCTCTCTCTCTCTCTCTCTCTCTCTCTCTCTCTCTCTCTCTCTCTCTCCGTAACTGGATCTGACTTATGAGATACCGTTTGACAGACTACACAGACTGAACAGGAAATCAGACACTTCGGTCGTTGTGTGTTGAACTTTTTATAAACATAAAGAAAAAACGTCTAAACGCTAGGAGGAAATTACGCGACACCAAAGTATTCTTGGGGGAAGATTTTTCACAGCGGGTTTGTGATATTCTGAAAAAGCTAGTTTGTCATCTAAAAGAAGCCAAAAAGTTCAAGAAAAAAAAGTATCCATGGTTTATCATCATTGACGGCCAAAAGTTCTGTGTAGATCAAGTCGGTAATCTTCTAAAGATGACGTAGGAAAATAGCCAGCTCAGTGAGGTAAGACTGTAAACAGTAGTGATAAAAAATGTCTGTCAAACTGACCTGGGTGCAAAGGGAACTCAGAGAAATCGGTCACCGCCTGTTAATGAACACACAGGGTAAAATATCATGCATTTCCATACATAACACAAAAAGTATTGATTTTTTTTTTTTATGGGTAATTGTATATGGCTAAGTAATGCAATCACGAATGACTCTCTCAAACAGTACTATGTTTGACTATAATGATATTTGTGTGCATGACACTTCGAACAGCGCTTTGTTAGACAATAATATATCTATTTTGAGTGAAAATGAAGTTGATAAGAAACAGTTCTTGTTTAAAGAGTGGCGCAGTTGATGAAAAAGTTTGCGTTTTTTTTTATAGTAAAAATGATACGCTGGATGAGAGAGAGTTTGTGTATTATGGACGATGTAATGTCTGATACACAGGATTCTACAGATGGATGCAATGGATATTTGACAGGAAATTACCTACACATTAGCCTTTTGTGCAGCAGTGGTATATATGCGGAAGGCAGTAAAATGGGTAGAGATGAAAACCAACACATCCAGCTACATACCGGAAATATTGGTAATGACATGAACAAAGGTCAATACAAAAAGAGTAACTCGGCGAAGAAAGAAAAATGTGTACGTTTCTTACACTGGAACATAAATGGCTGTTGTAAAAAGATATGTGATACGGATTTCGTTTTGTATATAGCTTCAGCTTCATTCGATGTAGTTTGTCTTGTTGAAAGTTTTGAATCTATGGTTTTTTTATTCTTATGAAGTGTTTTTTGTAAACCGCAATTAAGATAACAAAATAAGGGAGACGTTCAGGTGGATCACATGTTTGATTAAAAAAAAGAATTGTTATCGTGTGTACTGATCGTAATAACATCGTTCTGTTCTCTATTTTCAAAAGTCTGTTCGGCTTGTCAAAAGGTGTATTGTATGTATGTGCATATTTGCAATCAGAAATTTTGTTCTTTTTCTGATGATGACAGTGGTATACTTGATCTTGAGGACTGTCTTGCGGATGCATTGCTTAATATGCATGAAGTACATAGATTATTAGCTGGAGATTTAACAGCAGTGCTGCTGACATCTCCCAGCTGTTATGTTCTGATGAAAACAGTTTGAAACAGATAGTGGTCCAAATAAAACACAAACTGATGCTTCGAAGATAAGACTTTGAACAAGTATGGGAAATTATATTGTTAAATATATGTACAGCATTGGATCTATATACATACATATATATATATATATATATATATATATATATATATATATATATAGAATGCTATATGTAATGGTAACCTGCAAGTTCATTTCAATACCCTTCCGAAAATGGAAATAGTGTAAATGACTAATACATGGCTTCCATTGACTTGTTTGCTCACATACACTCTTCATGCATTCTCTTTGTCAGTGAACGCATTGAAATCAGACCATTTGCCATTAGAATGTAATGTGTATTTCCAAGTCAGTAACATGCTTACACAAATTGTAAAGAAAAAAAATAGAGATTGTTGAGACATTTGTGTGGCACAATGACTATGCTGATATATTTTGTGATCCAATGAATAGTGAGTATGCATTATTAATAATAGATAAAGCAATTGGACTAATTGATGTTGATGTTAATTATGCATTAGATGTGTTGAACTACTGTGCATTGAATCATGCAGAATGTATGAACTAGGAAATGAAAATAGATGATAGAAAAAAAAAATGACGTATTGTACGATTTGGAATGCACTGTAGCTAAAAGAAAGGCACAGAAACTGTTAAGGATATTTCGAAAAACGAGGGCCATTAAAGACAGTAAGATTTATTTTAAAGCTTGAAAAGAATTAAAAAGAAATGTTGCAAAGGAAAAGGAAAGGACATAACCATATGTTGTTAAACAATCTTCTAAATTCAATAAATGATCAGTGCGAATTTTTGGAAAATATGCAGAAAATGTCAGCAAAGAAATGTCGCCCACATAATGAAATATTTGGTGATGACTGGCATCAACACTTTACAGAATTATTGCAAAGAGATGGTGGTGAAAAATATTACTTTAACCTGGTAGAAGAAATAACTGATACGGGTACTGATATAGATAGATACTTTCGATCGCCTAATTTTCAAAAGAGAAGGTATTGTTAGCAATTAAAAACGGCTGAAGAACAGAAAATCACAGGGCGGGGTAGAATTATTGGCGAATTGTAGAAATATGGAGGTAATTTGTGACTGACTGATTTCCTTGTAAGATTCTTTCACGCACTTTTAGTCAAGGAATATTTCCCGAAAAATGGACAAATTTCCATTATCCAGCCATTGTTTAAGAAGAGTTCGGTAAATAATCCGGGTAAGTGTAGGGGCATATCTCTATGTGATGTAAGTGGGTAACTTTATAGTTCAACCATTTATTGTAAGTTGCAAGAGTGGGCTCAACAGAATGATATCATAGGTGAACACCAAGCTGGTTTTAAGAAAGGCTATTCTACTATTGATTAAATGCAATGCTTTAAGCAATAGTTAAGAAACAATTCTCTTGGACTCTTAAGTTGTATGTAGCTTTTATTGACTTTGAAAAGGCATTCGATTCTGTTTCAAGGAAATTGGTTGGGTCTGTTCTACAAAAGAATGGGGTTAAAGGTAAGGTATATAAATGTATGAAAGTATGTATGACTGTGTTAAAGCAAAGGTAGGATGTAGTACTGATTGTATCATATATGTACAAGAGGATTAAGCAGGGTGACTCATGTAGCCCTGCCCTTTTCTCTTTATTCATAAATGAATTAGCTCAAGATATAATTAAAAAAGAAAAAAACATGGAGCAACACTCATCTCTGGTCACACTGTATTATTCATTTTGTTATTACCAGATGATATCGCACTGCCCTCTGAAACACCTACTGGCCTCCAAAATCACTTGAACAATCTTTATAATGCAGCATCCCGACTTCAACTTAAAGTTAATAAGGACAAAAGCAACATTGTAGTGTTTAGAAAAGGTGGATATCTAGCAGCGAGAGAGAGATGGTTCTTAATTGTGAAGAATTGTCCGCTGCAAGCTATTACAAATACTTGGGTTATAATTCACTACTCGTCTTAGTTATGTAGTTGCCTGTGAACACTTAGGAAGTAGAACAAAGAAGGCTTTATACTGTGTTATCCGTTAATCATTTTTGCTTACTGTGTTATCCGTTAATCATTTTTGCTTAAAAGTCACTCTTTAAATGTGTTTCTGAAAAGATTTATTCTCGGGTTCTACCTATCGCTATGTATGACGCAGAGTTGTGCGGATTAGATGAAGCAGTAACACATACTTAAAAGGTTCACTTGTATGCACTAAAGACATTGCGTTCGTTCATACCAAAACCCCGAATGAGTTAGATTATGGAGAGACTGGACGTCACCTTATTTATATAGAATTAAATATTCGATAATTAGATATTGGCTAGAAATATTACGTATGCGCAAAAACAGGTTGCCGCTAATAGCTTGTAGGATGTTGTTGAATCTAGATTCAAAGGGGAAAACAAACATAGGT
>JADBJO010001072.1:106456-108956 GCA_016801955.1 Conus betulinus
CCTGTACAGTGCCCAGCATGATGATAAAATATCTCATCAAGCATCGGTCCAAACGTGCCCGCAGCACGCAGGAATTAACTGGTCAAGCCATCTGTAATGCCCGTTTCCTATTCATGAGACATAAGCAAAACACAAAGAATTAGTTAATTCGTTGCGTTACTAAAGGTCACATGGACAAGTCAAGTTTAAAACCCGTAACTGATGTTCGATGTGACCTTTACGATGTCAGCGAGAGTCTAGAATCCGCTATGGGCTCTGGTTGTAGCATCTGAAAACCTTCATTGATAAGCCTGTCAACCAAAGGCCATTCGAATGAAAACGAAAATGTACGTTGATTGACGCGGGATATATTATGAAAGGAAGCGTAGAGTGCAACCCTGTCATGCAGTCTCAGACCGAAATGGAAATCCGTAGTACATCTTCATCATCTCATTCTCATCGATCAGCATAAAAAAAATGTTCTAATTCCGTGTCCCTTCATGCCTTGCTCTCATAGTGACCTCAGTTTTGATGTCCTCTCCACGTCTGTGGCCTTGGTTTGATTCTGTCGGGGTCACTGGTATCAGCGAGTCGATTGGGGCTGTCGTTGGACGGGCGTGGTGGCGCCCTCCGGAGGAAGAGCTCACTCACGCCGGCTTTGAGACTCAGCAATTATTGTCGTCAGTAGGGGTCGTTAGTAGGTGGTGTCCTGCGTATATTGGATCAGAACAGGCGCCACTGAACACCATCTAAGTGACTCTGCAGCAGTGCAGTGTCTCCTCCCGTTTGTTGGCTCTTGACGACTTGATATTGACTACTCCCTGTGGATTGCCGGTGCCGGGGCTGCGGCGGCGAGACTGACCAGACTGTTGCTATGGACGTGGTGTTGGAATGAGCGCCATGGGTGCAATGTCACTGAGGTGGCACAGAAGATTGGACAGTTAAAAAAAAAAAAAAAAAAAAAAAAAAAAGCAGCAGAATGATGCATGACTTGTGACTCTTGTATTTCTACGCCATTGTTAGGGCACTGGGATTTGGAGTGAAAAGTCGAGCAAACGACAGGAAAATTAAGGTCATGTGAATTGTGCTTGCATAGAAACGGACATGACATCTGTCTCAGAGTCAGGTATGGTGTGGGTCAAGGGCTGGACATGAGGCATGCCTCAGAGTCAAGTATGGTGTGGGTCAAGGCCTGGACATGTGGCATGCCTCAGAGTCAGGTATGGTGTGGGTCAAGGGCTGGACATGAGGCATGCCTCAGTCAGGTATGGTGTGGGTCAAGGGCTGGACGTGAGGCATGCCTGTCAAGTATGGTGTGGGTCAAGGCCTGGACATGTGGCATGCCTCAGAGTCAGGTATGGTGTGGGTCAAGGGCTGGACATGAGGCATGCCTCAGTCAGGTATGGTATGGGTCAAAGGGCTGGACTGTGCAATGAATATATTTTGGTACTGGCTGATCTTCTAAGAAAAGCCAGGTGCAGCTTTGAGTGTAATAGGGGATATATAGCGTTTTATAGCCTAAACTGAAGCCGTGGACTCGGACAAGAAGGAGGCGTGCTGGGGACAAGATTGGACGAGGGTGAGGCAACGGAGAGAAATGATTGGAAGTGAAAACATGGCAGTCGGCACGAAAATCTGTTCATTAGCAGCAGCAGCAGCAGCAGCAGCAGCAGCGCACTCTCGTCAATATTAACCATGATGAAACGTTTTGACCTTGACAAAGATATCACGGTCAAAACTATTAATACTATTGTAATGCTACACTGCATCAGTATATTCCATCCACATCAAAATCTGTTCTCAGACATGCAGGACATAAACTATTCTCATTGCAGTCTTGCATCTTAGGACTGAGGAACTTTGTGGTAATGGCGAAATTGGGAACAAAGCCCGTGTGCGCAAGTGTGTGTGTGTGTGTGTGTGTGTGTGTGTGTGTGTGTGTGTGTGTGTGTGTGTGTGTGTGTGTTTGCTTGCGTGTTTGCGCGCACGCGTTGTGTGTATGTGCTCTGTATGTGCTCTTAGGTGTTATCATTGACAACGGTTTCTCTTGGTCTTACCACATTGCGGATCTTGGGAAATGTATTTCTAAGAGAATATATCAACTTTCAAAGGTAAAAGATTTCTAAATCATCATTCCAGAAAGATATTCTTTCATGCGCACATTCTTTTCTTTCTCTTATCAGTTATGCATCCACGTTATGGGATAATACCAGTGAAACTAATCTGAAAGTAGTAAAGTCGTCAGCCCCGAAGATAATCTTTGAAAGCTTTGTCTTCTATAGTTACAGACATATACATAAACTGTCTTTTCCCAGACCACGATATAATCTTTACAAATCAAGTTTTCTGTATTCTGGAGGGACCGCATGGAATAATTTGCTTTCCTCCATAAAATCATGTCCCTCAAAACATACATCTAAAAAAAAAAAAAAAATAGAAAGAGAGGGGGTTAGTTATCGCCAAGGACATTGACTAACAAATCTCAGGACAAGACACAAAACATTTCGACCTCTTGGGTCTT
>JADBJO010001072.1:113956-127056 GCA_016801955.1 Conus betulinus
TCTCTACATCAAAGCAAAACAGAATGGCATCGTCTGGGACAGGACAAGCACATGCTTTTAATTTACTTATGAAGTCTGATGTATCTCAGATGTACGTAGGAGAGCCAATGACGTAATCATTGAACTCATGCTCTGTGATTTCTGCAAGTTTTTCTGTGGGAGTGTCTATACCACTGACAATCGTTCGCAATGGTGCACTTTGCTTATGTAGTTTGGGGTCCCTTTCAGTTTACCACCTTTTGGGTAGCGTGGGAGGAGGGTACTGTTGTAGGTCTTCGGATATAGCCCCTTTCCTGTACATTTTATTCACTATCTTTTTCACCTTTTTGTTGCTATCTCTGTGAGGTCTTTCTCTATCATGGTGCAGGATTCACTTTTGGTCATTTCATTGTGCAGCCCAGAAAATATAATCATCTTTGTTCATAACAACTACCCCAGATCCTTTGTCTGCTGGTCGGATGATGATGTTTTCATTATTTAGAAGTGCATAAAATGCATCTTTTTCATTACGACTGAGGTCAGTTTACCCTTTTTCTTCAAAGTGTTCATAATATCATTCTTTACAAGTTCACTGTACATATCTAACCAATGATCCCTACCTTCTTTTGGTGTGAAAGTGCTCTTATTTTTTTACTTTAAACTTTTCCTCATGAGACTCCTCTTCTTCTTCTACTTCATCATTGCTATCTTTGTCAAAAAAAAGTATTCTCTGAGGCGCATCCTACGTTCCCACTCATCTAAGTTTGCCAAAAGTTTTGTAGTATTTACCTTTGATTTATCTGGTACAAACTTGAGCCCTTTAGAGAGTAGGGAAATCTCTGCATTCGTAAGTGTGTGATTGGACAGGTTTGTAACATTTTCTTTTATGTCATTATTCGTTCTATGTTTCTGTGACTTAGAGTGTACTTTTCTCCTTGTGCGCTTATGAATGCTATGTGCAGTATTTTCTTTACTAGCAACTCGATTTATATCACCCTGATCTTTTTTTATGCGAGGTAGGTCCTGTGAGAATGGTCCCCTTCTCTGTTTTATGAGGAGCCAACCGTGTTGAAGGGTTACCACACATGTTGCTACCTGTGGTGTGGGCATGACTGTCTTTTCGAGTCTGAACAGTTCTTAGTTCATCAGTTTTGTTGTCACAGCCATTTTGCACACAATCAACAGTTGTTAGTTCATCAGTTTTGTTGTCACAGCCATTTTGCACACAATCAATAGTTGTTAGTTCATCAGTTTTTTGTTGTCACAGCCATTTTGCACACAATCAAACCAGTCAGTCTGCTCCTCACAGCTGAAAACTAAGTCCGGTTTCTGAAGTCCTTGAATCGTCTTTTCATCTGGTTGTTCATGGACGATGAGATCATAATGGTTAGATCTGAATGCAAGGTACACTTTATTCTCATAGGAAATTACATTTCTAGTGACATGATGTGAATCAGAATCCACGTGAAAAGTAAAAACATGCCATAGGAATCTGTCCTGATACTTGACTTTGACTTTGATGTCAACGTTGTATAAAGCTGATGCCGCCATGATTTTTGCCTCTGTGGCCCAATATTCAGTCTTCCATCCATGTAGGTTTGGTTTTGTATATGCCGGTCAATATGTCCATCTACAAAGGGTTGAAATTGACTTTTGTGCTCTGTCATGAAAGATACAACATTTTTACGAATGTGTGCATGTTTCCTCTCATGGCCATGGAAATGAAACAATTCCCATCGCCAGTGATTTTTTTATTTCTCCCCAGACATTGTCTGCTGCTTTACATAGTTTCTTGTCTGTGATCGACCTCATACGCGACTTTTTTAATTGTTCGCAGTTGTCTGTATACATGCATGTTCAGAGTCCGTGAAAGATTCACATGTGTTCACGAAACTATAGAACATACTACAAACCCACACAGGGGGTTCGTAAAAAAGACCCGAAGCCATCAACGGTCGTTAATCACTCTTTTTTATTTTCTGTACTTTAAATGGGAGAGCTAGAAAAAAGACTGGTCACTATATGTGGATGCAAAAACATCCAAAACAAATAACGTGATCTTCAACATTCTCCCCACCTTGGAGTCTCTGTAAAGTCAGTTCTGTAGAGACTCCAACAACCATAATAATAATAATAATAACAATAATTGACCTTTCTTTGAAAACACAGTTCACAGTCCCAACTGCGAAGGAGAGTTGAAGATCCATCTTGATGAGCTTTCTTGTACATATTTATAGTCCCATCAATGAAAATGAGTTAATTCAAAGTTACGTTCAGCATATTCAAAGTTATATTAGTGCACATGTACCAAACAATTAAATTCATATTAAATCTGATACTCTGTTCAACATGGGGGAAGGGGCAGGAAATGGGGGTGGTGGTGGAGAAGTGAACAGGGAAGGGGGAATGAAAACCAACTGTCAAATGTGTGTATGAAAGTTTATAGATTGTTTCACTGGTCTTTTGACCTGACGCCCATATCTTGTCACAGAGTCATTGTTTTCAACTGATAAGTCAGAACACAAGATTTCTTCACTGTTCATGTTCTCTGTGCTTTGACCGGTAACCTCTGCATCAGGTTCAGGACAAACAATGTCTGATGGCACATGAACAGGTGGTTAAGCATCTGGTGACGGTGAAGAAACTTGTGGAGAGTCATTGAAGGAATCAATCACTTCAAGATCATGAACATGTTGAATAGATCTTTTCAGGATTCCACTGGCAGTTTTCACCTCAACAGACCGAATCAACCCATCCCGACCAGGATACACAGCTTGCACAATCCCCAAAGGCCACTCTAACTTACTGCAACGTTCATCTCGGACCAAGACAACCGAACCCACTTTGATACCCTTTTTGTTGACTGGACTACCTTTTGCAAGGTGGGAGATTGCGTAAATATTCATTAACCCAGCACAACCAAAATTTGTCCAGTAGTTGTCGACGCAGCTCCTGTCTCTCTGAACTAAAATCTGAGACTGTACAACAAGATTTTCTAAAGTGAGGACAGGTATCAACCCAGAAGGCCTTTTGTCCAGGAGGAAATGAGAAGGAGTCAAAGCAAACCCTGAGTCAACTTCATCACCAACAAATGTCAAAGGACGGGAATTGACACAAGCTTCAACCTCATGAAGAATGGTTTCCAGTTCGACTCGTGTGAGTGATCTTTTGCCAATTGATCTCTTCAAAGCTGACTTTATAGCTCTGACTAGCCACTCCCACAACCCTCCCCACCATGGAGCACGTGGTAGAATGAACTTCCAGTCAGGAGCGTCTGCACCAAGAACTTTCACCAAATGATCCTTTGCAGCCACAAATCCTTTTGCATTATCTGACATCAAGACTGAAGGCATGCCACGACGAGCAAAAAATCTCCTCAAGGCAAAGACAGTAGCCTCACTAGACATGGACTCCACACAGTTCCAGATGTACTGCTCTGATCACCGCACAGGTAAAAAGAGAAGAACATAGAATTTCTTTCCAGTGAAATCACAACAATACAAGGTCCACAATGATCTAGTCCTGTAACAGAAAAGGGTGGTGCTTGTTTCACTCTCAACTCGGGTAACGGAGCCCAGGTCTGAGTACCAGGAGTGGCGTCTTGACGCTGGCATGACATACACTCTCGTTTCACACCTTTGCAGATACGCCTAGCACCTAGAATCCAGTACTGATTCCTAAGCTCAACCAATATGCTGTTCACACCCGCATGCTTCAAGGATTTGTG
Source organism: Conus betulinus (assembly GCA_016801955.1). Taxonomy (NCBI): domain Eukaryota; kingdom Metazoa; phylum Mollusca; class Gastropoda; order Neogastropoda; family Conidae; genus Conus; species Conus betulinus. The sequence continues at coordinate 117,663 of JADBJO010001072.1, forward strand.
AACCTGACGAGCTAACAGTGTACTGAAATGACCTTTGGGTAAGATGACAGGGTGTTGGGCTTCATATGGTAAACCCGAAAACTGAAGTCTCCCTTCAACACGAAGCAGACCATCCTTTCCAATGAACGGAGACAATTTCAGAATAGAAGACCCCTGTGGTACTGTTTGTTCACTTTTCAATGCTTCCAGTTCCTTTGAAAATGCACACTTCTGCACATACTTTAACAGTCTGAGTTTGGCATCACAGAGTTCAGCAAAGGACAAATCACCATGCTGACGCTGCTGTTTTGGGACTCTCACATTGGACATGAAACGCAGTATCCAACCCATCACCCGCAATGCTCTAATCAGACTGCTCCACCTCTCGATGTCAAGGATTTCTTTCACCTCAAGATCTGTCTGTGGTGCCCTACACACAGCAGGCTGTCCTTCCTCCTGAGCCACAGTGATCAGCATGTGCTGAGTAACACAAGACCTTTTAGTTTCAGAACAAACAACATCAGAAACATTTTGCTGAACTTCCTCAGACTTCCCACCGTTCAAGTCTTCCTTGCCACAAGCAGCTTTGTTTGACAAAAAGTCAGGACCCTGAAGCCAGAACTTTGACTTCAACAACAGCTCCTCTGCTGAGATTCCACGAGTAAGTAAATCTGCAGGATTATCTTTGCCTGAACAATGATTCCACATTGCAGGACTAACAAGAGACTGGATCTCAGCAACTCTGTTTGCAACTAAAGGTTTCCACCTATATGGGTCACTCTGAATCCAAGCCAGAGTCACGGCTGAGTCTGTCCAACAGTGACAAACCACATCATCATCTAACTTCAAAGTCTGCCGCACATAGACAATCAAACGAGCACAGAGTAAGGCTCCCAACAACTCCAGGCGTGGCAAACTCAGTCTCTTGAGGGGAGCTACTTTAGCTCGCGCAATCACCAGAGACGACTTCCAGGTTCCATCCTGCATCTTCACATGTAAGTAGACACAAGCACCATAAGCAGACTGGGAAGCGTCACCAAAAGCTTGCAGCTGAAACACAGATATGTCAGTCCATGGAGCTCCTGTGTATTCCGAGGAGTTTTCCACCTTTTCAGATGCTCGAGACCTTTGACCCATTCTGTGAATTTTCCTTGTATGCTCACAGGCACAATCTGATCCCAAGGTATCCCCAGCCTCCAAAGTTCTTGAAACATACATTTGCTGTTATGATGAAAGGTGTGAGAAATCCAAGGGGATCAAATAACTTTGAGATTAGGCTCAGGACTACCCTTTTCGTGACACACAGATCACTAGAAACTGCAATTCCATCAAAGGAGAAACAATCCTGAGAAACTAACCATCGCATACCCAACACTTTGAAAGATTCTGTTCCCACAGACTTATCTTGAAGTTCTCTGCAAAGTACATCATCTACCTGTTCACTGTTGGAACCCCATTTTGACAGAGACATGCCAGCTTGACTCATAATGTCATTAGCCTGTCTAAGCATGTCACATGCTTCTGAATGATCATCACACCCAGATAACCAATCATCCATATAGAGATTTTCAGAAAGCTCCTCAGTCACACGAGAAGGGGGGGAACTGACCCAAATGGTACTTGATGGTCGCATTGAGCAAGAAAGGACTGCTTTTGTTACCAAAGGGTACACGAGTGAATCTCATCTTTTTGATAACACCTCGATCATTCCAGAAGAATCGATGCACATCCCGATCCTCATGATTCAACTGGATTTGAAGAAATGCTTTTGTTACATCAGCAGACAGAGCCACCTTCCATCGCCTGAACCGTACTAAAATTCAGGTAAGTCAGGTATCAGACTAGGACCTGTCTCCAAACAATCATTCAATGAAACTCCATTGAACCCTTTGGCTGAAGCATCAAACACCGGCCGAATCTTCGTTGTCTGACTAGACTCCTTGACCACTGGCCGATGTGGCAAATAAAATACTGGGTAAGAGCAAACCATCTCATCTTGAGGAACCTCTTCAATCATGTTTTCTTTCAACATATAACAGAAAACCTCATGATATCTAGATTCCAATTCAGGATCCTTGCTAAGTTTTATGACTCAAGTGATCCAAACGAGACCGAGCTAGCTTTTCATTGTCAAGAAGTGTGGGTCTCATATCCTCAGCCTTCCATGGGAAAGACACCACATATCTGTCTTCAGAGAACTGAACCTTTTTGTTGAAATCATCCAACACCGGATCAACTACTGGAGACTCTTTGTCACATATGCCAACTGATTCCAAGTCCCAAAAATTATTCAAACTAGACTCTGAAATCTCCATGCAAAACAATTGGTGAGAAATACCAACTTTTGTCGGAGACATCTTTGGTTCCAGGCAGAGGACCGGACAAAATCCAACCAAACACTGACTGCTGAGCAACTAGACTCTCAGACAAGAACACCATCTCAGGTGTTATCAGCCTCCAGTAGGCATCAAGACCCACAAGAATATCCACCTTTACTTCACCATCCTCATGAACATCAACAAACTCAATGTTTTTGCCAAACAATGTCAGTACATTTTGAGGGATAGCTGGACGGTACATGGGAGCACAAATAGTAGGAATCTCAGTAGCCTTCACAGACACATTTCCTTCAGACCCCTGTAAATTTACCTTGTACACATTCCTCTGTTTAGCATTGCTGATTTGATCATTGCCAAAGGCAGCGTAAGCTAGACTTTGAGACCCAACCCACTCAGGCTGAATTCTGTTCACTAGATCACTTGAAATGTAAGTTTTATCAGACCCAGTGTCAAACAAGACGACAGCTTCAGTGATTCCACACTTTCCATGCACTGAAACACGGGCAGTTTGTAACAATACATGGGAAGAAGCCTTTTCAGAGATAGTGTTCACACTTGACAGATTTGCATTAACATTTGACACAACTGTGTTAGATGTGGGTGTGGTTGTACTAGACTGTACTGCATTGACATCAATGTTGCCACTAGAGGGGAAATTTTGTCTTGGAACACACAGCAGAGCATGATGTTTTCCCTTGCATTTAGTACATTTTGCACAGCATTTTTTGTAATTGTGTCCCTTTGCTGTGGACAGACAACGAAAGCATGCACCTACACGCCGTAAAACATCTTTTCGGTCCCCCACTGGTGCCTTGGTAATGCCATAACAGCGTTCCAGTGTGTGGCCATGACGCTGACACAATTCACAGGTTAGACGAGCAGCCCCAGCTGTGTACAAAGATGCTGCAGTAGCCACAGGAACAGACTTGTCGAACACTGAACTGCTCACACCATCTCTCAGAAAGGTTTTGAGAACGCTCACTATATTCTATTTCCTGCTGCAGGAAATCTAACAGAAACTGTAAGTCGCTCTCATGCTGAGCACCGTCTCTTGCCCACTCCATGCGCAGCTCAGAAGGAAGGCGAGACAGAATAAGTGGCGTCAAAACAACTCCATATTGCTGTCCTGAAATACCCAATGACTCAAGACTGCGAACATGTGCCTGTAAATCATCAAATATTTCCACAAAACTGAAACTGAAGGTTGACGAGGTACATTTATAGCAAGCAATGCCTCAATGTGAGCAAAGATAATACGTTCAGGACGGGCCAAACCTTTTTTCTCAAAATATCACAAGCAGCTCTGTAGTTGGCAGCAGTCAAAGACAACAACCTTGTACAGCTCCTTTGGCTTCCCCTTTGAGAAGCGACAAAAGATATGAAAAATTTTGTTATGTTAGGTAATTCATTAGCATCCACAACTGCCTGAAACTGCTCCCAAAAAGAAGTCCAAGCAGTGACATCTCCTGTGAAAATAGGCAATTCCAATTTCGGCAACTTTGCCTCCACATTTGCAGTAGAACGCAACTCCAGAACCAGAACCTTTTGATGAATGGGACCCATCACCACAATCACCAGCAGATTTACTGTTACGTACTGCAAGTAACTTTGCAGCTTTAATACGAGGCCCTCTTGCATTTTCACGATAATCAGCTGCTTCTGCAATGTCACTGTTGAGTTCCGAGAGTTCGATTTCCAGCTCGACCGCTGACTGAGCTTCATCTAAAACGCGAAGCCTGCTGTCAAATTCTTCAATAGCATCAGCAATTTCAACAGTGTTAACATCAATATTCTTACAAAGTTCGGCCAATCTTTTGCTACAACGATTGACCCAACCACGGGCCGCCACACGTGCTCGGACAGCAGACTTCAACGGATCAGACATGTTCGTATCACAACGACGTATCGAAACAATGAATGAAAAAAGCAATAAAATATTTCCTGGGACCGTTAGCCGCATACACACAAATAGCAGCAGTTAACAGACACCTTTTCTCCCGGGTTCCGGCACCAAAATATGTTCACGAAACTATAGAACATACTACAAACCACACAGGGGGTTCGTAAAAAAGACCCGAAGCCATCAACGGTCGTTAATCACTCTTTTTTATTTTCTGTACTTTAACATGGGAGAGCTAGAAAAAGACTGGTCACTATATGTGGATGCAAAAACATCCAAAACAAATAACGTGATCTTCAACAACATGAAGTAATTTCAGCGTTCAGTTGAAGGATTTTTTTCGAGCACGCCTGCCTTGTTACTTCCATAAGTGAAAGTGATGCGTCCTGTTTGATTTTCCAACATTTGTGCAAAAATTTCTGGTCCATTTCAACAGTATCGTTCCATTTCATGGAGATACCCGTCGGAATATAAGATTTTGCAAGACAACTGTTTAAAAATAATTCATGTGACACATACCTTGCCCTTTTCTCCTTCAGTCTACATAGTTGTATTGCGTAATCCATTTTTTGCGAGGAGTGGTTTCAACTATCAGAAACAAAAGTAATAGTCCTCCAAGGGAAGAAAACATTATAGAAATCACAATGCCACTTTTCTAATTTTCGGCCATGTGGCCTTTTTCAAGAGAAAAAAAGCAAAAAAAACAATTCAGCTACGCGATGTCCATCTTTGGCAACTGGTCAGAGCAAAGAATTGACGTCATAAAGATATTACGCAAGTTTTGACATCATAATACGTGATGTCATCAACAAGGGGGAAAAAAAAAAAAAAAAGGGCGGAGGGGGGGGGGGGGGGGGGGGGGGGGGGGGGTGGAAGGGGGCAAGTTTTGTGTGTTGTGTGTGTGTGTGTGTGTGTGTGCGCGTGTGTGTGTGTGTGCGTCCGTGCGTGCTCGCGCTTGTGTATGTGTGTGTGTGTGTGTGGTTATATCGTAACCAATGTACTTCAAAAACATAACAATACGCACCATAAAACACATTTTGATGTGTAAATAGATGGATGGAGGGTGGTTGTGACTTCTGTATGAAGTGAGTAAACGGGATATGGTGGTGGTGTGTGTATTGTGTGTGTGTGTGTGTGTGTGTGTGTGTGTGTGTGTGTGTGTGTGTGTGTGTGTTGGTGGAAGATATTGCCAACTGGTGTAGAAGTGGTGGGTATGTGTGTACGCGTTATTGTTGGATGTTGATGCCTTGGGGGTGTAGCGTACCCAGTTTGGCAATGAGATGGGATTCTTGAGTTGTGCGTTCAAAGCTGTCATTCTGTGACTGCCAGAGTGCCAAGACTTAAAAGAAAGCACTAACAATGCATCTGATAAAAACTGCGCATCAGTTGAAGTCACTTCCATCAATATGATCGCCTTGTACCCATCCCTCCCCCCCCCCCCCCCCCCTCTCTCTCTCTCTCTCTCTCTCTCTGTGCTTGAGCTTGAAGTTCCAACAATAGTTTAATTATTGTTTCATGTTTCATTTGAGAGTTATGTCTTTCAAGATAGAAATTGTGTGCTTTTAAAAATGTTTTTTGAGCTGTAGTTATATGCTGAATTATTTTTTTTTTCATGGCAGGATGTAAAATAGCTGGAAAGCTTATTCTTTAACCCTCAATAAAGATAATTTTGACTTCACTTGACTTCACACACACACACACACACACACACACACACACACACACACACACACACACACATGCACACATACACGCACGCACACACACGAACGCCCACAACGACACACACACACACACACACACACACACACACACACACACACACACACATACATACATACACACGCGCGTGCGCAGAGAAACGCAGACTTAAGATAAGCGCGCTCGCACGTAAGCACACACACACGCACGCACGCACTCACGCGTGCACGCGCACTAGAGAGAGAGAGAGAGAGAGAGAGAGAGAGAGAGAGAGAGAGAGAGAGAGAGATTACATGTTATTAACACTCAGATCTACTACGCAAATCTCTCTCTCTCTCTCTCTCTCTCTAAGTGCGTGCACGCGTGAGTGCGTGCGTGCGTGTGTGTGTGCTTACGTGCGAGCGCGCTTATCTTAGTCTGCGTTTCACAAACGAAGACACACACATGCACCCTCTTACTCATACTGACACTCAAACACACACACACACACACACACACACACACACACACACACACACACACACACACAGCAAGCGCGCACGCACGCATGCGTGTGATCGTACGCTCTCATATACACAATGTGCGTGAATATATGCATTCGTATAAGCACACGACTTCACATACAGACAGGCATTCAATATAAATAGCGCGCGCGCGCGCGCGCGCGCACACACACACACACACACACACACACACACACACCACACACACACACACACACACACACACACACACACACACACACACACACACGCCGCACGCACGCACGCACGCAGACAGACAGACAGACAGACACACACACACATACACACGCACACACACACACACAGTTTCAGTTTCATCAAGGAGGCGTCAGTGCGTGCGGACTAGTCCATATAAGCTACACCACATCCGTTAAGTTTTGAGACCACACTGCGCATGATTTGCAGCTGATGGATAAATGAATTAACGACAAGATGAGACAATTGAAGAAGAGGGTCTCGTGGCTACGGCTCAGCGGATGTCTGACCTACGCATTAGCCCAACGCGCTGGTCAGACCTTCAATACCTACCCACCATTTTTGTTGTTGTTTGTTTTTATTTGGGTTTTTTTGTTTTTTTTTTGTAGTGGATGTACACGTGTGTGTATGATGTGTGGGCATGGGCCCATGTGTGTGCGTGGGCGCATGTGTATGTGTGTGTGTGTGTATTCGTGTGTGTGCATGCGCGCGCGCAAGCATGTGTTTGCGTTTGTGTTCGCGCGCGCGCGCGCGCGCGCGCGCGCGCGCGTGTGTGTGTGTGTGTGTGTGTGTGTGTGTGTGTGTGTGTGTGTGTGTCTTTCATTTAACGTCTATCCACTATTCGTGATATTAGACGAAAAAAAAAAAAAAAGTGAATGTGTATGGAAGTAATTGCGAACGTGCTCATAATGTGTGCATGTGTGTATGTATGGGTGCGCGTGCAATGTGTGTGTGTGTGTGTGTGTGTGTGTGTGTGTGTGTGTGTGTGTGTGTGATAGTTGTGGATGTGTGTGAATATCTTTACATAAGTCATAAGTGAAGATTAACATAAAACAAAATACTTAAAACCAGCAACTAACTAATCAATTAAAGTCAAAACGCATGAAACTAGTTAAAAAATATCCTTTGCTTCCCCCCACCTCCCCCCATCCCCACCATGTATTATCCACCCCACCCCCCTTCTTTCTCCTCCCCCGCAAATAAAGTTAATAAAAATGTGATAAGTATTTTCCAATAGGGGTGCGTTCTAAATGTACAAAGAATTCATACGTTAAACCTGGTGCCTCAAAAATAGCCTGCACAGTATTTTGCTTCAATACTGGAATGGTTTTTTTTTTCATATCACTGCATAAAACAATATGATCTGGAGTAATTTTGTTTTCCACATAAGCAAACTACGTTTTTTACATATTTTGTTTTAAATGCATTAAGTTTCCACCTGTACATTAATGAGAGTAATTTTTTTATTACAGTTAAATTCTCTTTGATTCTTTTAATATCAAACTGTTCTTTATTGACGTAATCTACCATACTATATTCGAAAGCTTTCCAGATATGTGACTTCACTAAGTTACACTGTTCATGTACTGATAAGGGAAAATCAAACAGTTCTGAATCAAAACTATTTTTGGCTCACGTTTAGCTGCCCTGTCTACTTTTTCATTATAATGAAAAGAACAATGTGAAGGAATCCAACAAAAAGCTACATGGGTTCCTCTTGCAGTTAGCATGTGTATCATGCAGCTTATCTCTATGATCATTTCAGGTCTTGTGTGCAATTGAAAAACTGTTAATGCCTGAAGAACTGATTTAGAATCAACACAGAACAGAATTGAAATATTGTTTTTGGAAAGTTTAAAAGGTAATTTAAAGCCAGGAGTATTGCTGTTAATTCTGCTGTAAATATCGATTTTATTAATTCCGATATAAAATGATTTCTCTACTCTTAAGTCTGGTATTAAGAATGCACAACCTGTTTGTTTACCAATGCACGAACCGTCTGTGGTATATTTTCAAATAATTTGAATAGTTGTTTTCAACATGACATTTGATAAAGCTTGATAACAGATTTATGTTTTCATCTTTTTTTTTATATTGGTATGATCAATATCAAAATGTGCTTTATTCAGCTCCAAGGTGGTATAGGAGAAAATAACGGTCTAATGGATAGTGCATTGTTATCGACTGAAACTCCAGAATCGGTAATACTTTTTGATGTGTAAGTTGCCAGTGTTTTTTTGAGAAGCTATAGATTTAGCTCTTTTAGGAAAATCAATATCTGACCTCATTTTTATTTCAGATGTAATGTGCGTTTTATTAGTTGTACTCTTGATAACAAATTTACAACACGCTAACTCTCTGTATTCATCTAAGGGAAGCATCTGCGCTTCGTAATACGTACGAGAAGATGATGCATGCACCGGAAGGCCAAGTGCTAATTTCAGTGCCTTGCATTCAATACTTTCAAGCTTTTTTAATAGGTATTTAGGAGCGCTAAAGATTACCTCTTGGGCATATGTTATTTTCAACCTCATTAAAGATTTACACAGAGTTATTAATGTAGATGAATTCTGTCCCCATTTTTCTTTTGTAATAATTTTAAGGAAATTTAATGTTTTCCTCGCCTTTGTTAATAAGTATTCAATATGAGTGTTCCATGATAGTTTAGATGTAAAATGGACTCCTAGGAATTTAATTTTCTGTTACGTATTTAAGAGGAGTTTCGCCCAATGTAAAAACAGGCAGTTTATCTGGATTATTACCACTATTGAAAAATTATATTTGTTTTTTCAATAGACAAGTTTAATCCATTTAACTTCATGTATTCTGCCATCCTGTTTAATTCGTCTTGATAGATTTTTTAATGAAATTTATATCACGCTGTGGAGTTTTCTTTTTAAGAGCTACTAAAAAGAAGCGGAGCTAACACTGACCCTTGAGGGATTCCCATCGACAAAGTTCTACTGGTGGAATAT
>JADBJO010001072.1:132441-162441 GCA_016801955.1 Conus betulinus
TTCCATAAATTTGTTTAATTTATCTATTCTAACTGATATATCTTCTGTATATGATTCGTAACTCTCTTGCCAGTATGCTTTCGAATGTTTGTATTTATCCACGTAGCAATTCATCAGCATATTGTACTAAACTCACACTTTTTGATAATATCTATGGAAGATCATAAATAAGAATGTTAAACAACATGGGGGCTACAATAGAACCCTGTGGAATTCCGATATCAATGCTGAAAAAAAGACGAGTAAACTTTCCCTATTCTTGTACATATGGATCTCTGCGATAAAAAAAAAAAAACTTTTAAAGTATTGAAACATCGTTCCATTAATTCCTATTTCTTTCAATTTATAAAGTAGTCTAGCGTGCCAGATACTATCATACGCTTTTCTGATATCAAAAAAGGTAGCAAGTGTGCTTTTCCGTCTAGCAAACTGCTTTTTAATTTGACTTGTAAGTTTATTGTGGGTTTGTGTGAGCACACGTATGTGCATAGTAGCTATATGTGTACATATCTGTGTGTATGTGTGTGTCTTTGCATACGGGCGTGTGCGCGTGCGCGCGCGCGTGTGTGTGTGTGTGTGTGTGTGCATTTGTGCGCTTATGTGTATGCGTGTGTGTGTGCGCTCGTGTGTCGGTGGGGACGTGCACATGCACACGTGAGTGTATGTGTGTGGGTAAGAGCAAGCGAACGTACGCACACACGTTGGTATATGTGTGTGTTAAAGAGTGCGCTCACGCGTGTGTATATGTGTCTGTGCGTGCGCGTGCGTGCGTGTGTGTGTGCGTATATGTGTGAGCGCGTGTGTGTACGTGTGCTGTGGCTTCGTGCGTGAATGTTCAGAAAATGACTCGGGAACAAGAACAAGATCATCATATAAGTGCACGCTCTCTCTCTCTCTCTCTCTCTCTCTCTCTCTCTCTCTCTCTCTCGCGCGGCGCGCGCACTCACTCACACACACACACACACACACACACACACACACACACACACACACACACACACACACACACACACACACACACACACACACACACACACACATACACACACACACACGCACACTTACATACACACACTCATATACTCTCTCACACAAACACACTCACACACACGTCTGTGGACTCAAAGTAACACGCTGGCATTACCCCACTGATGAACACACACACACACACACACACACACACACACACACACACACACACACACACACACTCACTCACTCTCTCTCACCCACACTCACACACCACCGCTTGCACACTCATGATGTCCATGGACACTCTAATTAACATGCTGGCATCACCCCACTGATGAACACACACCAGAGCACACACGTCTACAGTATACGCTGGGGACCCTGAGAGATTCAAAGTCTTATCTCAGTTGACATGTGTTTCATCTTTTGTGTCTGTTATTGGAAAGGCCCAGTATGAGTTTTTGCCCCAATCTTTTGGAGTCTTCGCAGTGTTGGCCTTGACATTATTCCAATGTTTGTTTGGTTGGTGGTTTCTTTTCTTGCTCTTTCCTTAAGTCTGGATGTGCGGCCACTTCCTCTCTTGATGTTCAGATCTGAAAGATGGTCTGTGGTATAGTGGCTTTGCTCTTGTTTTCCTAAGTGATTATTCAGATTTCTTATCACATCAGATCAGTCAAGCAGTAATCCAGTTCTTATTGTTGCCTTGCCAGCCAGTGTGTCTGCCCTCTCGTTTCCTTTAACTCCAGCATGTGTCCAGGGCAGTATATCCTTATGAGTCTCTCCAGTGGAAGTTCCGCATTAGTTCATTCCAAGCAGGGCTTCCCATTCCACTTTTCAATTTCTGAAGTAGGTTCATGGAGTCAGTCAGAGTTTGAAACTGGCTTATGGATGTAAGCCAGTGGAGTTCTTGTGTCACTGCTTCCATTGTTAGACTTGAAGTTGTAAAACTGTGCGCACCACTGTCTTCCTGAACAGCTCGACCATTTCCTCCACTGTGTATCGCCAGCCAGACTTACCTTTGGTGACAGAACCGTCAGTGCATATTAAAACATCATCTTTTGTGCAAAGGTCTACCAGCGTCTGAATTTCTGCGTTGTTTTGCCTTCTGGCCATTCTCGACAATGTCTTCCAAGTTCTGGAGCGATGGCAGTTTTGTAGACGTGGTTCAAGTGGTCTGGATATTTCTCCAATTCATTGGCTTCTTTGACTTCTGCTAACTGACATACAAGCTGTATACTGTCTTCTCTGCCTGTCCCATCTATTATTTTCCACATCCTAGTCGAGTGCCTTTTGTTTCCTTGACCGCCGCATGAAGTGGGTTTTGGGGATTTTCAAGGGCTCTGAAATAAGCCTTCATCTGTTCCAGCTTGTGTCTTGTCTGCATCGAAGGAAAGTCGAGCAGGTATCGCATAGGTTGAACTGGTGTGTCCTTTGTGGTTCCCAGATTCAATCTCATTGCTTCATTTTGAATTCTTTCTAATTTGAGAAAGTTGTTGTTGGACAGTGTTGTAAGCCCTAATCCATAATCTATCACACTGAGTACAAGTGCGTGATACGGTCGGTAGAAATGGCGCTGTTCAATGCCTTTAGCTGCCATTGCTTTCATGGCAGATAAGCCTTTTTTGCATTTAAGAACAATATTCTCAGCATGTTTTCTAAAGGTTAGCATTCCGTCAATGCCTACACCCAAATAGCGTAGGTTGTTAGTTGATTCAACTGGTATTCCATTGAAGCAAACTGGTGAGGGTACTTGTCCTGATGTCTTGTTGTTGAGAGTGCAGACTAATGTCTGGGCTTTTGTGGGGTTGATGGACGATCCAGTTTCTTGACACCTCTGAGCAATGTTGTTCAATTGTTGCTGAACTGCTTTTGTTCTTTCTTCAGCATTCTTTGATGTTTTGTAGATCAGGCCGTCACCTGCAAATGTCATCACTCTCGCAATTTCTGTTTCTGTTGCCTGGCAAAGGAAGGTACACATGGAGGCACAACCAAGTGCTCAAAGAGATTGTACAAGTAGTCTGGGCTAGTATCAACTCCACAAAAGGGAAAATCAGGACTCCAAAAGCACCCGCAACATTCTTCACGGCAGGAGGCAGCAAATCATGGCCAAGAACAACAGTGCCACTCGGAACATGCAGGCAGAGTCTGCTGGACAGGGCAGACGACAGGGAGTGCACTGCAGACCTCCCAGAATGGAAGAGTCACCCAGAGATCATCAGCAAGAGTGGCATGAGACCAGACATAGTAGTCCACTCTCAGTCAACCAAGCAGCTGATCATGATCGAGCTCACAGTGCCATATGAGAACAGAATGGAGGCAGCTCAAATCTACAAGACTGAAAAGTATGCTGATCTGGCAAACAGCCTGAGGAGAGAAGGCTATCAGGTCAAAGTCCTCACTGCAGAAATTGGAGCTAGGGGGTTTGTAGGAACGTCTGCATACAGCCTCATGAAACAGCTCTCAGTTGCAGGGAGGAAAAAAACAGAGCTCTAAAAGCAATGGCAGAAGCAGCAGAGAGGTGTTCAAGCTGGATCTGGTCAAGGAGGAACAAAAGTGAACTTCATAAGGCTTAACTTTCCAACAAATATCAGGTGTCCTAGTGGCTCAGTGGTTAGTGCGCGAGTCATTAAGTGGAAAATGAGCATGTCCAGAGGGGCATGGGTTCGAATCCTAGCTATGGCTCGTCCCAAGATGGGAAATAAAAAGGGGGCAGCAGAGGGACATCCGCAGTCGTGAACCGGTGTGGCCCAACTCCCATAGAGTGTCAGGAGACAGGGCCGAAACACTTGCTTGAAGGGGGCTTCTCTTCTGAGGACTATCTGCTGCCACGCTCTCCACGAGTTTCTTTCTACTGTTGAGGACTGCTAAGCCTTTTGTGTAGACATTGTACAGAACAGGGGAAAGAGGAGAAGCGTGAGGTAATCCCATAGAAAGTTTATGAGTTTCAGAAGTCCAATCTCCAAATCGAAGGATGACGTTCGCTCGCTCTAGAAGTGCTGCTACTATCCATCATGTCTTACTGACTCCATAGTCAAGGAGCAGTTCCATGAGAAGCGAGAACTGGACTTTGTTGTATGCATCTTCTAGATCTATTGCAACAGCTAGTGTTTCTTCCTTTCTTTGGAATCCTTCGTACATTTCATAGGCAAAGGCGGCCACATGGGAAACCATGTACTTTTACCTGTTCTGTAGCCTCCTTGATTTGATGGGAGGATTTGTCGACTTTCAAGATCTTTTGCGAGTTTTCTTGCTATGACTCATTCCATGAGCTTTCCTGCTATAGTTTGCATAGTGAGTATGTGGTAGCCATTTAGCTGTTGATGATCTTTCCTGGCTTTGGTAAAGCTTTCAGGTAGCTGTGTGTCCTTTCTTCTGGGACATAGCCTTTATCAAAAGTGTCCTGATAGAGACTGAAGAGTTTGGCTCTCTCCTCTTCCGAGAGCTGTTTGATGTCTGCATACCATACTTTGTCTGGTCCTGGAGTACTATCCTTAGTGTATCTAGCTATTGCGTCATCCAGTTCAGATTCTGTGATTTCATCATCAATGCCAGTCTGAACTTGTTTTAACTTTGTCAAATATTTCTTCCTTTCGTCCAGATTTCTTTGATCACTCTGTTCAAGTAGAGCCAACCCTTTCTCTAAATTTGTCTTCAGTTTTATGATCCCAACAGCGTCTAAGATATCAGGGGTTGCGTTTGTTTTGTTTTTTCCTTCCATGCGACTGTAAAAGTGCCAGAACTGAGTCAGTGTTGTGTCATGATTAAGTGACAGACAAAACTGTTGCCACTTGGTTTTCTTTTGCTTCTTCAGCTACTCTTTTGAATTGTTCAGTCTTCTGATTTGTCTGTTTTAATAGCTAGATCAGGGCAAGGTTTCCTTCTTTCTGTCTGCCAAATTCTACAGACCTGCGTTTCTCTTTCCAGGCTGTATCTGTGTCTATATTCCACCAACGGGGTTGAACAATTTGTTTGGTTGTAGCATTGTTTCTTTGCATCTTCAACTCTTTAACGTTCCTATGACATTCCCTTCATTGTTGTTGTATTGAAAAAGGGTCTTTTGTTTCGTTTGTGTAACTTTGTGTAAACTGAACACAACAGGGAAATGGTCACTTCCATGATGAAGAAGTGCTTCTGCACCCATACCTGCTGTGATTTTGGTCCAGTGAGTGCAAAGTCAATGACACTGTCAGTGGCACCCTGCCTCCCCGTATGTGTTGGGATGATGATGTCAGTGCACTAAGAAGTACTTCATCCAACATCGTTTCCAGTCCAACTCCTTGACGACTGGTACCATGTTGATCCCACAATTTTGAGCGTGCATTAAGATCTCTACATAGTATGATGGAGTCTCCAAATTCATGTTCTATTTCCTCTAGAAAGGTCTATTCCGTTTTGATGTGTGGGTACCTGGATGTATATATGCATTGATGACTACAAGGCTTTTCTGGTTACCATCCAGTCTTTCTAGCCTCACGCCCATTAGGTCACGTGTGCTGCTACACCATTTTTCCAAGTCTCTCCTGGACAGTTTGTTTTTCAAGTTGTTTTTTCTATTATCATAGCTAGTCCTTGTCCACCATGCTTTTGAAATATTATGAATCATCCAATTGTAATGGTCTGTGGGCAGCACTTCTAGTTTCTTGTAGACACAGTACATCAGTCATATGCTAGTTTTTCAATTGTTGAGATCCTCGTTCTGGCACTGCAGCAGTTCCAAGTACAAATCCTGAAATATTTCTTGGATAGTCTTTCAGCTTTTGTTATATTCCTACCTACCTTTCTTCTTTTTCCCACCTCTTTTACTACGCTGACTATTGTTTTTTGTGGGGGATCCAGTTTTAAGTCCCAAAGCCTGCACCCAAAGATCCCCAAGGTGCAAGCGAGACAAGGTATTTTGAGAACTCATAAGAAAGTCTTCTTAGTGTTGAGGGGTCATAAGCAGTCGCCCTGACAGAGCCTCGTATCAGGGAAGGGCAATGGATGTCCACGCACATATGAAGTCCGTCAGCCTGGTGTCGCCCTAGGCCAGACTGCATACGGTTCGAGACTGTGTAACCCAACAGCCATTCAACCCCTCAGTACGGTAAGCCTTGGGATTTGGGGAGGTCGACTCCAAGATAAAAAAAAAAAAAAAGGGGGGGGGGGGGGGGGGGGGGGGGGGGGGAAGGGCAGCTGAGGGCAGCTGAGAACGTGATAGTGAAAAGTGTGATTCATTAAGTTGTGTCCTGTGTTTGTGTTTGCTTCTCTTTTGTGAGACACATCTGTGCGAAAAACTGGGTAGGCTAAATAAATACGAGAAACATGCCAAATTTTCAAATTACATGCCTGTCTCCCATTTCTTTATGTGATTTTTTCTTCAAACCGGTCTATGCAGGCCAGCTGATAGCTACAGATTCTCATTCAACCTGTGTGGTCAAGAAAATGAATGTGGCTATCGTTCCCCGTAGTAAGCTCTAGGCAAAAACGCAGGATTGATTCTTATATTTTCAAGTTAAAGAACGATTCATTAATGTCTTGGCTGAATAAATATTCCTATGAATAAAGCTCCAAACATTATTTCTTTCATTTGAAAATTACCAAAGTGTTACCTTTTTTTTGTATGCCTTTTTAAACTGGACTTTCTCTCTCGAGCTCATATATGTCAAAGTGTAACAATCTTGGGTAGAACCATGTGCTTTCAATTAAAAGTGCATTGTCATCCTTCAGTTGTTTTCCTTTTTTCTTCGTTTCATTTTATCTATTTACTTATTTTTCTGGACCTTAGAGATGATTTTGTAAAACTTTATACGAGACATATCTGTGCAAAAACCGACCTAGGCTAAATAAAGACAACAAACAGGCCGAATTTTCAAATTACATATCTGTCTCCCATTTCTTTGTGTGATTTTCTTCAAACTGGTCTATGCAGGCCGGCTGATAACAACAGATTCTCACTTGCGATCAACAAGTTGAATGTGGCTATCGTTCCCTGTGGCAAGCTCTAGGCAAAAACGGAGACCTGATTCTCATCATATTTTCATGTTAAAGAGCGATTCATTAATATCTTGGCTGAATGAAGTTTCCTATGAAAATTTTTCAAAATTATTTCTTTCATTTGAAAATTACCAAAGTGTTACTATTTTTTGTATGCCTTTTAAAACTACACTTTCTCCCGAGCTCATATATATCAAAGTGTGACAATTTTGGGTAGAACCATGTGCTTTAATTAAAAGTGCACTGTCATCCTCGAGTCGTTTCCCTTTTTGTACTCCCAGTTCTTATAGAACAGGGAGCGCTTTAGAATGGGAACGAAGAAATGCTGTCTGTGTGTCTGTCTGTCTGTGTCTGTGTCCATGGTCAAAATGTGTTCCACTCGCTCCAGACAAAACTACTGGGAGAATCTTTCTGAAAATTTGTAGGTATGTTCATTATGGGTCAAGGATGATGTCCAATGTTTTAGTTTACCGTCATAGACGTTACTAACGGCTGTAACGGCCTGTAACGATTTTTCTTCTTTATGGAAAATCTCCAAAAGTACGTGGCCAATCTTTGTGAAAATAAACAGATATGAAAATTATGGGTCACGGATGATGCCCGATGTTTTAGTTTACCCCGTTATAGCCGTTACTAACGGCTGCAATGGCCTGTAATGGTTTTTCTTTTTATGGAATATCTCAAAAAGTACTTGGCTGATCTTTGTGAAAATTTGTAGGTATGTTCATTATGGGTCACGAATAATGCTCGATGTTTTAGTTTACTGACTGATAAAGCCGTTACTAATGGCTGCAGTGGCCTGTAACCGTTTTTTTCTTCGTCATGGAATATCTCCAAAAGTACTTTGGACGAACTTGTGAAATTAGCAGGTATGTTCACTATGGGTCATGGATGATGTCCGATGTTTTAGTTTTACCGTTATAGCCGTTACTAACGGCTGTAACAGCCTGTAACGATTTTTCTTTTTGATGGAATATCTCAGAAAGTACTTGGCCGATCTTTCTGAAAATTTGTAGGTATGTTCATTATGGGTCATGAATAATGCCCATGTTTTAGTTTGCCATTATAGCCGTTACTAACGGCTGTAACGGCCTGTAACGGTTTTTTTCTTCTTTATGGAATATCTCAGAAAGTTCATGGCAGATCTTTGTGAAAATTAGCATGTATGTTCATAATTGGTCATGAATAATGCCCGATGTTTTAGTTTACCATTATAGTTGTTACTAACGGCCTGTAACGGTTTTTTTTTTCTTCATGGAATATCTCAGAAAGTACTTGGTTGATCTTTCTGAAAATTTGTAGGTATGTTCATTATGGGTCACGGATGATTCACGATGTTTTAGTTTGCCGTTATAGCCGTTACTAACGGCTGTAATGGCCTGTAACGGTTTTTCTTCTTTTTGGAATATCTCTGAAAGTACTCGGCCGATCTTTGTGAAAATTAGCAGGTATATTCATTATTGGTCACAGATGATGCCTGATGCTTTAGTTTCCCCTGTTATAGCCGTTACTAACGGCTGTAATGGCCTGTAACGGTTTTTTTCTTTTTTTTATGGAATATCTGAGAAAGTACTTGGCCGATCTTTGTGAAAATTTGTAGGTATGTTTATTATGGGTCACGAATATGCCCGATGTTTTCAATTTACGATAAAGCCGTTACTAACGGCTGTAATGTTTTTTCTTCTTTATGGAATATCTCCAAAAGAACTTGGCCGATCTTTGTGAAAATTAGCAGGTATGTTCATTATGGGTCATGGATGATGCCCGATGTTTAGTTTCCCCCGTTATAGTCGTTACTAACAGCTGTAACGGCCTGTAACGATTTTTCTTCTTATGAAATATCTCAGAAAGTACTTAGCTGATCTTTCTGGAACTTTGTAGGTATGTTCATTATGGGTCACGAATAATGCCCGATGTTTTAGTTTACTGTATAGTTGTTACTAATGGCCTGTAACGGTTTTTTTTTCTTCTTCATGGAATATCTCAGAAAATACTTGGTCGAACTTTCTGAAAATTAGCAGGTATATTCGTTATGAGTCACGGATGATGCCCGATGTTTTAGTTTGCCGATATAGCCGTTATTGACGGCTGTAACGGCCTGTAACGGTTTTCCTTCTTTATGGAATATCTCCAAAAGTACTTGGCCGATCTTTTTGAAAACTAGCAGGTATGTTCACCATGGGTCATGGATGATGCCTGATGTTTCAGTTTACCGTTATAGCCATTAGTAACGGCTATAACGGCCCATAACAGTTTTTCTTCTTTATGGAATATCTCAGAAAACTCTTTGTCGATCTTTCTGAAAATTTGTAGGTATGTTCATTATGGGTCACAGATGATACCCGATGTTTTAGTTTACCGTTATAGCCGTTACTAACGGCTATAACAGCCCATAACAGTTTTTCTTCTTTTTGGAATATATCAGAAAGTACTTGGCCGATCTTTCTGAAAATTTGTAGGTATGTTCATCAGAGGCGACGGACGGATGATGCTCGATATTTTAGTTTACCGGTATAGCTGGTACTAACGGCTGTAATGGCCCATAACGGTTTTTTTAATGAAATGTCTGAGAAAGTACTTGGCCGATCGTTGTGAAAAATTAGCAGTTATGTTCATTATGGGTGATGGATCATGCCCGACGTTTGAGTTTACCGTTATGGCCGTTACTAACGGCTATAACAACCCATAACGGTTTTTTGCTTTTTTTATGGAATATCTCAGAAAGTACTTAGCCGATCTTTCTGAAAATTTGTAGGTATCATGGATCACGGAGGGTGCCCAATGTTTTATTTTACAGTTATAGCCGCTACTAGCAGCTATAACGGCCCATAACGGTTTTCCTTCTTCATGGAATATCTCCGAAAGTATGTGGCCGATCTTTCTGAAAATTTGTACATATGTTCATTATTGGTCACGGATGATGCCCGATGTTCAAGTTTACCGTTATAGCCGTTACTAACGGCACATAATGGTTTTCTTCTTTATGTAAAATCTCCGAAAGTTCCTGGCCGATCTTTCTGAAAATTTGTAAGTATGTTCATTATAGGTCACAGATGATGGCCAATGTTTACCACAATAGCCATTACTAACGGTTAGACCAGCCCAAGACGGTTTTTCCTCTTTATGGAATATATCACGCGTATTCAGGATAAACTGGGAGTACGTTTATATATGCTTTGCATCTTGCTTGTTCTTTTCATTTTATTTATTTATTTATTTTTCCGGAGCTTAGAGATGATTTCTCAAGCTATATGTGAGACATATCTGTGCAGAAACTGGGTAGGCTAAATAAAGATAAACAAACATGTCGAATTTTCAAATTACATACCTGTCTCCTGTTTCTTTATGTGATTTTTTCTTCAAACTGGTCTATGCAGGCTAGCTGATAACTACAGATGCTCATTCAACTTGTGATCAACAACTTAAATGTGGCTATCGTTGCCTGTGCCAAGCTCTAGGCAAAAACGCGGGACTGATTCTCATCATATTTTCATGTTGAAGAACAGTTCGTTAATGTTTTGGCTGAAATGAATTTTCCTATGAAATAAAGCTCCAAACATTATTTCTTTCATTTGAAAATTACCAGAGTGTTACTATTTTTTGTATACCTTTTTAAACTGGACTTTCTGCCGAGCTCATACATATCAGAGTGTGAAAATCTCTCATGTAAATGTAACTTATAAAGTTGTGTCAGCCTGAATTGCAAATAGAATAAAAACTGTTTTACAACAACTCATAAATCAGGACCAGACAGGTTTCATGCCAGGTAGAGACATAGTCAATAGACATAGTCAATAGCTTTGCGACAATTTGATTTAATTCATTATTTAGGGGCGATTCACTTTCCTGGAATACAAATTCGATCGATTTTGAGAAAGCTTTCAACTCAACTAACTGGTCATATATGAGTGAAGTTCTAGATGCATTCGGATTCGGAAAAGGAGGACTACAACGATGGACATTAGCTTTTTACGAAAAGATAAAGTCTACGTTATAGTGAATGGGAAAGTGTCTTCAAGTTTTTCTATTAGAAGATGCTGCCGTCAAGGTGACCCTATATGCCCTTATCTTTTTTGTTTTGCGTGTTGAAATACTAGCAACCAAAATAAGACAAGATGGCAATATTAAAGGCATACAATAGAAAATACAGAATATAGGATAAATCAGTTTGCAGGTGACACTACCTTTGCGTCAGGAGATAAGATGTCATATTGTTTACCTTTATGAAATCTTCGGCCTTAGATTAAATTATGAAAAGAAAAAAGCGTTCAGTATTTGGTTAGGTACAGAAAAAAAAAATCAACGAAAACATATTTAAAGTGGGGGAAAATTTTTCTTTTACAAGAAATGGATGCAGAATGATATATTTTTAATTAAACATTTACTCGATGATGGTGGCAATTCGGAGCTCTCAGAGAAGCTGATATTTCAGGTCAATTTTTAAATGATATAAGTTGCGTGCATTCGATCAAAGACTACGCAAAGAATAGAAGATTGAAATTGAAAAGTAACGTTGCTAATGGCAGAACTTTAGCACTCTGAAAAAATTGTAGTATTACCAAACGAACACGCATTTATTATGTTATGATGGACACCAATGAAGTTTTTGATATTTAAAGCATTTGCCATATGGGAACAACGCCTTATTATACTATTGACTGGGTAGAAGTTCTAAAAAGAATTGGGAAAATTAAGGAAACAAAACTGAAATGGTTCCAGTTGAAAATATGCCATAGAATTCTGGTAACGAAGAAAGTTCTTAAACGTATCCAAATTACTGATAGCGACTGATGCAATTTTTGTAACAGAGAGAAAGATTCAGTTCAGCACTACCTGTGGGTCTGTGAGTTTGCACATGCTTTCTTGGGAGAGCTTGAAAGTTGTTTGAAAGTGAACTGTTCACACTGTGAAATATTGTCCCTTTTTGTGGAGATTAGTTTGAAAAAGAGGTGACTGAAGGTGGAAACCGAAGCAAATTTGAAAAAGAAAATTTATTATTTCCACAAGACAGGACACAACACGATACATTTCGACCTCCCGAGTCTTCTTCAGGCAAAAGCAAACAACATTTAGGACAACGAAAAAGAAGAACGAGCATGACTGGGGCAAGAGAGTGAGGCTGACTATGAGAGCAACTCTCCCTCACTATAATCCAAGTCAAGCACAAGTCATGACTTCAAACCCCACAGTTCATCCTCAAGTCCTGTGGCGATGGGCTATTGGCGAAGGCAGCAGATGGACACACTGGGAACTGTCAGTCACGAGCCTGCACACAGACGGCCCAGGCATGTTGTTGCTCTCTACTGGACGAAGCAGAAGTGGAGTTCGGCAGCCCCCTGGGTGTCTGAGCAGCTCTTTTTAGGACTGCACTGCTCACCTCCATAGCAAGAGGACGGGGCTAGAAAAGGCGCCCTAAACATTGCCTGCTTCACCTTACCCTGGCCAGCAAACTGCGGCTGGCAGGATGTCCCTCCCAGCAGCAGTCGAACTACGAAGAAAACAAAAACAAAGGTGCTCAACCTCGGCACACATGGAACTTGCGAACTCTACTGGACAACGCCAAGGCAGACAGACCAGAACGAAGAACTGCGCTGGTCGCCAAAGAACTTGCTCGCTACAACGTCGACATAGCAGCACTCAGCGAAACACGCCTAATGAACAAAGGCCAACTTACAGAATGTGGTGGAGGATATACATTCTTCTGGAGCAGACGCAGTAGCACTGAACGGAGAGAGGCAGGCGTGGGATTTGCCATCAGATCCCATCTCACCTGGAAACTTGTGTAAAGCTCCTGGAGGGCATAAACGATCGCCTGATGACACGCCAGCTTCTACTTGGAAACAAGAAGAGTGCAACACTAATCAGCGCGTACGCCCCAACAATGACCAACCCAGATGACATCAAGGACAAGTTCTACGAATAACTAGACACTCTCATCGCAGCAGTCCCACCGTCTGAGAAGCTAATTAGCGGGGAAGGAATTTCCTGAAAACTGGGACCATCGTGCACTTGGTGACAAGTTTTTGAAATTTGGCATGGTGTTAAGGATGGGTAGAAGGTTTTCAGAAACCACCGCAGACAAATTGAGCTTGACCTATTTCACCCTGTTTTCGCAAAATCCAATATGGCTACCGACAGAAACTGTTCATGCCAATCACAGCCCCCATTACCATCACAGCATTGTCAAATGTCACTTATTATACGTTTTATGGGTGCAAGCAACCTGCTCTTGAAGTCACTTTGGTATTCTATAGGTATTGCCAAGGTCAAAGGTAATTTTCAAGGTAAAATTAGTAACAAAAGTAACAACTTCTACGCTTCATTGATTTCAACCGTGGTGAAACCGACTGGAGTGTTTCTAGAGTATTCGTTTGATATTCTAGAACATTCTGCAAATGTTCTTGAACATTCCAGTATATTAAATGAAAATTTTAGAAACATTCCAGTCCATTTTACCAGGGTAAATGTGACATTAGGTTCTTTACCAATGTTTACATTCCTTGTTCAAGATGTAATTTTTCACGTTCTTGAACTCCTGATTGAGCAGTTTATCAAAGAGTTCAATGACTCCAAGTTAGAAATGCAGCATGGCGTTCAAATGACTTTGAATGTTCTGGATGTGGTTGCTAGTTCTGAAACCTAGTGACTAGCACTGTTTGTGCACCCCCTTCACATTTGCACAGTGGGCTACAGCGAAGTGCAGCTCGGTGACACTTGCAGTTTCCTTTGCAAGCAACCAAGCAGCCACAGTGGAGCAACAATGAGCATCCTTTGCTGGCATCTGGCATATCAGTCCAGTGTGTACCCATGCCTTGTTCTGTCATTCACTGCCATCCCCGTTCACTCGGGCATGGAACGTTGGGAAGTTTGGAGAGAGACTCTTTCTAGATGATGAAGCCGCAACGGGTAGTGCTTGTCTCACATGCTGGAACATGGCATGCTGAGTTGGTGGGACGGACTCAGAGGTTTGATGCCAATGCTGAACAACAGCTTTCTGGCTTCATTGACAGAAGTGGATCGGCAGTTTTTGCTGTACATCAACACAGTCAGATGCTCCAGACGTTGCATGTGCAGTGAGTCAAGTGTGAAGCTGGCTGGATCCTGGGTGACAGCGATGAAGGTGTCAGTGACCTCAGGAAGAGCAGCCCACGCATTCCATGCTGTCTTTTTCCCAATCCAAACATTGCCGATGTTACATCACGCCCCGTGAATGAACGGAAGAAGAGGAGAGGCTCAGAGCGCTGAAGTCCAAGCTGTTGAGAGATGTGGTGAAAGGGAATGTCTTTGAATGTTTTTCTTTTTTCCAGATCCAAATCCGAGTCACAGCTCTGACAAGTTCAGATCATGGAAATGATAGATGGCAAGAACCATCACATCCGTGTCCACTGTCCTGAGGTCGGGCCCTAGTGTGTCCTTGCTCAGCAGCATGGTGCAGGTGCAGCATCATCCAGGTATCAGCGTCTTCTTGAGAGCAGGGAGACAAGGCCGATACATCAGTTGGTCTGTTACTGAGTACAAGGTCATCTTTCGTGGTGAAGAGATGATATTTTGTGTTAGTGGTCCTTTGCACCAGTTGCTCGGTGAGGAACTGAAACAGTTCATTCTTGTTTTCACTCTTTGAGAAATTTCTGCCAGTCAGCTCCCTTTGGAATAGGTATCTTTGCAGAGACTCTTGTTCGTCGCCCTTCACATTCACCCTGTTTTGCACAATTTTGTGATTTGATGCTTGCATCCTGATATGTGTCCCAGACAGCATCTATTCTGGTGGTCTTGTTGGTCATCTGGCTTTCGAGTGATGCATTTAAGGACATACATGAGCTCTCAAAATTTAGAACCATGACAGGAAAACTCAATATTTTCTTTTGAAGATGATTCCTTTCAGAGTTTTAACAAATTTGGGCCGAAATGACCTTGAAAAAAAAATTTGACCTTTAAAATGACTAAAAATGCTAGGTCAATGTCAAATATGGATTGCTTATCCCAAAAAACAATATAAATAATGGTATTTCATAAGGTTCTAGTAGTAACGAAAGCTACAATTTGACAGTCACTTTTCTGGGTGATGGCCATATTGGATTTTGTGCAAACAAGCCAAAATAGGTCGAGCTCGTTTTGTTTGCAGTGGTTTCTGAAATCCTCATACCCACATCGAACACCATGCCAAATTTCAAAAACTTGTCACCAAGTGCACGATCATCTGAAATTCCCTCCATGCTAAATCGTACTCGGGGACTTCAACGCCAGAGTGGGAACCGATCACCAGACCTGGGAAGGGATCATTGGGAGACACGGTACTGGCAATTGCAACAGCAATGGCCTCCTGCTTCTCAAGATGTGCGCTGTTCATGACCTTGTCATCACCAACACTCTGTTCCGCCTCCCTACCCACAACAAGACATCATGGATGCACCCACGCTCCAAGCATTGGCATCTGATTGGTTATGTCATCACCAGGAAGAGAGATGCGCGAGACGTGAATGTGATGAAGGCCATGCGTGTGCCGACTGCTGGACTGATCATCGCCTCATCGTGTCAAAGTTTAAACTCCGCATTCTGCCCATGCGAGGACCCCAAGGTCAGAAGACTGCAAAGAGGCTCAACGTCTCCAAGCTCAAGGATAGTAAGTTGCAGAATTTCTCCAATGACCTAGATGGCAGGCTGTCCAAGACACGAGAGGATGACCACAGCAGCATTGAAGAGCAGTGGGAGGCCTTCAGAGATGCAGTCTACTTTACTGCCCTCGAACACTTCGGACCAGCAACCCGTAGAAACCAAGACTGGTTTGATGAGAATGACGCAGAAGTGCAGACACTGCTGTCAGAGAAAAAACAGCTGTTTAGAGCGCACCAGAATGACCCCACATCACGAGCTAAGAATGATGCTCTCACCAGCGAAAACAAAAAGTGCAGAGAGGCTTCGCGAAATGCAAGATGCCTGGTTCAGCAAAAAGGGCGATGAAATCCAGCGCTACGCAGACAGTCATGACACCAAGCGTTTCTATGACGCTGTGTGTATGGACCCCAGTCTCCGGCTCCTCCCCCCTCCACATTGCAGATGGGACCCAGCTGCTGACAGAAAAGAAGCAGATTCTGGAGCGATGGGCTGAACACTTTAACCAGGTTCTCAACCGCTCTGCCTCAATCAAGGACGAGGCCATTGCACGCCTACCTCAAGTGGAGATCAGGCAAGACCTTGACAACTCCCCCACAGAAGAAGTCATAAAGGCAATCAAAGCAACTTCCCTGTGGCAAAGCGCCAGGATCTGATACAGTCCCTGCCGAAGTTTACAAATCAGGAGGCCTAGCCTTGACACAGAAGCTAACGCAGCTCTTCCAGTCCATGTGGAATGAAGAGAGGTTCCCGTCCCACAGCTGTTGAAAGATAACAACATTCTCCACATCTACAAGAGAGAAAGGCAGCTGCCAGTCCTGCGACAATCACCGAGGCATCTCTGTCTTGTCCATAGCTGGGAAGATCTTGGCTCGTGTCCTGCTTAACTGCCTTCTACTACACCTTGAGCAGGGTCTCATCCCAGAAAGCCAGAGTAGCTTTCGTGCAGAACGTGGAACTGCAGACATGATATTTGCTGCACGACAGTTCCAGGAAAAATGGCAAGAAACAGCAGAGCAATCTGTTCGTGACCTTTGTCTATCTGACCAAGGCCTTCGATACGGTCAGCAGAGATGTCTTGTGGAAGATCATGGAGAAATTTGACTGTCCCAGCACGTTCATCACGATCGTCCGTCTGACAGTTCCACGACGGCATGATGGTGAAAGTACTGGATGATGGAGACGCGTCAGATACAGAACTGACGGTGGGCTGCTCAACCTCAGGCGACTGCAGGCTGTTACAAAGGTGAAAGAGACTGTCATCAGGAACTTCTTGTTTGCTGATGACTGCGCCCTCAATGTCAGCACAGAGCAGATGATACAGCACCTCTCACGAGCCAGCGACAACTTCGGTCTCACCATCAGCACCAAAAAGACTGAAGTGATGTACCAGCCTGCGCCAGGTAAACCCTACCAGGAACCACACTTCACGGTAAAGGGACAGAACTTACAGGCAGTAGACAACTTTACCTATCTGGGCAGCACACTCTCACGAGCTGTGAACATTGACGCAGAGGTCAGGAACAGGATTGCCAAAGCCAGCTCTGTGTTTGGGAGACTCTGTGAAGTGGAGAGGACTAACCTTACCACCAAGCTGAAGGTCTGCCATACAGTGGTACTAACCACTCTCCTCTATACCAGTGAGACCTAGACTTTCTACAGCAGATACGCCAAACAGCTTAACCATTTCAACTCAGCTGTGTCTCCGCAGACTGCTACACATCAAGTGGCAGGACAAAGTCCCAGACACTGAAGTCTTGGAAAGGGCCAGCATTCCCAGCATCTACACTCTCCTTCGGAAATCCCGAGTCAGATGGATTTGTCAGCGTAATTTGCATTCTTGAAATGTTATGATTTGATGGATTTGAGATGAGGTGTGTAATGTGTTTCGTAACCTTGTATGACATTTATGTACATTATTAATGTTGATCACTGGAATTTTTCTCGCCGTGTGTGCCCATTTAATACATATATCACAAGGTACAATGGATACAAATTGATAATGGTCTATCACAGTCCTTTTCCTCTATGAGAAGACAATAAGACAATGCATATGAAAGATACAGTTTCATTCCTTATTACAAAATACATCTCTTAATGCAAGATTTTATCACTAGAGTATTTTCTAGATTTTGGAAATCGCATACTTAAACAGCGACAAGCGCTTACACTCATACCACGCCACGCCACACTGCGTTGCACTGTATGCCAATACACTACTATACTATACTCTGCTACAAAACTATACAATAAACACAGAGCAATACAGCAAAGAGCAACACACTTGCATATTCGAATTAAAAGAAAATTAGTTGGTTATCAAACAAATGACAACAACAACGACCTCGTCGACGGTAATCCATACGTCACAAAGTCATCGACTGGCACGAAACAAAATTGTTTCATTTTATATGAGTGGTAGATTAAAAATTAGTCTTGTTGCGCAACTGACTTTTGGTCAATGAACTTTTGGAATTTTATCATGTCTAGGCCGCGACAACTTGCAATGCGGAGCCCACCCGTCTCCGCTCTCCAGATTAGTTTTTCCATGATCTCAAACAGAAACACATTCATCGCTGGATATACAGAATAGTCTTCAAGCCGTAGAAATCCAATACCACGATGATTCCTCAGCTTCCTGGCCGAATGGTCTGACCATTTGATTGCAGGGCACCCTTCTTCATAGAAGTGGTTTATAAACACAGATCACCAGTTCATTTCATTTGTCACGTCGGTAACAAACACCGCTTCGCTGTATTTTCAACAATAAGACTTACTTTGGTTTGTGTTCTTTTTTTTCAGAGAGTGCATCTAATTTGATTCTGTTCGAATTGATTCAATTTAGCGCAATTTCATTTGAATGGGTATGCAAAGTGTTCTTTAGACAGTTGTGGCGCAATACACATCACTGTAAAAAGAATGCGAGCTTGGGGGGGGGGGTGGGGGGGGGGGGGGGGGGGGGGGGGGGGGGGGGGGGGGGGGGGGGGGGGGGGAACGCTTGAAAAAGTTATTGGCTTTTAAAACTTTGATGCAGTTGCCTTTACAATTCACGGAAAAAAGTCTGATGCCCTAGTCTTTAGAATTCACGCAGCGTGTTTGCCAAGGTTTATCGAGGTTAACTGAAACGGTTCGTCAGAGATACATTTATCTAAGTTAAATCTACTTGCAAACTGTTTTGATATGTTTTGGTTTTCGTACTGGTTTTTCCTGACATGTCATCTTCCTCTTCCCTACTTTCTTCTTCACTTCCTCCTCTTCCCCGTTTTATCCTCTTTCTGTTTTCCTCCTCCCCCCCCTCCTTTTCATGTTCCTCCTTTTCCTTCTCATCCTCCTCCATCTCTTGCTTCCTTTCCCTTTCTCTTTTCTTCTCTTCTTCCGCATCTATCCTCTTACTCCTTCGCATCCTTATTTTCCTCATCCTTTTCCTCTTCTTCTTTTTTTGCTTCTCTGCCTTTTTTCCTCCTCTTTCTTTGCATCATTTTTTCTTCTCCCATTTCTATGCCTCATCCACCTTCTTCTTCTCCACTTTCTTCTTCTCCCCCCCCACCTCCTTTTCCTCTTCATGACCATCTACGTTAACACTGTTGATCTGGAGACTTACAAGTAAGTTCATGGATTTTTTTGCAATATATTCGTATGGGGAAATCGGCTGTACAGTACGAATCCGACGCTACCTGAATGCTAAAAACTGTTTTTAAACACAAGCATGGCGGGCATACACATGCGCTTGCGTTGTGTTCCTTCGAGGTTGTGGGTGCGAGCGCACGCTCGCAAATTCGGACGATGGCCATGCCCACGGACAAAACCATTTCCTGACAATTCTCTCTCTCTCTCTCTCTCTCTCTCTCTCTCTCTCTCTGTTCAAAAACTCAGTTCTTTTTTACTGATGAGTAATAAAGTTTGTTAGCCATTTTTTTCGTTGCTGTTCTTTAGTCTTCTCAGAAGCATTTCCATCAAAACTGTTTGCAGTTCAGGATTATCTATATTATTTGTCTTTTTTGTTTTTGTATGTTGTTCGGAATATTCCAAAACAGACAGCAGTCATGCTCTCTGCTATGTTATGCAGTCATCTGTCAATGCGAACACTCATTCGTGGATGTAATTTCCGCCGAAGATCTTAAAGCGACTTGGATCTTTGAGCCTGTGCTTTAGAAATCTGTTTTAACCTTTGTAGAAAGTCACGATTCGTCATTCTTTAATGATTTCATGAAATAAACTGGAAGGGCACGCGGGAAAAGCGCAGACCTCCGCCAATGTCAAACGGATCTAGGATCCGCCCTTTGCGTCAGTTCATGTGAGCAAACATCTTTTTTTTCCTCCAGGAGAAATAATCGTCAATACGGCCTGGACAAGTTCCTTCCCAAGTAGTTTTTAAGGTTCCTTCCCAAGTACTTTTTAAGGATATGAAAAACTACCTTAAAAAATGTCAGTAGCAAAGTGAGGCAACTGCAAGCGGAAATCTAAATAAATCTTAAGAAGTGTTTGAAAACAGTACGGAAAAAAAGGAGTCACAAGAGAAAACACAACGCATTTCTTCAGGCAAGATAAACAACACTCAGGACAACGGAAATATCACTTATCTTGTCAAATTCAGCCCATCTTGCGTCTTGATTTTGATTTGGAAGCCCTGATAAGACCTCTTACAGTCGGCTGGAATATAAGCGATATACATTGAACTGAACTACTACTACTACTACTACTACTACTACTACTGTTGCTGCTGCTGCTGCTGCTGCTACAACAACAACTACTACTACTATAGCCCCCACATTTGTTGCTTTTTTTAGTGTCACTGATAACCTAATGTCAAGGTCGATCTAAGACGTGATGTGCGACTTCAGATTTACAGACGGTCGATCGGTCTTTTCAGGTCGATCGCAAACAAAGCTGCGCGTATGTGCTTACTTTTAAGGACACGGTTAATTGACTAGAACCACTGAGCTTTGGCGGTTGGTTCATGAAGAGTAATGTTTGTGTGGTTGATGTTCGCTGTTACCTCATTATCTTGATAAGGGAGCACACGGCTTTCGGGTACGGCACAAGCACACAAGGTACACACGAAAATCAATAAGGCCTGATCACACGTTTCTGAATCCAGGCGTCCTGCAGTCCCCGTCCCTTGAAATATAGTGGGTCCTTATCTCACAGCATAAATCGACCATTGTCAGCAGGGAGAGATATCCTGTTTCCAACAGGGATACCATCTGCACGGAAACCTGCTTTAGGGGTTGTTGCTGTCTTCATTTTGTTGACTTGAACAGCCAGGTTAATACTCAGAACACGACGGGAGCAATAATTCCGCTGTCAACACTGGAAAATTATTAATAAGGAACCGAATAAGAAACGAGACAAAATGCGGAAAGATGTATACAGGGAAGGCCAGACTGGCGGATAGGTACATCGGTAAATATAAGAATCAGTAAAGTAATAGATCGATTTATATATCACGGACGGATCATTGACATATAACTAGATGTACTCTGGCAGGGAAGCAGAAAATAGTACGACACACAGACTCATACATAAACAAACAGATTGACAGAGATATGGATGCAAGTAGATAGACACATGAACAGACAGAACACACACACACACACACACACACACACACACACACACACACACACACACACACACACACACACACACACACACTCAAAATCAGTATTATATGCCATCAAAGGTCAAAATACCAAGGCGCGGGTTGAAATGACACAGGAAATCAAGCACTTAATAGATCACTTAGCAAGTAAAGA
This sequence comes from Conus betulinus, assembly GCA_016801955.1. Classification (NCBI taxonomy): domain Eukaryota; kingdom Metazoa; phylum Mollusca; class Gastropoda; order Neogastropoda; family Conidae; genus Conus; species Conus betulinus. The sequence continues at coordinate 153,753 of JADBJO010001072.1, forward strand.
TATCAGTGTTACTTTTTATTGGATTCCATCTCACTGTGGAATTGTCTTTAATGAACAGGTAGATCAAGCAGCCAAGAGTGCAGCACGCAATGCTGCAGGGACAATTAAACTTAATGTTAAGCTAGATCTACATGAATATTATAAGTACTTTGACAAGTTAGCAAAGGATAATTTTGTTGACAAGTTGAAGACCTTAGATATACAATATTCACATAATTGTGTAACAGCTTGTGACACACTGCATTCGGATATAATAATTAAGAGTTTAAGTCAACCAAATCCAGATCAGTTACGTCTTTGATGTTTAAGATTCGTCTAAAAAACTCTCTCAAAACAAAATTTTGTGTAAAAATTATTTGTGTTTTTGTGGAGTAAAATTTCTACGAATCATCTGCTTCTGCACTGTCCTGCCATCAAAGCTCAAATGCTCAAAAATAGAGACACTGCGCTCAACCATCGAAATCCGATAACATTACAGGAAATAGTTAATGACTTTGATCTTCTTAAATTGTTTTCAGAAACTTTGCATTCTAGTTCTGTTGGTATTTTTCTTTGATAGTTGCTGACAATGTTCAGATCATTTGTGTATGTAAAATCCGTAACTTAAGTATGGCATTGATGGTATATTTACTCAAAAACACTCAACACTTACAAGATTCTCTCACGTGCTTTTTTTTTTTTTTTTTTGTCTAATGTCACTTGAGGGTGAAGAGACGTTAAATTAAAGTACTACTACTACTACTACTACTACTACTACTACTACTACTACTACACACACACACATATACATACATACATACATACACACAAACGCACACAGATTGACTGACTGATTGATTGATTGATTGATTGATTGATCGATCGATTAACTGATTGATCTTTAAAACGCAAGGATGAACATTTAGGCCAAAGCCTAGTCTTACAATCACTCCTTGTCGTGCAAGCATTTAAACACATATCATTTATACTGACAATTCATCATAGCAACGCTGTAATCGAATTCGTCAATGATAAGCAGAATATATATGCATAAACGTAATAATGACATGGTAGGTAGTCAAACAGAAGGCAGCAAACAAACAAAAAAGCAACCTAACAAAACCACAGGGAGGTCGGAGGGGAGGGGGGGGGGGAGGGGGGGAAGGGGGGGGGGGGGGGGGGGGAGAATGGTACGTAGGGGGGGAGGAGAAGAGGGATGGTAGGCAGAGTGGGAGTGGGGATGAGCGATTTAATGAAGTAGATTACATGTTTTAGTCGGTGTATTGTATTCAAAGTATGGTGTACAGAAAACTTTGCGAATGGACGTTAATGGTTTTAATCGAATGATCAAATCATTAAGACAAAAAATCATTATGTAAGTGTTTCTTGAAACGTTTTAACGTATTCGCATTTTGAAGATTCGGTGGAAGTGAGTTCGAAATATATGGTCCAGAGTAATCTAGTCTTGTTTTGTATTGATCAGTGCGTGGGAAGGGGAGAAGGAATTTCTTCAAGCTAGAAGAGCTGTTCAATCTTGTAAAAAGGGCATTGATAACATGGCATAGTATCTGTGGAGATTGTAAACATAAATGATGCCTTGCTGAGTTTCAATTGTTTACACGGGAAGTATGTTCAGCGGTTTTAGTTTTTCATCTGTTGTTACAGGTAAGGCTGACTGGAGTAGCTTTGCTGCACATGTATGGAGATAATTCAGCCTTTTTAGTGGACATCACTACTCCCGTCCTACACTGTTGAAGCGTAATTGATACGTGACATTATGTGTGCGTTGAGGTAATGTTTAAGCGCACTACAGTTGACGTAGCGCTTTAATTGAGACAACAGGAAAAGGTTTGTTTGAGACTACCTTGCATACATTATTGAGATGAGATAGCCATTTCAGTTCTTTGTCTATCGTTACCCCTGAAACACGGTGAAACACGGTGTTCATCAACCTGTTCGATAGAAGTGCTCATCAACTGAAGTTTTAGGCAAAGAAGAGTCAATTGGTGCTTTTGGCGGGTGGCTATAATCATAGATTTGGTTTGGGTTGGGTGTAAGACCATTGAGATTGAATTTGAAGGACACCAGTCTGACACGTCATTAAGAATTTCCTGGAAGGATGTTTCTATTGTCCGTTGATCGCTCCCATTCGTTTGGAGTGACGAGTCATCAGCAAATAAATCTGTCGTGACTTTTTCATCTGACATGGACATTGGTAAATCATTGATGAGGATGCAGAATAGGAGGAGGCCTCATCATACTGAGCCTTGTGGGACTCCATGTCTGACAAAGTCTGAAGTGGATATTTTGCCATTAAGCACCACGTACTGAGCCCTATCGTTCAAGTATAATTGGAACAATGAGACCGTCGAGAATGGTTCAGTAGATAGATTGTTTCTGTAAAAGAATGGAATGATCAAAAAGGCCAAACACCTTTTTGAAGTAAAAAAAGACATCCACTGTCATTTGTGATTGGTTCATATTTGAAAGCCATGAGTCGCACATTTGTGATAATGCTGCCTGGCCAGTATGATTACATGGGAATCCAGATTGGAGTGGGTGAAATAGTTTGTTTTCCTCCATGAATTGAGATATGTGTGTCTATGTGTCTTTCGAGGGGTTTGGATAGAATTGATAGTAAGGATATAGGTTTGGAAGCATTTGGATCCGACGAATCTGAGCGAGTCTGAGAAGAAATGCCGGTATGTTATCATGACCCCTGGATTTTTTTTTTTAACTGCGCATTGTGCATTCCTCCCTATTTTATGTACTGCAAGAGAGGGAATCTTGAGTGAGTTACTGGATCGAAGTCTTTGTTTGCAAATGATCTTACGGAAGTCGGATATATTTATTAGTTTGTGAAGCTTGAGTTAGAGTGACTGATAATGACAGGAAGTGTGCGTTAAATTTGTCCGGAATGATGTTTGTAGTTGAGTTTTGTGAATCTGTAATGTTTAATGCCCTCCAGATGGGCGCTGTGCTTTTTGCATCCGTAATCATTTGACTGACTCTTTTGGCTTATTCAGCTTCATTTGAAACAAGTTTCTCTCTGCTCGTTGTATTCGTCGTCAAATAAATGTGCTGCCTTGAGTTGATCACGTAGAATCATTTCTTGCAGCAATTCTGGTATTAACAACGGGTTCATCTGGGAATACTTAACCCTTTTGGATTTAACGGTGCGTGCTTATTTATGATTGAGAGGAATGTTTGGTACCGGAATGACAGTGCACCATTGACGTCAGAGTAATCATAAGTTAAATGAAACGGGGAAATGCTTAAGTCATAGAGGTATGCGGTTTTATTAAACTTTTTAAGAAGCGGTATTCGATGGTCGTGTGACTTTGGAGTGGTGATTTGGAAGCCTGAAGGACCACGTGTAGAAGACGAGACAATGATCACTAACACCAGAATGTACCACTGACACATGCATTATTGCAGATCTGTTGTTTGTGTATGTATGATTAATAAGAGTTGTAGTTGTTCTAGTCATTATCGTTATGGTTTGTACTAACTGATGGAGTACATTAAGTAAAATTGTGCTTGTCCAAGCTGGTTGTTGTTCTAATATATCAATATTGAAATCCCCCGACCAAAGAATATATGAATTTTTGTGATAGATCCTATCCATCATTTGTACAAAGTTGTCAAAGTACTCGGATGTGGAAGATGGGTTTTTATATAAATTTCAGATTATTAATGGCGGTGATTTGAAGTCTTTTCTTTGGAATCCAGATACGTTCAACAGTGTTTCAAGATCAATTCTGCGGCGGGCAATGTTGGCGATTGACTGATATACAGCGAGGCCAGTATGTTAAGGTTGATCACTGTCGCGTCGTTCTATTTTGAAGTCAGGGATGCTGATAAGATTGATGCGAGAGTCTAATCTTGTTTCACTGACACCAAACACTTGTACTGGATGGGATGACTGTTTCAAAAGTGAGGAGATTTCATTGACCTTATCAAGGAAATGATGATAGACATTAAGATACCCAGCTTTAAGTCCTGGAACAGCGGGAGTGTGGGAAGGCATGGCTGGTAAAGGAATAGTTTGACAGAATCGATTAGGAAAACAGAGATTTTCACACACACACACACACACACACACACACACACACACACACACACACACACACACACACACACACACACACACACACACACACACACACACACACACACACACACACAAACCCACAGAGGGTGATAGATCAATAAACCAGAAAACATCAATAACAAATAACGATAGTGGCTGGTGCACACGATGACAAACGCGCAGAAAGAAAGGTAAACTGTTAAGCCTAAGGACAAAGACAACAGAATATATCTTAAGAAAAATCAGTAAGCCATGCAACAGCAAACAACAAGTAAGGATAGTGGTTGGAGCACGTTGTCGAACAAACCAGAAGACTGTTAAACAAATCATTAAGTTTAAAATCAATGAATGGCGATAATACGGAGAGAAGTCGATGCGTACAGTGGAACAAATATGGAGGTTGCTATGAGTACAATCCACTTTAAAGCACAATTAGAGAGTGTATAAATTAAGAAAAAGGAAACAAAACAAAACAAAACAAAAAATAACAACAACAGTAAGAAATTGTCGGGGGAGAAACTGTCAGGGAATGGACCAAAGTTTCTTTACAGTCCAGAAAAAATGAAAGCAGCTGCACTGGCCGCCCTAACGCAGTTTCTGGGATTCGCGGCTGCAGAACAGCAATGTCACAGCAATGTTTTAACGCAAACCTAAAATGACAATTATCTGTACACGATGGCAGATAGGAAATCTAGCGCTAATAAACACAATCGATGCTCTGAGCACAAACAAAAGTAGAAATAATCGTGCTTTCAAACAATGTACAGTGGTACAAACAGGAGGATAGCATGAGTACAATCCACTTTAAAGCACAATTAGAGAATATATAGATTAACATAACAACAACAACAAAAATGATATGGTTCACAAACAGTCTGTGGCGGTAAGAAATTAGTCTTGGTTCCTGGAGAACTATCAGGGAATGGGATAAAGTTTCTTTACAGTTCACAAAATGACAGCAGCTGCACTGCACTGGCTTTTTTGTGTTTATTAGCGCTAGATTTCCTATCTGCCATCGTGTAAAGATGGTTGTCGTTTTAGAGAGAGAGAGAAAAGAGAGGGAGGGAGGGAGAGAGTAAGAGAGCAGACAACCAGAAGAGAAAAACTAGGTTAGCTGAAGCTTTGTAAATAGACGGTTAATCATATTCCTACAGAATGAACACTGGCATTCCATATATAATGTATCATTAGAAGTATCAACTGTGTGTTGGGTGATCAGAGATTTGTCTAAGAGAAGTAATGTAGGGGGTTACGCAGAAGAGGGAGGAGGAGTAGGAGACGGGGAAAGGAGCGAGTGGACACACATCATCTTCCACATCAACACCAGCTCGTTGGTTTCTTCTTTATTTTATTTCAAATCATGGTTGAACCAACGGACTCCTGTGGACCGAACCAACTTAACCGACTTATTAGGACACAAACAATGATGATCATAAAATGAGTCTTAAACAAATGTTAGCGAACCGCCCAGCCCCCAAATGTTCAAAACGGGGAAGAGATCAACATTTATTAGTCACAAATCGTTCAAATTAAGCCAGGACAAGTGTCAACCGTTCATAATGAAATAGTGAAATCATACATTAAAACAATACGTCTGAACTTTAGAGAATTTTTGGATATACTCCCTGCCACACAAAGACATGAAAAAAAAAAATCAAGGTGGAAGGATTTTCCAATAAAAATCCACAAAAAGGCCTCCCGGTTGCGAACGGTGGGAGGTAAACACATTGTCAACATTGTCAACGGAGCGAAACATCTCACAAAGGCCCTTAAGCCCTTTAGACGACAAGAATGCCGCGCGTTGTGGAGAAATAGAAAATCGGCCAATTCGCTGTGGCGCCTTCGACTAGCCCATATGGACAAACTGTATCAAGGAAGTTGAAGTGGTCAGGTAACTAATTGTCACGTGATACATGGCACCTAAGGTAGTGGTGACCCTTCTCGATAGCAAAAGGGAGGAAAAATTATCTAATAGGACCTCAGAGTATCAACTGAGTGCTAAAGACGCAGTCAGCTGAAACTGCTTTGTAAACAGACCTTGAAGAACAGGAGTCTTGGGCTTGTTCAGTAGGTATAGCTGTGGGGCACTGTGTTGATGTTTTGTCAGGCTCGTTGAGTGTGTATGGATGGATGTCGTTGTCGTAGCTGCTAGGATAATAAACTGTGTGAAAGTGGCACCCGAAGTCGGCGGGAATTTTCGATGTCCATTTGGTGTGAAGTGGTTTTTTGCTAAGCAGTTAGGTAGGGATGTATGTAAATGCTGATGTGTGGAAGAATGTAGTTAGAGGGGAATTCAGTGTACATGTGAACAAGGTGATAGAGAATCAACATGGCCAAAAGGCATGGCCCAAAGTGATATCCTTTGTTTCCATCGCTATATAAACTGAATGGAGAATGGGAGAGTGGAGAACAACACCACGATAGAGAGAGAACAACACCACAATGAGAGAAGAACAGAAGAGAGAGAGAGAGAGAGAGAGAGAGAGAGAGAGAGAGAGAGAGAGAGAGAGAGAAACGTGTTCTGGGCGACAGAAGTGACAGCAAGGTCTTAGGCGTAAAAGACAAGCTGAGAAAGAAAAACTGAGTTCGAAACCCAGAGGTGGGTGAAAAAGACAAGCTGAGAAAGAAAGACTGAGTTCGAAACCCAGAGGTGGATGAAAGAGACAAAGAAGATTTCTACCTCGAGTCCTCAAAGACGACCACAGAGGCCCAGTCCGGAACCTGATGTAGAGACTACCAAAGGCGTCACCATCACCCAGTACTGAAGAAAATTTGAAGCGACTTGTTTGAAAACTGTGTAGTGGGCAAGTGTGTGTGTGTGTGTGTGTGTGTGTGTGTGTGTGTGTGTGTGTGTGTGTGTGTGTGTAAACCTGGCCAGGTAAGTAGCCTTTTGAGTATAAAACCCAGGATTAGGAAGTATTGATCTTGTACATTTTGATTATTCCATTTGTGTAATTGGATTTTTCATGTGTTATTATAAGCAGCATTGAAACTGTATCTCTTATTCTCAGTCGTGTTAAAAGAGATACGAATGCGTGACATCCTACTCCCAAAGCTATGTTAATGTTTGGTCGGTGCATGAGTGCGCATATGCGAGTATGAGTGCAGAGATAACCTTGGTGTGTTAAGCCTGACTAATACATCAACTTAGTTCAGTTAAGCAATAACATTACGGTTTACCCCGTCCGGGACAAACACATCTTTGCAATCAGTATCATTTCATAATCACAATATTAACAAAAGGGCTCCCCGTGCGAACGGCAGGAGTTACGAACAGTCACAAGCATGGAACCTAAATATATTGCGAATAAGAGTGTTAGCAATGAACATACATAAACACACAGAGAAAAAGGTTCCCGGTTGCGAACGGCAGGAGTTATAGACAACTAACGGAATAAATTAACAATTTTCAGTGACAAGGCATCACTTGGGTCATATAGCAGTTGCACAACTGTATGAAAAATAGTAAGAAAAGTGTTTGGAAACCACCAATCATCTGCGTAGCGTCCACATATTTTACCAAATTCAAAAAGGACACACATCGCTCATCAACCAGCCAACTCAATCTATTTTTCTTTCTATGTAAACACACCCACTTCAGGACAGTGCGTGCTACACGCTACAGCTCCTCACGTTTCGCCAATTACGCACCGGCCCAATAAGGTGCGGCTGTTGCTTTTCAGCCCTGCAATGGACCCACGGGTGTAAATGCATCGAAAAAATAAACGCTCACAAACTAACCGATGCAACAAACAAATAAGCAAACAGACCGACCAGTGGCTTTTTTGCACACAAAATAGCCACATGAACGCACAAACAACCGAATAGCATCCAAGTAATTATTTGCCTAATTACACAGCCAAATAACCATGCGACCATTCAGTTGCTCAAAACATTAAACAATCGACGAACAGGTAAAACATTCGCTTGTAGATAGATGCAAACCAAGACACACAAGAATCGTGAAAAACGACTTCACTGACAGTATCTTAATCTTTTGAACAGGCCGTCGCGCGGTTTTGTCACTGTGATTTAACCCTATCTGTCTTGCCAGCCAACAAGGGCAACGTTCACAAGCCAGTTTGTCTAGAGTTCGAACACATGGAACCTGCAGGGTGCGCGTTAAACTTTCTCCACTAATCACATAAAAAAAAAAAAAAACAGCAAGTTCTGTAATCTATGTTTTCTGACATCGATTTGTTGAGTACAATATAAGTTGTGATAATATGAATTGCTGTTTTCCGTTTCAGTCGTATTAAACGCCAGCCCCTCATCAGTTGCGGAGTTACTTCTATAAGTGACGGTGAAAATTTAGTAGTTCACATTTCCAGTTAATAAGAAAATGGAGTTTGAACAATAAAATGCAAGAAACATAGAACCTGTATTGTTTCACTAAGATAATACTTTATCTGCCTTCACTTTAGTTAACACATAGCCTAACCATAGGCAAAATCCGTCAACATACGTTTACATTCACAAACACTTGAACAACGGAATCAGCGTTACAGCCTTCACCACACTCTGCTCAGTGAAGAAATAGCCCCAGGGCCAGCTTGCTGGGAGTGTATAGGCCTCCCAGCCTCTTTCAACGAGATATTTCCAGAAGCTCCCTTTGTG
>JADBJO010001072.1:167441-214941 GCA_016801955.1 Conus betulinus
CCCGGCTTACGTCAGGACAGGGAGACCGTAGCCGATGCTGACGTGTCCGGCGGGAACGGGACATTTCCATAATCAACATTCCGCTAATGAAAAGTGCATATGCATTATGCATGACCCACGCTTTTCACCTTATTAGTTGGGCCACTCGTATTGTGTCGCATGCCTGCCACCATGGGAATTCACAGTGGCCCAGGGCCTCTTGTTTGCACCGTTCATAAACCGGAAGTGAGCTAGTTTTTTTTGTTTGTTTTACTTGACTGCATGCATTGCTTTGCTGAAAATGGTGGTTTAGGTTGCTGCTTCAGTGAAAATGTACTTTTTTGCGCAAACGCAAAGATATAAAAACGGGATCATACAAATCCATATGTACTCACTCACTCGTTCACTCATCCCCTGACCGCTGGGGTCGTTGGGGGGACGTGATGAGGCAATCGCCGTTTCTCTCCAGGCTCCTCTATTGGCAGCTGTCGTGAGGGATCCGGCATGGTCATTTTGGTCCAATCCTTTGTTTTTGAACCAGCTCTTTCTCTACCGTCCTCGTCTGCTCCCTCCTTCAACGGTACCGTGGAAATGGTCTTGGAGAGGGTGTTGTGACATGACGTAGCCAAACCATGCCATCTTCCGTCGTTTGACGGTTGCCAGTAGTGTTTCGTGGGACTCAACTAGGTTGGTGACCAGGTTCCGCACATAATCGTTGGTCTTGTGCTCCTTGTGGAGTAGTTTTTCTCAGGCACTTGGTTTCAAACGCCCGGATTCTTCTTTCTGTTTCGGCCCTCAGTGTCCATGTCTCGGAATTTTGTGTGGAATTTGATTTGCTCTTCCACACCCTGTTCAGTCTGGCCATCGCTGCTGATGCAGAGTTGACCCTGATTCGGATTTCTGCTGTGCAGGTACCGTCTTTGGACAGAGTTGCTCCCAAGTACTTGAAGCTGGTTACTTCCTCCAGGGGCTCACCATTTGTGGTTATGATGGTACTGCTGTTAGTCGTGCTGTTGACCATGACCTTTGACTTCTCTGTGCGACCTCCATGACGTAGACACTTGCTCTTGCGGCAAGTCTGTTTGTGAGATCCTGGCGCACGATTTTGCTGCCCCCATGAGGTCGATATTGTCTGCAAAACGAACGTTGCAGACCGGCCTGCCGCCAATGCTGATGGAGGTGTGATGGTCTTCGAGGGCCTCTTGCATGATTCTCTCCAGAAAGATGTTAATAAGTACTGGAGATAGTAGGCACCCTTGCCTAACTCCGACTGTTGTCGGGAAGAATTGGCCCTGCTGGCTATTGAGGAATATGTGCTGCTGGAATGTTCGTAGAGGGCCTGGGTGACTTGGACGAGCCCCTAATCAATGTTGAAGTCTCTGAGAACCTGCCATAGGCCGTTGTGCCACACCCGGTCAAATGCCTTCTTAAAGTTGATAAAGTTGTGGAAGAGGTCCTATCGGTCTTGTAGATGCTTTTCAATCAGGACTCGCAGTTGAAAAATTTGTTCCACAGTGCTCCGCCCTCTTATAAAACCTGCTTGTTCTTCTGATAGCAGTTCCTCAGCCTTGGATTTCAGTCGGTTGAGGATGATGCGAAGCATGTCTTTACTGGGGTGGCTGATCAGACTGATAGTCCTGTAGTTTTGGCATTCCTTGAGGTTGCCCCTTCTTGGTAAAGGAATCACCAGTGACTGGGTCCACTCTGTTGGCCACTTCTTTTCAGTCCAGATCTTCTGACATACCATTGTTAGTGCCTCTGTGGTCTCTTTCCTTTCGTATTTCAAAAGCTCAGCTGAGACATTGTCCACTCCTGGAGATTTCCCTGGTTTCAGACTCTGTATCGCAGCTTCAACATCCTCCTTCAGTACTGGAGATTGTTCAAGCTCAACCCAGACACATCCATATGTACACCCACATGGAAAGATTCATGCCCAAGGACACTCGAACACACCCACTTTCGTACAGGTGCTCAGACGAATGCCCGCCTCTCTTAATCTTTTGATGACGTTGAACATATACGTTGGATGTTAAGATGTTTGATATTTTCAGAGCTACCACTGTGAAAGACATACAGACACATTAACATAGGTGGCTGACATGTCAGGTTTCAAGCTTTCTGCTTAGTAGACTTACATAGGTACGCTCACACTTCATGGTCGAGTAATCGCTCGGGCACACAGTACCAAAGGCATGAGATTCTTTGATCTAATGAGCATTATCGATGATTCCACCCGTCATTACCGGATGTGTACATATTACGTGCGTAATTACGGAAATGCAGCGCTCATAATTAGCCATTGCCCAAGACCATTAGTCAGGCCCTTGAATCCGCATGGGAAGAGCATTGGACGACCAAGAAACAGTCGGAGAAGAGAATTAAAGAGGAAATTGATTAGATAGAAGGAAAAAGACGAAAAGTTCAGAGTCGAGCCATTTGGAGAAATGTCTCTGACGGCCTTTGCGGATGAAGGAAAAAAAAAACAAAACAGTATCAGTCTTATACACACTTTGTTTTTTGATACAGAGGCACAATCTTTTCAGGATTTCTTACATTCATTTTATTTTCTACAAACGCGATGTAATATTTCAGCTCACAGCTGCGGTTCGTAGTATTTAAGATTCTTGTTTTAAACACGGGAGCCTTATTCTACGTTTGTTGGTAATGTGGATTTAATTTGTGGTAAACATTGAAACAAGCACCATTTTGTCTGTGTGGAATAAATATGTTGCGTGCATAAGCAGTTATATGCCTCAGAGCCTTTCCGATTCAATGAGCACACGGTTTGTGCATGTCAGTTATCAGGGATGAGTTTCAATATCAATTCTGTTGTCATCTTGCTGGTAGTATGACAGACCAAGTTTATGGTGTAGGCCTAATGATTCAGTATGGGTGTCCACCTTGCATTTTTTCCACTGGTCCCGGAGTCAAGCACGGCTTTGGGGGCACAGCAATAATGGATGCAGCATCAGTTGTCACCACCTCTGACGGCTGTTGACAAACTCCTCTCCACCCCTTTTCTGCCCATTGTACCCTTCCTCTGCCCTGTCCTTTGGGAGATGGTCTAAGGTAGTCCGGTTGATCTCGCCATGTGTTTATTACTTCAGCTTTCTTCTCATCACAATGGTCCGCAGGTTATCAAAGTGATTCATATACTACCTAAGACTTCATCGCTAGCAACATCCTCAACACACGACAATCCTAGTACTCATCTGCATCACCAGACCGTCACTACGGGGATTTTCTTCTAGAATTCTGCTGTCAGAATCCATGATTTACACCCTCATCGTCACTTGGTATATGTCAAGTAATCCTAAAAATAAACGAGACTTACCTGGAAGTAAGTTTAATTGTGATTATTTCGAGACAATCAATAGGAAGAGGAAATCACCTGAGATGTGAGGCGCGTGCGAACCCTCCAGTCTTCAGCCACATGTGTTCTCTGAGCGACATATCTGAGAGGGTTTGCAATTATTTCAAGAAAAAAACGATGGGTGGGCATATGATTTCCTCTTTCCATCGACAGTCTTGAAATACTCACAAGTAGACCTCACCTTCCAGGTAAGTCTCGTTTAATTTTGGATTGTTTCTCGTCTACCGATTGGTCGAGGAAACCATATAAAACTTTAGAGTCAGGGGACACAGGTATGTCATGAAACAAAAAGGCCAATTTCCTCACTCATTCTTTGAAATGAAGGGTGTTCATACCTGCTCATTCAGCATTCAGGATCTTGAGATGAATTTGCCAAGCACCGATTGCGACATAGATTTCATCTCACATTTTTCCATCACACGCTTGCGACAGAAACGACTAAAGGTTTCTGTTCCAGCTTTCATTATGGTGCCCACATGAGTATTGCAACTGTAGGCTGCCGATGTGGAAGCACTCCTGGTGCTGTGTGCAGAAAACCTGCTGACATCAATTTGTGCCATCTCCAATACCCATTTTATCTATCTGGACATAGTATCTCTGGACACATGTTTGTGAGGTTTCCCAGAAATATGAACAGTCCTTCATTTGTCCTCACGTCTTTTGTTTTGCACATGTACTGCTTCAAATGTTCCACTAGGCACAATTTCTTATTCACAAAAGCTTCAACTGCTAAAGGCTGTACATGACAGCCAGGTTTTGACTGTTTATGAAGAGAACTACATACAATGATACACTCATTTTCATGCAATTTGATATCATCATATGCAGTTGATGAATTGTCGGACCTTTCTGACCAGAGAGGAGAGCAAAAAACACTACTGTTCGCAAATTTTAAAACTTCAAAGTGAGTTTGCTCGTTTCTGGCCACTCAGCCAAATAGTCTGTCACAGTGCCCACATCCCACACTTCATTGCATTTCGGCAAGTAAGGCCTACTCTCAAAAATACCTTTCACAAGGCGGCGCATTATGGGGTGTTGACCCAAAGAAAGCGAGTCAGATTTATTCAGGTATGCTGAAACAGCACTGCGGGCCAAATTAACTGTGCCGTGGCTAGCTCCATTTTGATAGATCTCTGTTGAAAAGTTACATAAATGGACATAGGATGGATTTTGAATCTTGTTAGTCCTCACATATTCTTTCCATTTCTGAATCTGTGTGTCGTGGGCCTTGGTAGCTGTAGGCCTCCATGACTTCATCACAAGGTCAATTGAGTCCCTTGTCATACCTGTCTTGGAAATGGCGTCTGAGATCTTCCACACAGCAGTAGACAAAGCCGTTTTCTTTAGCAAAGCGTGGACTTTCCATGGGTGACTGGTAGGTGCAGGAGGTCCTTTCTGCAAGCCCGTAGGATGGGTGGTACCATCAGCATCCGTTGAACGACTGGGTACCAGGTTTGGGTCGGTCAGTCGGGCACCACCAGTATCCCCTCGCTTTGTTCCTGTTTCACCATCTGCAACAATACACGAATGACAGAAAAAGGTAGGAATGACAGAAAAGGGTAGGAATGCATAGAATGCTATGTGCTTCCAACGAAGGGAGAAAGCATCAATTGTCAGGGCTGCTAGGTCAGGTCGACAGGCACATACCTGTGAAATCGAGTGTTCAACCTGGAAGCAAACAGATCAGTACAAGGTGTGAAACTCAACTTGGAGAGTAAATCCTGCAACAGAGAGCTATTAAGCTTCATTAAGCATCCATATTGGTCTTCCTGCATTCCATATCTGCCACAGTATTTTCCCTCCCAGGGATATGTGCAGCGCTGAACTAGACATTCTGTGAGATACACCACTGCCAAACTGCCTGTGTGACTGAGTTGCAGGACAATAAGTGGCTGGTACCCACAGTCATGTTCTTCATCGGAATCTGAGTCAAGTTCACTATGCTCGCGGGAACGCTTTTTTGATTTATTTGCCAGTAACTAAGTCAACTAAAGACTGAGATTTTTTGAGTTCCATTTCTGCTCAAGCTTTCCAATGACCTGTCTGACATCAGGGCAAGTCGGGGTCTCGCATTGCAAAGCACTTCGCGTCTGTCCGTCCGAATCGGTCATTTTGGCGGACCAAGCCACCACACTTTCGACCATTGTCGACCAAGCGACGTCAGGTCAAATATGTACTACCGAGGGCACCAACGTGTCTCTGCTATCGACGATCGATGATGAATCAACAATTTACTTGCTTGTTTTGGAAGCAACTCTGTCTCCCGACTATTTAGACGTCTACGAGTATTTCATGCCAGACAGTTAGGCAAGGGCTCCCACGCATCAACTGGCGGGTTCGCGCGCGCATCACATCTCACATGGTTTCCTCCACCTGTCGGTAAGCAAGGAATAATTGATTATCTATGTGTATGATGCGTTTTGAATCCATATACAACTTTGAGGAACAGACTTGCAGGTTTGTTTATAACAATGATTATACTGATAACCGTAATAAATATATTTCGTGAACAACATCGTTGTCGTCGTTGTTGTTAACCTGATTTATTCTTTTGATAATCGTTTTTTTAAAATTTCAAACCTACCCGTACCCATGCGTCTCCCTTATTTTGTTACCACTTCTGCTTTTACGTTTCTGCTGATATCCACATGGATTGTTTCACAAGAATATCTAATACAAGTACAGAATTTCTGTTTGAGTTGAGAATGGGCATGTAAACACTGTTGTTGTTGTCGTCGTCGTCGTCGTCGTTGTTGTTGTTGTTGTTGTTGTTGTTGTTGTGTGCGGCAGTTAATCCTGTTTGTTTCCAAAGTCTATTCAGGACTGCCAACTTGTTCGTTCACAAACGCATGTCACAGGATTTACGTGATTCAAATATTCAAAGCTTTGCAGTGTTACATAACTGACGCATCGTCCAAATGGAATTCGTACAAGACCTAATCTCGTCAGTTTTTTTTTTATGTAATGTATGTGTATGTAAAGGGATATTATAGAGCGCTTTACCTCAGGAGAGCCCAAAGCGCATATTACAGAAACATGATAAAATACTAATTCTAACTCAAAGCACACACACACACACACACACACACACACACACACACACACACACACACACACACACACACACGAAAAAAAACACACACACACACACACACACACACACACACACACACACACACACACACACACACACACACACACACACACACACGCAGACAGACACACGAGCGCGTCAAAAAAGCAGACTCACGCACAGAGATAAGTGGATATCGTTGAACAGGGGAGGGGGGGGGGGGGTGACATGTGTCTTTAGGGGGGTTTTAATGTCTCCTGAATTTCATAACCGTGGTTTGTCACAGGGTCTTTGAGACACGTCTGTCGTCAGCCATGCTAAGTACCATTTAGTCATACTGAGTGGAGAGTTCACCTTGTTCAGTGGCATTCAACATCTCAGTTTTTCCATGAACAGGTCATTTCCTGCTGTACGGTTGAATATTTTTGGAAACATTTTCAATAGAAGCCTTCAAAAGCGATTTTTACCGAGTGGTTGGTCATTCAAAAGTAACCGTATTGAAAGTGATTATTTATCAGAGTATTTGTTGGGCCTGCTCAGGATGCAGAGTGGTGGTGTTGACAGATTGTGCAATTGTTTTTCTCGTACCGTTTTGTCGTTGTGTTCTTACGTGCTTGTTTTCTTTGCTCTTGTGCGTCCTTAGCTGCTCTGCAGATGATGGTATCATCCTACAGAACTGTTGGCGGGGACTGGCACTGGCATTTTAAAACACCTTTGAAACAGTGCTATGAAGTCTACTTGGCGGGACGATTGTAAAATACGAAATATGTAAATAGATGGTGGCATCAGTGAGCACACGCCTGAGTGTAATGCGTTGGTCGCAGACTTCACACGATGGAAGAATCTTGTGCTACAGAAAGGAATAGTTGTTGCGATCTGGGTTGTACACATGAACACACAAAAACAAGACTCTTTTGAAAAAAAAAACATAACTACATATACACATGCACAAAGTTCACACACACACACACACACACACACACACACACACACACACACACACACACACACACACACACACTCACACACACACACAAACACACACGCGCGCGCGCGCGCGCGCGACGCACACGCACACGAATGCACAAAACACACACACACACACACACACACACACACACACACACACACACACACACACACACACACACACATATGCACGCACGCATGCATGCGCTCATATTCACGCACAATTCGCACACGCATGCGCGCGTGCATGCCTTCTCCCCCCTCCACACACACACACACACACACACACACACACACACACACACACACACACACACACGCACACACACATTGCCTGTTCACATTGCCTGTTCCATTTACCATTAATCTTTCCTACTCTCGAAGCACCATATGTGTGGGTTAGTCTTCATTGCTGCCATCAATTACATTGTCAGGCCTTTCCGATCTGAAGCCATTTCTCTTCGTTTGATATTATCCACTAGTTGTGTCACTTACTCATGTGTGCTCTTGCATCTTGATTTTTTTCCCCATTCACTTCATCCGACCATTACTGAGAATGTCCTTGTTACGCAAGAATCGACTCTTCTGACAGACAAGCAGTTACCTAACGTGTAGATGAATTGTAAGGCCGTTGAGAGCCGCGCGTTCCTTATTTTCAGAAAGTGTGTCGTCTGAAACACACGGTTATGGTAATACTTGGCGTATGCAATGTCAGCTGTGCAACTGATCAAAGTTTACTTGACTTGATCTCTTTTCGTCAGTTATTTTGGATGTTAGGAAGAAGTATACATCTGCCTTTCTTTGACTTTGATGCATTTTGTCGAAGACTTCTTTTTTTCTTTTTTTTTTTTTTTTTTTTTTGTAAATGTAAAGAAGATATGTTTGCTGATCTCATCTGCTAATCTGATGTCTGAAAAGGTATGAACTCACAAAACAGCGTGAATAACAGAAAATGTTTGTCCTGATGACACTGAACGATGTGAAGAACAAATCGCATCCATTTCTAACTCGCCGAACGATGTCACGAACAGAAAACATCTGAAGTGAACACGCCTAAAAATGTAACAAAGAGATGACGTTCCGGAAAACGTCAGTTCTGAACACTCCAAACGATGTGGCGAACAGAAAACATCAGTGCTGAACCACACCGATCAATATGACGAAAAAACAAAAAATTAAACAAAAAAAACAAACAAAACAAACAAAACAAAAACAACAAACAAACAAACAAAAAAAAAACCCAAAACCATCAATCCTGAACTCGCCAAGGAGGAAAACCTCACTCCCGAACACACCGAATATTTGAGCAACAGGAAACAAGTTAGTGATCGTCTCATCATTGCTAAGGGACACAATTCCAATTCCAATGACTGTCCAAAATAGCCAGACAATGGTAGTACAGGAAAACAGAGACAACAGAATAAAAGAATAGATTGCAAGTTACAGATAAAATGAATGCATTAGACAGGAAACTTTGGTGGTCAACGGAACTGTTGACTGACCCATTCATTACCAGGCAAACAAGCGCCAACGGTGGCTTTAATTTTGTAAAAATACTTAGCTTGGATCTTTTAAGAGTTGCGCTTTTCTACTAATTTGACAGAAGAAGAAGAAGAGGGAGGGTGTGTGTGTGTGTGTGTGTGTGTGTGTGTGTGTGTGTGTGTGTGTGTGTGTGTGTGTGTTAATTTGTCAGTACAACACTATGTTAATCTGACAGTATATGGTTTCAGTCAGTCAGTGTGTTAATTATGCTTCTTTGCTTTGAATGAAAAACGTTGGTATTCTGTTCATAATGTTTTCTTGAATGTCAGTACAACTTTGAGTTAATCTGACAATAAATTGGTTTCAGTCAGTGTGTGTGTGTGTGTGTGTGTGTGTGTGTGTGTGTGTGTGTGTGTGTGTGTGTGAGAGAGAGAGAGAGAGAGAGAGAGAGAGAGAGAACAACTGCAGGTAATAACCCTTCTGTCTGTTTAGCGCATCCGGCCACGGGATCTTTTCAGAGTTGACAATACATGAAAAAAAAAACATACAAAAAAGCCAGTCTGATAAAGAAACAGACGACAAACGCAAAATAAACTTCATTAAATGATAATGTAGTTAAACTGTTGGCATAAATAGGCTTTGTTTAGAGTGATGGCCATTCTCTTTGATTTTGCACACTCCGTTTATAACAAAAAGGTGAAAAAACAGTCCAATGCAGCAGCAAGACTAACACAAGCATACGTCATATTAGGAAATATAGGTACAGAACTCATCTGTAGTTACACACACACACACACACACACACACACACACACACACACACACACACACACACACACACACACACGCACGCACGCACGCACGCACGCACGCGCGCGCGCGCGCGCGAGAGAGAGAGAGTAGAGTATTACGGATCTTTATGAATAGAGCCACACGTATGGAAGAGGAAGATATCATCAACATTTGTATTTGTTACACCCGCCAAAGGCCTGGAAATGATTGTCAGCTTAGCAGGAATTTAGGGCAACTGATTTTGACCACCGCTGACTGAATGATTCCGAGTCAGACTGCATAAGAGCGTGACTTGTGGTGGATGGTGGAATCAATGTGCATTGTATTTGGTAATGGTACCCAAATGTGAATAAAGACTACAGATTCGCGTGCATAATGGTGGCACCACAGTGTGTGCTTTTATGGAGTGGTGTAGGCTCTCTCTCTCTCTTTTCTCTCTCTCTCTCTCTCTCTCTCTCTCTCTCTCTCTCTCTCTCTCTCTCTCTCTCTCTCTCTCTCTCTCCAAATAAAGACTTTCTGGTTTCGTTGGATTCACTGTCAGCCTTGGAGGCGATAGCTGGCCGTAACCTCCAGCATCCCGAACTTTAACACTTTTTTAAAAAACATTTTACCACGTTGAAAACGGATGGTCACAACATCCTGGCTTGGGTTCCCGGTCACGCTGGCATCAGAGGGAATGAAATGGCTGATCGTTTGGCCAGGAATGCCACAACGGGCAAACTGTCTAACATATTTATCCCCTACACAGACGGATAACAATCTCTTTCAGATCCGTCCAAACCTAAAAGAGTTCCTCTCATCCACCTCTGGTGGTCGCAAAGAAGAAACAGTTATATGCCGGCTGCACACCGGCCATTCGTATTTTACTCATTCATACCTTTTAAAGAGTGAAGAAGCTCCGTGGTGCATTCCATGTCATGTGCCACTCTCAATGAAACATGTTCTTTTAGAGTGTTTGGACTTGCATGATGTGAGACACAAACCTTTTACAGCAGATTCCATGAAAACCTTGTTCAGAGATGTTCCACCCGATACGATTTTTCAGTTCTTGAAAGCAATTTAACATTTTTCATCGGAACTGAGATTTTATAGTGGAAAGATTTTTAACAAAATTTTGGATGGGTTTCTAGATTATTTTAGAGTTCTGTGAATGAATGACTTGTGAGTTGATTTTAAGGTGGTGCCAGCCCTGATATGGCCCTTTGCGGTCGGCTGGGCTATAAACAACACTACCTTACCGCGCGCGCGCTCTCTCTCTCTCTGTTCTGCGCGCATGGTTGAGTATGTGCGTGCGTGCATATGTGTGTGTGTGTGTGTGTGTGTGTGTGTGTGTGTGTGTGTGTGTGTGTGTGTGTGTGTGTGTGTGCTGCGTGCGCACATGTGTGTGTGTGTGTGTGTGTGTGTGTGTGTGTGTGTGTGTGTGTGTGTGTGTGTGGAGACGGGGGTGCGTAATGATGTATAATCACGAACAAATATCAGACAAGCCCCCCCCCCCCCCCCCCCCCCCCCCCCCCCACACACACACTTTATTTTGTTTCCCCTGATACATACACAAGAATTTTTGTGGCTCTGGTGTGTTTCCAAAATTGTTAGTCCCAGAATAATTCTTCATCATTTTTCCCATTTCCTCTCTCAAAACGGACCTGGACATAACATTTCGAGAGTGATTGACAGTACGTATGACGGGGTCTGTTAGCAAGGTGATGTTCACTTTTGGAGAAGAAAGTGGCAAACACCTTGTCTGAAAGCTAACGCGGGAAAATTTTGTGCATTTCTTGTTTGTTGCTAGTAATGCCTTAAAGTTAAACCGACTTTTTTTTTTTTTTTTTTTTTTCGAAAAACCCCTTGTCCGTTTTGTAATGCATGTAATGCCGCACACTTTGGTTGTGTTTCGCCTGAGGGGTGCTTGTAAACAGTGCAACAGAACCTTCTGCTAGGTGCGTTTATGTGAGGCTTGCAGAAGACCTTCACTGGCTGTGCTACCTAGTTCTCATGTCACCATCTGGATGCATGTGCATACAAGCTGACACACACGTGAATAGATTAGTCCGTGTCACACACACACACACACACACACACACACACACACACACACACACACACACACACACACACACACACACACACACACACACACACACACACACACACACACACACACACATGAAAATGATTTTTTTTTACAAACAATATTGTCATCATAGACTGTTTGGAAAGTTGGTGTTTAGCTTCAGATTTAGTACATTCATAATCAAAGTTAGCAAAGATGTAACGTGTCTGTGACCCTAAGATTTTACCTTTGCTTGTTCTTTTACTTTGTCAACAGACACAATAGTGTTTTCCTTTTGGCTTTCACACATTGAGCGTTGTCGCTCATCATTTAAAAAATGTGTGATAAACATTTCCTCAGATGTTTGGGGATATTTATAAGCTCCATTGGTCGAATGAATTATTCTACTAATAATTTTGTATTAGTTAGGTTAAGGGACCTTCATATACACACACAACGCTCAACTATGCGCACGCACGTACGCGTAAGAGCACGCATGCACGCACACATGCAAACACACACACATACACACGCGCGCGCGCACACAAACACTGACTGAAACCAGTTTATTGTCAGATGAACCGATGGTTGTACTGACATTAAAGACATTTTTATGAACATAATGTCAACATTTTTCATTGTAGGAAAAAGAAAATCACACACACACACACGCACGCACGCAAGCACGCAAGCTCGCACGTAAGCACACCACCACCACCATCACCACAACTATCAAACCGCACCACACCACACAACACCATACCACACTACACACACACACACACACACACACACACACACACACACACACACACACACACACACACACACACACACTGACACATTGGAAACACACACTGGAAAGAATAATTCTAGAAAGGTTTGAACACTTATGTGAAAAAAAATGGTCTAATAATACCAATACAACAGGCGGGTGTTAGAAAAGGTAAATTATCAGTTGATCATTTAGTAAAAACAGAATAATTCTAAAAAGACTTGGACGCTTCTGTGAAAAAAGGTATAATGCAAATACGACAGGCGGGTTTTAAAAAACGTAAATTATCAGTTGATCATTTAGTAAAAATTACCACACAGATTAAACATCAGGTTTCACGTAGGAAAAACGTACTTTCCATTTTTTTTTTTTTTTTTTTTTTTTTTTTTTTTTTTTTTTTACATTTAGAAAGGCATATGACTAAGTTTGGCATTCAAAACTTCTGAACAAACTAAGATAAGTAGTAGGTAAGGCATTTCTAAAAGAAAGAACAATACAGACTAAGGTTGGTAATGCCTACTCTAATCAAAGACGTATACAGATGGGAATCCCACAAGGAGGTGTAACAGCCCCAATCCTTTTTCAACATTTTGATGCATGATCTTCAAAAGTGGTCTGAAACAATGTCGAGCTAATACAATATGCGGATGATATTTGCATATGGATGGAAGTTACAACAAAAAAAGCTTACACCGATTAGATCAATTAACAATATTAAAAAGGTATATCAAAATGAACTAGACAAAATCAGCAAATACATGATTGAAAACGGACTAACCCTTTCACATGAAAAATCGCATATGGTTCTCTTCAACTCTGGCTATGATCCTAAACCTCTACCCTTTTTTCAAATAAATGGAATGCCGCTTGAATATAGAAAAAGTTGTTAAATTTCTAGGAGTAAACCTGACTTCTAAATTGAATTGGAACTACCATTTGCAAAATATTCCGACAAAAGGCAGAAAAGGATTAAATTTATTAAAAATAAGTCGACAGTCGTGGGGGGAAAAGATAGTAAGATACTTATTCATTTAGCAACTGCGCTTGTGAGATCAAAATTATCTTATGCCAGGAAATATTCTTTTCAGCTCCAAAATATTTGATAACAAAGATGCAAAGCATCGATAGCAAAGCTTATAAGATAGCTCTCGGTGTTCCTGTTGATGCCGCAACACCAAAAACCTACACAGAAATCGGAATTTTGCTTTTTTTCCCCCTAAAATATGAAATTGCTTCTGCAAGATATATATATTCAGGAGTTATTCAACGCTAAATTCATGTATCAAGGAAACTGGTTTAAAATTAGAAATACCTTTTCCAAAGCGAGCAGAGAGTTTTGTCTTTGTAAAAACTATACGTCCGAATTGTTTACGATGCTGGTGTTGAACCCCAAACAGAAGCTCCTCAAACGAGTTACAGTAATATTCCTGAATGGGAGCTTAGTAAGGCTAATTACGATATTAATTATTGAAAAGTGATGTGACCATGCTGCCAATGTATGTCAAGGGACATATAAATAAATCATCTTAAAATATATACAGACGGTTCTCTACTTGAAAACCAATTATCAGGTGCTGCATTCATTACTCCATCAGTAAAAATAGAGAAATCGTATCACATTAGGGAAAATTTCTCTGTATTCACAGCAGAGCTAATTGCCATTATTATGGCACTGAATTATCTTAGTTTTCCATATTCGATATTCCAAATACCATTTTTGTGTCGATTCAAAATCTGTCTTACCAGCTTTAAAATATTCTCATACAAGAGTAAGAGGAGAAATGATATCAGAGATACCATTTTTTATCTTTACGTGGTTCTTCTATTGACTTTTGTTGGATTTCATCACATTGTGGTTTAGCAGCAAATGAAAGGGTTGATCGGTTAACCAAAAAAATAGTGCAGCTAAGGAAAAGAACTTCACAAAAAAAATATTCCTTTATCCTTGTATGAAAAGTATAGCCTTTTAGGTGAAGCATCATGGGATTCGGTGATACGAAGACAAAAGGAGAGTCCAAACATAATAAAGGACAATAAGGGAAAGTTCTTTAAGAAGCTTGTAAAATATAAAACGGGACACAATCTTCATCAGGAACGGATTTTGAAGAGTGTGATCTTTATACTCAGACATGATGCATGCAAAACAAAATATTGTAAAAATATCAGTTGCATTTGTGGCCAAAATATTACACCATTCTATGTAATCTTTCTTTGAAGAAATACTTAAAAAAATAATTACCTACTTGGTTATTAAGCTTGAACCCATCAATCGCGAATTTTTGGGACATTGCTGGGAACGAAGCGAAGGCTATAGAAGTTGTTAGGGCAATTGTTTAGAGTCCAATTGGACATTTACTTTGATTTTCGAGTTACTTTGTTTGATTTTATTTCTTATTATTTCAATGGTTAAAATGTTTTGTTTCTTTAAAAATGTTCAGATATGAATCCAGGCTAAAGTAGTTTACCGTTATGCCGGTAGATTAGAATGGGGTTAAAGTGATGGTCACTTATTGATATCTCATTAATTAAATATACTATGCATGCAAAGATTAGCAGACTACACTACCTCCACACTCCATACACTTTTAATGACAGTTTTGAAACAAACACACACATTTACGCCCCCCCTCCCCCCCACATACACACACACACACACACACACGACATACACACACACCGGCCCCTTTCACATGTTTTTTGTTTGTTTTGTCTTTCTTTGTTTGCCTATTTGTTTGTCTCTGTTTTTTGTCTAAGATCACTGTAAAGTGGATAGACATTAAAGAAACGAACACACACACACACACACACACACACACACACACACACACACACACACACACACACACACACACATACGCAGTCACACACTCACTCACTCATTAAGGGCTCATATAAAGGCCTACTGATATCCAGAAAAGTCAATTCTATGTGACCACATATATATCCAACACACGGTGGTCAAAGATCATCAGGGTATGGAGAGAGAGAGAGAGAGAGAGAGAGAGAGAGAGAGAGAGAGAGAGAGAGAGAGAGAGAGAGAGAGAGAGAGAGAGAGAGAGAGAGAGAGAGAGAGAGAGAGAGAGAGAGAGAGAGAACACACCTGTTGGGTGTGTGTGTGTGTGTGTGTGTGTGTGTGTGTGTGTGTGTGTGTGTGTGTGCACGCACGCGCGCGTGTGTGGGTATGTGTGCGCACGCGCGCGCGCGCGCGCGCGCGCGTGTGTGTGTGTGTGTGTGTGTGTGTGTGTGTGTGAGTGTGTGTGTGTGTGTGTGTGTAATTTGAACAGTAAACATAGGACTATACAAACTTGTACACTGTCCAATGAAGCTCTATACCAGCTCTTGAAAGACGCTCAGTGTCCGAATGTCCGTAATGTCCAATGCCCAACGTTCTTGAAATAGTGTCACAATGTCCAACGTTGTTTTTCCAGTACTTGAGAAACATTTTACCACTTGTGATAAACTCGTAAGTGATGAAAACTTTAGAGGTATACATCAAAACCGAATAGTATGACTTTTATACCATGGAATAACTTTTTGGAACATTTTACACCAGGACTGAAATTGTTTCATAGAGGAGGGCAAACGAGAAAAGGAGGGAGGGACAGAGAAGGAGGAGAGAAACGAGAAAGAGAGAGAGGCAAAGAGACAGAGGGACAGACAGACAGGCAGACAGAATGTATGTTTTGTGCACGCACGCGCATTGTGTGTGTGTGTGTGTGTGTGTGTGTGTGTGTGTGTGTGTGTGAGAGAGAGAGAGAGAGAGAGAGAGAGCAATTTCTTTTTGCATATGAGGAGTTACTGAAAGTTAAAGATAAAACTGGGCTGCATAATAGAGGTGGGCATAACGAACAAAGAAAAGCATAATTATTCAACATTTTAGGTGATGTCAGTGGAGTCGATCAGTCATTTGAAATGTTAGTATCAGCCTTGTGCACTGTATTCTTTGCTCTTGGACAATCTAAGAAGAGGTGACGCACACTAAGATTTCACACACACACACACACACACACACACACACACACACACACACACACACACACACACACACACACACACACACGTAATATTTTTGCTCTATTTGGTTCGAAATGAATTTAAAGGCATCCTATAAATTAAGATGACAACCTCTCTAGATATCGGACTGTTAAATTTGTCTAATTGATGGATTTCAGGATTTTGCTGTATATTACTTCAATTATTATTGTCTTTCAATAACCTCTTGAAGAATAAAAAAAAAACCTGAAGGTGTGTTGACGATTAGGTACAGGCACGCGCAGGACACTCCATTAAGATATCAAGGGACACAACTGCTCCTGAACAGAGGTAAATCAGACTACAGGATGCAACTCATAACAGCCTTAAAGTAGCATCCCCATGGGTGTACCAGCCCGTATTTCATGACTGCAGAGCTCACCGGCGAAAAAAACACCACCCTCCAGCTAAGAGATGCTCTACGAATCAAAGTGTAATATTCTGATAGGTCTAACGGAATGTTGAGTGCAGTCGTGCCTTCAATATTGTGAGCTGCTCTCCGAGCAGCTTGATCAACTTTTTCTTTTTTTGAATTTCCAGAATGTGAGGGCAATCAAGAAAAAGTCACATTTATTGTTTTCATCAACAGGAGATGTGTCACGTAACTAATGTCTGTAATAGTCTTACAACCGATCTTTGGATTTATAGACTGTAAGCAGAAAGGGCTGACTTTGAATCACTGCACAGTAAAGTTGACAATTTTCTATGGAAGAATTGAACACATACATTAGGGACATTCAAATAGCAACTAATTCTGTCGTAAAAAACTGATAAGTGTTTGCCAAGATGATATAATTCTCCACATTTAATTTTGGTATTATAAAAGCTGCTCCTGTTCTATGGTCATCTGACACGGGAGCTGTCTGTAAAAATTTGAAGGTGGTCCTTCCATTGATTTTCCAAATGAGAATTTGCATAATTTTTTTTACAGATATGGTGGATCGTTTTTTGTTGTACTCCCAGTTCTTATAGAACAGGGAGTACTTTAGAATGGGAACGAAGAAATGCTGTCTGTGTGTGTGTCTGTCTGCCTGTGTGTCCGTGTGTCCGTGGTAAAAAATGTGTTCCACTCGCTCCAAACAAAAACTACTGGGCCGATCTTTCTGAAAATATGTAGGTGTGTTCATTATGGGCCACGAATGATGCCCGATGTTTTAGTTTACCGCTATAGCCGTTACTAACGGCTGTAACGGTTTTTCTTCTTATGGAATATCTCAGAAAGTACTTGGCTGATCTTTGTAAAAAATGAGCAGGTACGTTCATTATGGGTCACGGATGACGCCCGATGTTTTAGTTTACCTCGTTATAGCCGTTACTAACGGCTAACGGCTGTAAACGTTTTTTCTTCTTTATGGAATATCTCAGAACGTACTACGCCGATCTTTCTGAAAATTTGTAGGTATGTTGATTATGGTTCAAGAATAATGCCCGATGTTTTAGTTTACCGTTATAATCGTTACTAACGGCTGTAACGGCCTGTAACGGTTTTTCATCTTTATGGAATATTTCAGAAAGTACTTGGCCCACCTTTATGAAAATTAGCAGGTATGTTCATCATGGGTCACAGATGATGCCCGATGTTTTAGTTTACCCCGTTATAGCCGTTACTAACGTCTGTAACGACCTGTATAAAGGTTTTTCTTCTTCATGGAATATCTCGGAAAGTGCTTGGCCGATCTTTCTGTAAATTTGTATGTATGTTCATTAATGGTCACGGATGAAGCCCGATGTTTTATTTTTACCCGTTATAGCCGTTACTAACGGCCGTAACGGCCTGTAACGGTTTTCTGTTCTTTATGGAATATCTCAGAAAGTATTCGGCCGACCTTTGTTTAAAATTTGTAGGTATGTTCATTATGGGTCACGAATAATGAGCGATGTTTTAATTTACCGTTATTGTCGTTACTAACGGCTGTAATGGCCTGTAACGGTTTTTTTTCTTCTTTATCGAATATCTTAGAAAATACTTGCCCGATCTTTGTGAAAAATAGCAGGTATGTTCATTATAGGTCACAGATGATGCTTAATGTTTCAGTTTGCCCCGTCATAGCAGTTACTAACGGCCTATAACGGTTTTCTTCTTTATGGAATATCTGATAAAGTACTTTGCCGATCTTTCTGAAAATTAGCAGGTTTCTTCATTATGAGTCACGAATAATGCCCGATGATTTAGTTTACCGTTGTAGCCGTTACTAACGGCTGTAACGGTTTTTGTTCTTTATGAAAGATCTCAGAAAGTACTTGGCCGATCTTTTTGAAAATTAGCAAGTATGTTCATTATGCGTCACGGATTATGCCCGAAGTTTTAGTTTACCCCATTATAGCCGTTACTAACGGCTGTAACGGCATGTAACGGTTTTTTTCTTCTGTAGAATATCTCAGAAAGTACTTGGCTGATCTTTTGAAAATTTGTAGGTATGTGATTTTGGGTCACGAATAATGCCCGACGTTTTACTTTACTGATATAACCGTTACTAACGCTGTAACGGCCTGTGACGGTTTTTCTACTGTATGGAATATCTCAGAAAGTACTTGGCCGACCTTTATGAAAATTAGGAGGTATGTTCATTATGGGTCACAGATGATGCCCGATGTTTTAATTTACCCCGTTATAGCCTTAATTAAAGTATTTGGCCGATCTTTCTGCAAATTTGTATGTATGTTCATTAATGGTCACGGATAATGCCCGATGTTTTAATTTACCCCGTTATAGCCGTTACTAACGGCTGTAACGGCCTGTAACGGTTTTTCTTCTTTATGGAATATGTTAGAAAGTACTTGGCCAATCTTTCTGAAAATTAGCAGGTATTTTCATTATGGGTCACGAATAATGCCCGATGTTTTAGTTTTCGTTGTATCCGTAACTAACGGCTGTAACGGTTTTTGTTCTTTATGGAATATCTCCGAAAGCACTTTGCCGATTTTTGTGAAAGTTAGCAGGTGTGTTCATTATGCGTCACGGATGATGCCCGAAGTTTTAGTTTTTACCCATTATAGCCGTTACTAACGGCTGTAACGAGTTTTCCTCTTTATGGAATATCTCAGAAATTACTAGGCCGATCTTTCTGAAAATTTGTAGGTATGTTTTTATGGGTCACGAATAACGAGCGATGGTTTAGTTTACCGTTAGAAACGTTATTAACGGCTCTAACTGCCTGTGACAGTTTTTTCTTCTTTATGGAATTCTCAGAAAATACTTGGCCGATCTTGTGAAAATTAGCAGGTATGTTCATCATGGGTCTCGGATGATGCCCGAAGTTTTAGTTTACCCCGTTGTAGTCGTTACTAACGGCTGTGTACGGCCTGTAACGGTTTTTCTTTTTTGTGGAATATCTTAGAAAGTGCTTGGCTGATCTTTGTGAATATTAGCAGGTATGTTCACTATAGCTTACGGATGATGATGCCGATATTTCTGAAAATTTGAAGGTATGTTCATTATGGGTCACAAATGATGCCCGATGTTTAAGTTTACCGTTATAGCCGTTACTAACGGCCCTTAATGGTTTTCTTCTTGATGGAAAATCTCAGAAAGTTCTAGGCCGATCTTTCTGAAAATTTGTAAGTATGTTCATTACAGGTCACAGATGATGGCCATTGCTTACCAGAATAGCCATTACCAACGGTTACACCAGCCCAAGACGGTTTTTCCTCTTTATGGAATATATCACGCGTATTCAGGATAAATTGGGAGTAGAAAAAGAAACACCCGAAGGTGCTAGGGAGGAGGACCAGAGAAGCACTGTCCCCACCTGCCTTTAGAGCAGTCCTGCACCACCCCGGAGGCCCGCGCTGCGCCGACGATGGGCACAGGCACGCGCAGGACACTCCATCAAGATATCAAGGGACACAACCGCTCCCGAACAGAGGTAAATCAGACTACAGGATGCAACTCATAACAGCCTTAAAGTAGCATGGGTGTATCAGCCTGTGTTTCATGACTGCAGAGCCCACCGGCGAAAAACACCACCCTCCAGCTGTCGAGCACACCCCACAGACCCAACCACCCCTGCCCACGGACAGATGAAGACAGTGCCACTCCAGACACAGCCAAGCTTTCGCCATACGGTCTTATTTGCCCTCAAGAGAGAATCCAAAGTGTAGTCTTTCCCACTGTCAACAGGACTTTCCATGTGGTCAGTGGGCCTTTCCTCACCATCACTGGACCTTTCTCCAGGGTCAGCCTAGTTAAGTCAAAGAAGAAAAAGAAACACCCGAAGGTGCTGGGGGAGGACCCAGAGAAGCACTGTCCCCACCTGCCTTTAGAGCAGTCCTGCACCACACCCGGAGGCCCGCTCTGCGCCGACGATGGGCACAGGACACTCCATCAAGATATCAAGGGACACAACCGCTCCCGAACAGAGGTAAATCAGACTACAGGATGCAACTCATAACAGCCTTAAAGTGGCATCCCCATGGGTGTACCATCCCCATGGGTGTACATTTATATGCTTTGCATCTTGTTTAGTTTAGTATGGTTTGTGTCATAATTCGCTTTGGGGATCGTTTTTGTTCCGTTCAGTATGATTTGTGTCATAATTCGCTTTGGTTTATTCCCATTTGGGAATTGGTGGAAATACGGATTGACAGCCACTTTACTTTGGTTAATGTTAGTTGTTTTTTTGTTTTTCAGAAGAGTGTATGTGTATGACTGAACAGGTTTAGTTGATTTTATGCTTTTTGCTCCTTTAGCAAAATCTGTCTCTGAATTAAGAGATACTTCATTTGTACAGAAACTTCTTTTTGTGAAAGGTATTTTAAAACAAATGTAGAGGAGGACACTTCTCAAAACTTATTCAAAGGTAAGATTCCAATTCCATTGTAAGTTCCAATGTTACATATATGTGTTGGAACTCCAACAGCAAATTTATACGCTTTGCAGTCTACATTTGTAACTATTAAGTAGATGATGTGCTGTGAAGTGCTGGAGAAGGCTTCTTGAGCATTAATCAATCTAGACCACACAAGAACAGAAGATAGTCCCCATTTTCGTTTGCTTATGATCTTTAGAAAGTTTAAAACTTTCTTGCTTTATTCATAACATATTTAATATGTTGGTTCCATGAAAATTTCGACGTTAGATACACTCCTAGCATTTAACAGACTTGACGTGTTGTAAGACCAACCCATTCAGAGTGAATTGTGGAAGTTTGTCTGGGTCATATCCAGAGTGTAAAGCATTAATTTGATTTTTTACTGTCGAGAGTGTCAATCTATTTTCATGTAAGAAACTACTGATTATGTTTAATTTCATGTTGATATTTGATCTTTATGTAATATAAGAATATTACTGGGGTTTTCCTTTTCATAGTAACTTTCATCCACAGACATATGTCATCAGCAAAACTGTACTTAAACTATGTCTTTGGATAAGTCTTTCATTATATCTGCAATTAGGATATTGAATAAGATTGGATATAATACTGATCCTTGTGGAAGACCCATTTCCAGTGTTCTAGCGTCGGAATATATATGTTCTATTCTTGTTTAAATAATTCTACTTTGAAGGAAAACTTTGGTATAATTATACATGGTTCCATTTATTCCAATAGTTTTCAGTTTATACAAAAGTCGTTTTTGCCCTACTTGTTTCTACGCTTTCCTTATGTCAGAGAAAGTTGCCAGGATGTTTTTTCGTCTTGCGAATTGTAGTTTTACATGTGATGTGAGTTTCACTCGATGTTCTGTTGCCAATCTGCCTGTCTAAAAACCAGCCTGATTCATAAGTATAATCTGATGTTTATAAATAAAGTAATCTATGTTTATTACAGAAATAAAGTAATCTGTTTAGGACAGTACTTTCCATTAGTTTGCATGTATGCGACGTTACGGCAATCGGGGTGGTAGCTGCTTATGTTACTTCGAGGTTTTCGTTATTTATGCATCGGGACCATGATAAAATGCTTCCATAATGAAGGCAAATTGCCATCTTTCCGGCATTTTTAAAAATTTAAATCTATTATTTTTTTAATTAAATTTATTATGAAAATGCCATCTAAGCCCACTGATGTTTTTTTTTTTATTCTCAGATTAGCAAGACACTCTTCTACTTCTTGAACTGTTATGGGAGCATTCAGGTAGTGGTTTATTACAGGGTCTGGATCGCTTTGTAGGTGGACTGTCCTTCTTCTTGCTCTCTGTGCAGTCTATTTTCAGTTGATAAACTATCTTTGTGCTCCATTTTTCATTGTTCTTAACTTTACCCACACTTTTTGAACATCTTTATAATTTGTTATTTGATTCTTACACAAGTTAGACCAATCTGCCGTTTGATTGTGCTGTGCTGTTATTAATGATTTTTTGCTTTTTTTGCAAGAAGCTTTTTTTCTCAAGAAGGGTTTTAGCGCGCTCTTCCCTTTGCTTCGTAAATATTCTCTTTGTTTGATGTTTTTGTTTCCTTCTTCACATATCTCACCCCACCAGACATTACCTGCGTGCTTTTTCAAAAACTTGATTTGACAGGTTGTATCTGATCCGCAGCAGATAGCATAGTATTCTGAAACTGATCGAATATGTCGTCGGCAGTTTGAGTATCAACATAGAATGTTTTCAGTAACTCCGTGAATTTACCCCAGTTAGCTAATCTATAATCATATTTTGGGACTTTTTCCTTTGTTAAATCTGTTGTTTCAGGCCTTGAAGTCTCAAAGGTTACTAGTAAGGATAGGAATATGATTATTGTTGGATGTGGCATCGAGGTTTGCCAATCAAAAAGTGGTACTAGATCTCGGGTATTAAAGTTAGATCTATTGCACTTGGCTTGTGCTTCGGAGCGTCAGGAATGCGTGTCATCTAAAAGGTATAAGGACGAGTCGACTAGATTTTCAATAAAATGGTTACTAGTATCAACTGGCAATCCTGTTTTCCGCATTAAATCTCCAGTTACAAGATATTTATCGTTTTCATTTGGTCTTAATTGTAACGATCGTAGGTATTCAGAATTAGGTTCTTTAGGTCCCTGTGGTAGACAGACTGACACAACAGTTAATACGATGTTAGTATTTACCTGAACCTTGATTGCGCAGGAATTGGAATCAGTGTGTGTGGTGGAACGGGACTTGCACAGGAGGTATAGTTCTCTCCTTTCTTCTGTAAATGGCTACGTTGATTTTATCATTACAGTTCCCCTGTTGAACACTTGGGGGAAAATAACAGCTAGCGAGTTTAGGTAACTTATTTCTTTGTGTGTTTAGGGATTGTAAGGCCAATATCTTGTAGCTTTCTTTTGCAAGTTATATATATATATATATATATATATATATATATATATATAGAGAGAGAGAGAGAGAGAGAGAGAGAGAGAGAGAGAGAGAGAGAGAGCAAAAAGAACAAGTCACTTTTTCATTTTTACCATATTTTCAGCGAGCGCACCTCACCTTCCTCAAGGAATTGTAACGCTCACTTAGGTACCACAAACGATTGTGACCATCACTCAGCTAAACAAGAAGAAGACGTAGGAACAGTGAAAAACACGGAATACAGTCTATAATACCAGAGCACACTCTCACAGGCGTGAATGTGGTAAATGGGTGTGTGTGACGGTACAAAGTGTCCGCAGAAAAACAAACTGTCTGCATAAGGGAACCATCGCAATCCCTCTCGGAGGCAGACCTACGTGAATCGCCTGCTTCTAGGCCTTTCGTCCGCTGGATCGGAGCTCATCAGGGAGACACGGCTGATCATGTCTGTGCTCTTGGCGTCAAATAGACACACCACAGTCCGTAATTCTGTGGTGTTCTCACCACCAAGGGTTCAAAGAAGAATCCAACAGCACCCCCAAAGCAGCCAGCGAAAAGTAGTAGAATAAAATAAAACGCATGCCGACACTTTGTTCCCTGCGGACACTTTGTACCGTGAACTGACATTCAAAGTGTCCGCAGAAATCCTGCGGACACTTTGTCCCGCGAGGTAACATACAACTTACAAAACCGGAACACAAGTGTCTGCAGCCGTTTCAGCCTCAGTGTGAGTGGATGAATGCTCACGCACACTCGCATGCGCGTGCGTGCGTGCGTGCCTGTGTGTGTGTGTGTGTGTGTGTGTGTGCGCGCGCGCGCGCGCGCGTGCGTGCGTGCGTACGTGCGTGTTTGCGTGCGTGCGTGCGAGTGTGTGTGTTTTGTGTGTGTGTGTGTGTGTGTGTGTGTGTGTGTACGTGAGCGTAATCTAAACTTTATGCGCTGTTGCACAAAAAAGAAGTCAACAAATTTCAAACATTTTTTTTAAACACACAGACACACATACATACATACATACGTGCGCACGCGTGCATACGCACGCACACATGCACACACGCACGCACGCACGCGCATTGCCAATCTGCCTGTCTAAAAACCAGCTTGATTCATAAGTATAATCTAATGTATATTATAAAGTAATCTAAACTATTGTGCCGTTTGGCTACGGGGCTTGTAACGTAGTATTGCTAGATGAATATCACCATTTCCTTTTGTCACCCCTGTACAACTACTAAGAGCACCACAATTACCATCTCCTTCCGTACCAGTAGTCGTACATAACACAAATAGTCTCACAAATAGTACAATAATTATTGAATAATATACTATAACTAATACTGCTAGCAATATTACTCTTATTATTAAAAACTACTGTAACCACACCCCTATTTCCTGACTTAACTGAACTTTAGATAACCCTGCGGCAATCTCTTGAATGTTTATAAGCTTTACTTTTCAATAAAAGGCACACACAAAATAATCATCATTATATGCTTACTTACTCCTGCGCACAGGTCAGCTGTCTGTCTTTTCTCAAACATTTCAGACTTGGCGATGACATCACTGTCAGGATGCAATTTTTCTTTTAGCATCAATCCAGTGACGTCACTTTTGGTCAAAGTCATAATAGGTAATAGTTCTATTTTATCTTTCATGTTCATATTCCGACATAAAAGACCTGTCCCTCTTGATGCCCTCATCTGGAAAAATCTTCTGGTTAATATATATAGGGGAAGTCAGGTGTCCCCAGAAATCTGTCTATCTTATACTTTGTTTTACGCTGACCATCCCCCCTCCCCTGTTGCCAAACCTCAATAATGACACAGAAAACTGCCTTCTATTTTCAGTAAGCTCGGAAAATTAAAATAAACGCCAAACACAGCTCCAATTGTAACGACTATCTCACCTTTTCAGTTCGGGAATCGATGGCATATACGTGACATTGTTACGTAGTCTTCTATCTCCCTTTGAATTTCTATATATCCCTTTCGCTCTTTACTTAGCATGATAGGGGATGATTTGGTAAATAAGATGGGAGTGGAAACAATTGGGAGTGGGAGGTGGTGAAGTGGTGGAAGGGGAGATGAGGGGGGAATGTTGTAGTGTAGATGGATCGTGAGGAAGGAGAAGGGGAAAGACAGAGAAGCATTCAGAAGAATGGGAGAGGAGAGGTGGTGGTGGTGGTGGGGGGGGGGGGGGGGGGGGTATAAGAAGTGTGGTGTAGGGAAAGGGGGGGGGGGGGGGGGGGGGGGGAGAGGTTCTGTCGAATTTTTGTGGCCTAACTGTTTTGATATAGGTCTCTTCGTTGGATACATGCATTTAAATCTTTTCTGCGATTGAGAACTGTAAACCATGTACTCAAAGTGGCCTGCCAATATAGCATCTCCACTACTCACTGACTTGATTGGACAGATGGACAGAAATGGGGACCTCACGGTTCTTTGGGTGGGATGTCGTGTTCACATGGTGAGCAAACATGCATTTCTTGGTGGTCTTGTCTCTGTTTACATCACTTTTATGGTTGGCCCAACGTAATTTTAGGTTTGTGGCTGAGCGTACAGACCACTGCTGTGTGTGCAGACTGCGCCTGATGACATATACCACATTGGCAGACGTACAAGTGAGATGTTGTAGTATTTTAGACGACCGCCCATCCCATGGAGACACCAGTTTAAAGGTGTCCTCGGTATGCTTACAGGTGTCACATTTCCTTGTACATTAGATGTAGCCTGGGCACTCTTTGGGTCCGTGCTCCACACACACACACACACACACACACACACACACACACACATATATATATATATATATATATTCTTAAAACATTTTACAGGAGTTTTATTGAGTCTGTCTTGACTTTTTCATGCATTTGCTGGTATGGAAATCTTAATTTGAAAAACAGCAAACTCTTGGATAGTGTTGTGAACATCTGCGGTAAGATTGTTGGTGAGAGACAGGAGAGTATGAGTGAGCTGTATGAAAGGCGTGCGGTCAACAAGGCTCGTCGTGCGATTGTTAGTGACAGTGGGCATACGCTTGCGCGACAGTTTGTGCTCCTTCCATCAGGCAGACGATTTTGTTAAACAAACACAGCGTGCAAGAAGAGGCGATGGATCACCTGTGACACAAGCATGTGCGGGGGTGTGTGTCTGTGAGCAAGCGGGAAAGTATAGATGCTGGAGTGTGGGTGTGTTTCTGTTTTATGTGTGCATGTCCTGGAACAGTGAGGAATAGAAATGTCTGGAATATGTCTTATCTTAATGATTTTTAATGATAAATCACCTCTCTCTCTCTCTCTCTCTCTCTCTCTCTCTCTCTCTCTCTCTCTCTCTCTCTCTCTCTCTCTCTCTCTCTCTCTCATACGTGCACACATTATATATATATAATCATGAGTGGCTGAGTGCGTACTTTATTTGCACTACCAAAAGAGAAAGATTGAAATTCCCATTTTGGTGTTACACGCATGTTTTATTGTTTGTAAGTAATTTTCAATTTCCAGTGTCACGTTGTAACTATAAATATGTATGTCTTAACTTTTAGGGCAGCGGTCACAAATGTAATTCTCTTGTAACGAGAAATCATTGTACTATTTGTGAGACTATTATTTTTGTTATGTACAACGACTACTGGTACGGAAGGAGAGGGTAATTATGGTGGTGCTTAGTAGTAGTTGTAATAGGGGTGACAAAAAGGAAATGGTGATTCCATCTAGCAATACTCAAGTCAAGTCAAGTCAAGTAAGTAATTTTTATTATTTCAGTTTGAGAAATTAATTTGTGGTCACACACATTCACAGCAAATAAACAATAATTTAGTCACATTACCCATTTTTTTTTCACATATGACATACATTCATATAAAGGAATTTGGATTTCAATTAAACATCTCCTCGGTTCATAAAATCAATGGACAGGGGAATAAAACTTTGTTTAAATCTGACACTTCTGCATTTAACCGATCGATATCTTCGTCCTGACTGAAGAATGTCATACTGATTTGCAAGAACGTGGGTCTGGTCAATACTATGTTATGAGCGCCCGAGCCAAAACGGCACAGTAGTGTGTACAGAGTTTAGGTTGGGATGGAATTGGTGGTGTAGCACATACATGTGCATGGGTGCAAATATGTGCGCGCGCGCGTGTGTGTGTGTGTGTGCGTGTGTGTGTGAAATTCCCATTTTGGTGTTACACGCATGTTTTATTGTTTGTAAGTAATTTCAATTTCCAGTGTCACGTTTGTAACTATAAATATGTATGTCTTAACTTTTAGGGCAGCGGTCACAAATGTAATTTCTCTTGTAACGAGAGATAATAAAGTTTTCTGAATCTGAATCTGAATATATATATATAATGCTGAACAATTAAGTAGTGACGGAAAAAAAGTGCAGGTTAACATTCTTCCATCATTATAATAATGATTTGGCAAAGATTTGAAATTAGAAATATATATATATATATGCATTTAACCGATCGATATCTTCGTCCTGACTGAAGAATGTCATACTGATTTGCAAGAACGTGGGTCTGGTCAATACTATGTTATGAGCGCCGAAGCCAAACGGCACAGTAGTGTACAGAGTTTAGGTTGGGATGGAATTGGTGGTGTAGGCACATACATGTGCATGGGTGCAATATGTGCGCGCGCGCGCGCGTGTGTGTGTGTGTGTGTGTGTGTGTGTGTGTGTGTGTGTGTGTGTGTGTGTGTGTGTGTGTGTGTGTGTGTTTGATATTGGGAGAGTAGAAGAACATAGTCTATGACGAGTAATGATTGACACAGGTACCTCATTGCTCTTCTTGCCTCCCCTTTCCTTAGTCTCTCTCCTATCTTTCTTCACCCTCCCACCACATTTTGTCGTCCCCCCCCCCCCCCCCCCCCCCCAACTCAATTTCTTAAAACCCTGCTGGCATTGAGAGAGACTTGCATGCCCTACCCTCCGGGTTATGTATTACCGAAGTTGTACTGGAGGTTGCAGTGGCTACTATTAACAATTGATGAAGGGGCTTTATGTGTTGGATTCGTTAGAGTATGTATATCTTAGTCTCGAGTCAGAAAAATCTTGATTTATAACACTTTATCATGATGGCAGTGTATGTGTGTGTGTGTGTGTGTGTGTGTGTGTGTGTGTGTGTGTGTGTGTGTGTGTGTGTGCAAATGAGATAGTTTTAGATAGTATTTAAATAGCTTCAGTTGGTTGTTTTTAACATGTTGTAGTATCAATATTACTTTGTGCAATGTAGATATTCTGGCGGTTGGCTGTGTATGATGAGTGGAGTATGTGTGGGTGTGTTATTGGTGGCTGCAGTGGGGTATGTAGTAATGTAGTGAGTTTGTGTGCATGTAAGATTTGCCTTGTATGCTTATTCAGTGTGTGTGTGTGTGTGTGTGTGTGTGTGTGTGTGTGTGTGTGTGTGTGTGTGTGTGTGTGTGTGTGTGTGTGTGTGTGTGTGTGTGTGTGTGTGTGTGAATGTGTGTATACGTGAGAATGTATGAATGTATGTGTGTGGGTGTGTGTGTGTGGCTGCAGTGGGGTTTGAGTAATGTAGCGAGTATGTGTGCATGTAAGACTTGCCTTGTATGCTATTCAGTGTGTGAATGTGTGTGTGTGTGTGTGTGTGTGTGTGTGTGTGTGTGTGTGTGTGTGTGTGTGTGTGTGTGTGTGTGTGTGTGTGTGTGTGTGTGTGTGTGTGTGTGTGTGTGTGCATGTGTGTGAATGTGTGTGTGTGTGTGTGTGTGTGTGTGTGTGTGTGTGTGTGTTGTTGCTGGGTGCTGCATACTTGACTGTGTTGAAGGAACAATAGAAATGCAAAAATGTAAAAAGTGTAATATGGATAGGAGCGCCAGTGTTATGGTAACTTACTGTTTTTCGAATGTGCAGATTCCTGATAAAGGGCGGAAAAACCGAAAATTTGAAAATGAAGTGGAAGAAACAGGCATGGGCGTGTGGACTTCTTTATTTGTCACACACACACACACACACACACACACACACACACACACACACACGCGCGCGCGCGCGCGCGCGCGCGCGCGCGCGCGCGCATGATTCAAGATTCAAGATTTAATTATCCTGTCACCCCTTTGGGGGTATGGAGGACATAAAACAAAAGAAAAAAACAATACTTCAACATGACACAAAATGACTAAGCAAAATGCAGGAAGCGTTTTATGTGTATTAAAGGCGTAATGGCATAATCACTAAAACATAGAGCAGTCTGGTCATCATAAACTTACACCATTTTGCTGAATTTTAAATATTTACTCACTTTAACAGAACATTCTTACCAGCCGAGAATAGTCTGCACAGGTTGTAAACAGATTTCACACTCGTATACTTTCTGGGAATAAAACTTACTCGTAACTGTTCATACTTTGGGCATTCCATAATGAAATGAAATTCGTCTCCAACATCTTGTTTACAATCTTTACAGAAGCGTTTCTCGCAGGCAAGACCAAGTCTTCTTCCTACTTCAATCATGAGTTTGTGATTACTACATCGGAATTTAATTAAAGGGAAATATATACAGATCAGGTAATTGTTCAATGTAATTTTCACGTTTGAAATCTGTTTTATAATTTCTATAGAATAGGCATTTATTACTTGAATGTAACTCCCTATTCCACACGTACATAGTTATCTTTCAAAGATAAAGAAATGTTTCTACATAACGATCTTTCGTTAGAAAACTGCTGTGTTTTCCCAAATACAATCATAGCCTTTTTCTACAAAAATGCTTTGTATACACTTTATCCACCCAGACATATAAATACCATTTTTATACAAGTCATATAAAACACAATACATTTTACTCGAATATTTATCCGTTTGAGTTGCTAGTGAGATCCAGAATCGGATCATTCGGGTTTTAATTTGCACAGACAACGGATAAATCCCAAGTTCCCCATATAATAACTCTGTCATGGTACTGCGATTAAGTTGGAGTAAATGCTTTAAGAACTTAAGTTGCAAGCTTTCTATGATTTTGATATCTTCATAACCCCATATTTCACAGCCATATAATAGCACAGGTACAACCATCTTTTCAAATAGATCTAAAACAATATTCACGGGTAATTTTTGATTTCGAGCGACTTGGAGTAATGAAAACATTGCACTTTGTGCTTGATCATGCCTATGTTTTTTTACATTTATAAAATTTACCAGATCTACTAAAACAGATTCCCAAATATTTGAAACTATCTACTATTTCAATGACTTCGTTACCAAATTTAAACACGTGTTTATTATTCTTACGTCCATTGAATATCACAACTTTAGTTTTCTGTACATTAACAGTTAGTTTCCATCCAGTACAATACTCTTTAAACGCAGTAAGAGCTTTTTGCAAAGCATCACATGAGGTAGCAAGCAAAACAGTGTCATCAGCATACAAAAGCAAAAATAAACAAAGATAACTGCTTAAGTCTGCATCAGGAAGACCTAAATCAATATTAACGAGGTACAATTGTGATCAGAAAAATATTGTTCGAGGTCATTCAAAAACAAAGAAAAAAGAACCGGAGACAAATTTTCTCCTTGCCGCACTCCTCTATAACTACTAAAATAATCAGATTTGTTACCGCTTATGAAAACACACGATTTAATTTGATGGTACATGTTTACAATCACCTGGAGATCTTACCATTCACTCCTTGCTTTACAAGTTTTTGCCATATAGTCCTAATCTCCACACAGAATCAAAAGCCTTCCTAAAGTCAACAAAAGCACAAAACAATTGCTTTTTTTTAGCAGCGCAAATATCTACAAGGCTTTTCAAAACAAAATAAATGATCCAATGTGGAATGACCACGACGAAAACCAGCCTGACTTTCAGAAAGCAGCTTATTACTTTCAAGAAAATCAGTTAATCGATTATTCAAAAATCGTTGTAAACAATTTACCTACGCAGCTAAGCAGTGTTATTCCACGATAATTGTCACAGTCGTCTTTATTGCCTTTCCCTTTGTAGATTGGTAGAACAAGTCCCACTACCCATTCTTCAGGAATCACACCTGAGTTAAGAACTTTATTGAAAAGTTTACGATAAATTGTTGTCATTAAGGGCACGCTGTTCTTAATATATTCGTTTATAATCCTGTCATCACCTGGAGCTTTCCCATTTTTCAATTTCTGCACTGCTGATTCTGATTCTACATCTACATCCTCGATTGGTCTATTCAAAAACTCGAGATCAAAATTTATATCATATTCAACATCATCTTCCACCCCATCATCATCAACGTGAAGATTCATATTTTTAAAAAGTGGTCATAAAGTTCATTCAAACCAACAGGACACGACACATTTGGTTTCCTTTTTATTTTTGCCCAGTACTCTTTTGGTCGCTTTGTCCTTAAACACCTAATCTCTTTTGTGCCATTCTTTGTTGTGAATTCTTTCTGATTTTCTTAATACCTTCTTATAATCTTTACTTTTAATCAACAAATTTACACGATTACCAATGGAGTCATTCTGT
The DNA here is from genome assembly GCA_016801955.1 of Conus betulinus. Classification (NCBI taxonomy): domain Eukaryota; kingdom Metazoa; phylum Mollusca; class Gastropoda; order Neogastropoda; family Conidae; genus Conus; species Conus betulinus. The sequence goes on from JADBJO010001072.1 coordinate 199,673, forward strand.
TTAATTTTATTTTTAGCTCTAAAATAAGCGGCCCTCCTATTCTTGCACACAATATTAAACCAGTTTTATTTTGATTATGTTTTGACGACTGTCTTCTATTTCCTTTCTGAACTTCACCAAGGGTATCCTTGGCGGCTTTCAAAAGAATGTGTGTTAACAACTCATTTATATATTGGCTATGATTCATTATCATTGTCAAGTAAATTGTTTAAATCTTCAACATCTTTAACACACAAACTTTCTCGGAAATACTCTGCTTTAGTAGCATCCCATCTTTTAATTTTGATTTGACCAGCATCAGACTTAACATTTGAATATTCAACTGATTGTTGAAGACTGCATCTTACAGTTTTTTCTGTGAGTCATCATGCCTGACTTGAATACCTTTTAAACACATAACTAGAGGACAGTGAACATCTGATAACATGGCATCAAAAGGATCAACATCAAAATCTGTGACATGAGGATACAAATGAGGTGAACCTATGATATAATCAATAACAGTGCATCCACTACTTGTATATTTTCCTAATTCTGCATCTCTGCCAACTCTGCCATTGAATATTAGCAGCTTATGAGATTTGCATAAATCCATAATCTATAACCATAGTTGTTTGGTCTCCGAAAATCTTGGGAATGTCTTTCATAAGGAATGTCATATTGTTCCATGCAGAAGGGTAATTCATTAAAAAACATATTACTTCATCGTCATCGTGTCGATCTAAATCAAGAAAATCAGGTAAATTTTTTTTGTATATGCATTGAAATCACCCATCAATAGCACATATAATCTTCAGAATTATGCCGCATAAGACTAGTCTGGAGATCATCAAAGCAATCAACACCACCATATACACTACCTTCGGGAGGAATATATACGGCTCCAACCAGAACATCTTTATCATAACCTGTAAGATTTTTTCTTATTTTAATCCACATGACACAGTCTCTTTCACATTTTGTTTCTAAAAACTGGATATCTTTTGAATAATTGGATCTATAAGCTACTGCTATACCACCAGATCGTTGATGTGAAAGATATTTTCTACTTAGTAAAGCGACGGAATAACCCAAATCAGAAAATATAGCCGATATAAACTCTGTGTCTTGAACGTCTGTTTTGGTTTCTGTGAACGTCACAACATCAAATTGCGTTATGTAACTAACGAAGTCTTGATCCTGTATGCGACTTCTTAAACCACAGACATTCAATGATAAAAAAGACAGATTAAAAGGTGCAGATACGGAAGAAATCACGTGCGTCTGACTGTAAACGATCAGGAACTGGCGCGGACGAAACATCTGAATTGTCAGAATGAAAAATAGAACATGCTGTTTTTTCAACAGAATAAGGTAATGAACAATGAATAGTGGAATGTTGGTGAGCCTGAGGTCCTCCTGGTTCATCCTATGTCGAGAACACGTAGTTCGACAACCCCAGCTGACGGTAGTTAATCTGGTCCAGTCCAATCCGTAAGAGGTCGTCTGGGCTGTCGAGGTAGATTACGTCACCCGCAGTCTGGCCAGCCAGCCTTCTTCTTCAAGTGACAGATGACCTTTCCGTCGTGAGAGGTGGACACACGCTGGACGCTGTCATGGTTCTTGGCCAAGTGAAGAAGTCGTGCTCGAAGAGGCGTGAGATCATCATTTATGAAGACTCTTCTATACTTCTCAGAATCCTTAAGGAGCTGCCGCTTTTTCATCACAGCAGCTTTTGATTTCCTAGAAGTGAACTTTACCAACACCGGACGTGGTTTCTTGTTAGAACCCGCATCACCTAGCTTCCCATTCCGGTGAACAACTGATATGTCCTCTGCCTTCACCCCACATTCCAGCTGATCAAATAGCTTCATCACCTCTTTTTCAGTGTCTTCTTTTTTTCTTTCCAGGCCGGTGATCTTAATAGTTTTCCCTCCTCTGGTACTGCTCAAGTCTGTCCAGATCGTATTTCAGCAGTAGGTTCGTACGATCTGCTTTTGCCTGAGCTTGTTCCTTTTCCTCCTGAACAGCAGCTACTACAGTTGCCACACACATGTTTGTAAACATTTCTGGAATACTTTTTCTATCTGGACAGAGAGAGAACAGGCAAAAGAACTTCCGTGACACGAAGAGCAATGACGTCAACGTTTTCAATTGCGTCATTACCCTTAGTAGCCTTCTGTTTCCCCTTTCCATGTACTGGAAGTTTTTTTTTTTTAAGTTCAGGGCACTTAAAACAGTTGCCTCCAGCTCTCTCACATCGCTGTCAGCAAACTGTTTTAGAATTCTATTGACGATTTGAGATGATGATGATGATGAACTTGAAGTTGAACTTGACGAAGCCATTGAAGACGTTGAACCCCCGCAGAACCAGCCATCGATCAAATATTTTCAAACAGGATTACCACGAAATGAGGAGGTACGTACCGTAAACACAAACACTTCTGTATACCGCAAATCAAAGGTAAAAAGCTTACCGAAAAACTAATGAAAAAAAAACAAACTTAAAAACACAAAAAAAGAAAAATCCACGGAGCAAGTTAACAGTAGAGATGTCAACACTGGCGTATGAATACACACACACACACACACACATATATATATATATATATATATATATATACAAAAGAAAAAAGACACAAGGACAACAAGCTGTGGTTGTAAATGAAATTTTCGGCTTTTATGCGCTTCGTCAGCACATGACATCCTCTCTGAGTGCCAGCAGGTAAGGTAGTGAGGGAAGAGACGTAAATATTAACAAATTACGTACTAGAATGATACGTAACTCGACAGACGTGTCACAGGTAGTAATCTGATGAATGAAAGCTGTGTGTGTGTGTGTGTGTGTGTGTGTGTGTGTGCGCGCGCGCGCGCGCGTGTGTGTGTGTGTGTATTGCGTGCGCGTGCGCGTGCGAGGACGAGTGTATGCGCTCGTGTGTGTGTGTGTGTGTGTGTGTGTGTGTGTGTGTGTGTGTGTGTAGTCTTCAATTTAATGTCTATTCACGTTATGTGGTCTAGACACACAAAATAGAAGAACGCAGCAGCACTTGAAAAATATACCAAGTATCATCCAATAAAGATACAGCATCTGGGTCTCTTTACAGGTATGTAAAAATCGGACCCCGAGTCAATGCCATTGTCACATATTATTGAGGACTTACTTAAAATTTCATCCAGGGAAGATTCAGCTAAAGCAAGTAAAGTCTTTAAAAAAAAAAAAAAAAAAAAAAAAAAAAAAAAAACCCGGTTCACATCTTAGTACTTTCTGCATATTTGATATCTTTTTTCGCCACAGCTTTATTTTATGTCATTTGTAATTTTGTTTTAAAAACCATAAGTTTAAGTCTGTGGATCAAAGAGGTTATTGACCTTACATGAAGTGTGTGTGTGTGTGTGTGTGTGTGTGTGTGTGTGTGTGCGTGTGTGTGTGTGTGTGTGTGTGTGTGTGTGTGTGTGTGTGTGTGTGTGTGTGTGTGCGCGTGCGCGCGTGTGTGAGAGAGAGAGAGAGAGAGAGAGAGAGAGAGACAGAGAGATGTTTTGTTAAATCATCCTCATAACTTTATAATATGTGTCAGTTTTCAGGATAGCCTCCCCCCCCCCCCCCCCCCCCCCCCCCCCCCCCCACACCCCCAACCCCCACTCCCCACACACAAGGGAAAAAATAAAAAAAAAAAAAAAAAAAAGGGGGGGGGGGGGGGGGGGGGGGGGGGTTATAAATACGTCGTTCAGGTCATCCAGGACGGAGAAGCAATCAGGCTCCGCTACAAAATGATGGTGAAGCATATTGTTACAGGAGAAGTAATCAGGCTTCGAGACAAAATGATGGCCAAATAATGTTACAGAAGTATTCGGCCTCCACAACAAAATGACGGTGAAAACATTTTGTTTCAGAGAAGTATTCAGACTCTGCTGCAAAATGACGGAGAAAACATGTTGTTACAGGAGAAGTATCCACGATCCACAACAAATGATGCGCGAAAACGTGTTCTTACATGAGAAGTATCCAGGCTCCACCACAAATGATGGAGAAAACATGTTGTTACAGGAGGGAGTGTTCAGAATCCACAGCAAATGATGGCAAAAACATGTTGCTACAGTAGTATCCGGTTTCACAACAACATGATGGTGAAGACATGTTGTTAAAGGAAAATTATTCAGGTTCCACGACAAAATGATGGCGACGACATTTTGTTACATGAGAAGTATTTTGGCTCCACAACAAAATGATGGCGACGACATTTTGTTACAGAGAAGTATTTGGGCTCCACAACAAAATGTTGGTGAAACATACTGTTACAGAAGAAGTATTTGGGCTCCACAACAAAACGATGGCGAAAACATATTGTTATGGAAGAATTATTCGGGGCTCACTACAATGATGGTGAGAAATATGTAGTTACAGGAGAAGTATTCAGGCTCTACAAGAACTGTTGGCGACAATACGTTGTTACAGGAGAAATATTCGGGCTCCAGAACAAATGATGGCGAAAACATGTTGTTACATGAGGTTCCGTAACAAATAATGGTGAAAAACCTGTTTTTGCAAACACGTATTCAGGCTCCGCAACAAATCGATGGTAAAAAACATGTTGGTACAGGAGAAATAGTCAGGATCTTCAAGGTACTCTGGCTCCATAAAAAAATGGTTGCTGGCGACGTGTTACTGTAGACTGTTCAAACCCAGTGGATGTAGTGTCTGCAATTTACTTATCCAGAATGCCTCCCGCTGCAGTCGTTTTTGTTTTGTTTCAGAGTGCACTTTCTCTATTGGTAGACATTTTATGTTGGAGAGTGAGTGTTGTGGCCTGTTGAAGTGTGTGATGTGATGTGTGTGCCCGTGTTGTTATTTAGTTTGATCTGTGTTGGTAAAACCTTGTTTTGAGACTGTTCTTTGTCTCTCCAACATATTGTGCGTCAGTGCACATGTCACAGAACAGCAGGTAGATGACATTGCTTGTTTCGCATGTCATTCTGTTGCGGAGCCTGAACAACTCTCCCGTTCTCGACGATTTGAACGAATTGGATTCCACAAGGTGGACCTGACACAACACACACTTCTCCTTCTCACATTTTGTAGGATCCAGGACAGTCGTCAACAAGCTGGTAGGCAAGAGGGCATGAGCATAGTCCTCAAGGAGTGGCAGTTCCTTTCTGCCACTAAAGGAGGTTGAGGGACTGCTTTTTTCATCCTCTCGCTGTTGGTGATGAGGCTCTGATGTAGCTCTCGTGTCCAGGATCTCAATGGTGGGTTGGCAGGGTTGTGTGTCACGATCAGAGGTGGGCGCGAGGTTCTGATACTTGTTTTGATTTGTACTGGAGCGCCTCTTGTCGGGGAATGCGTCGGACTTTTTCTGCTGCCGTTTGGACACAACGTTTGCTTGTAGCCACGTGCCTGGAAGCGTTTGGACATTTCCCGGACCCTTTTCTTCAAACACAGCATTGTCTGAGCACAGTCTCTTAAGCCTCAGGAACTGGCTGAATGGAATGCTCCTGTGTACATGTCCAGGATGACATGACTGGGGACTCAGATAAGAATGTGCATCAGAGGGCTTTGTATAAAGATCTGTTTGAAGGAATCCATCTTTTAAGGAAATGGCTATATCCAGGAACGGGATACTGCATGGCGATGTATTGAAGGTGAACTTGATGGTTTCATGGAACGAGTTTATGTGATCCATAAACTGTTCCAATTCATCTTCTGATTTCACCCACAAGACAAAAATGTCATCTATGAAACGTTTCCATAAATGATCAGGGATAGAAACAGGACTGGAGGCTAGTAACTGCTGTTCCAGCCACGCCATGAACAGATTCGCAACTGCAGGGGCAAGTGGGGTGCCCATCGCTGTGCCAAAGATTTGGTGATATACGTTTTCATCAAAGCGAAATACATTATTTTTTAGCACATGGTCTGCCATTCGGACAACTTCAGTGGCTGGTGGGATATCGGTAATGCAGTGGTTGTCCAGGAAGTGGTGTAATGCTGTTTTGAGATCGTCATGAGGAATGTTGGTGTTGGTGTACAGGCCAACAACATCGATTGTCACCAACCTCGTGTCCTGATGGAAAGGCCCATATGCTAGATTCCACTGTTGTATAATGCGGAGCATGTGTGTGGAATCCTGAATATAGGTTGGAAGGTTGGTGACAAAAGGTTGTAGCCAGCTGTCTACCAGTTTGGAGATTTTTTCCATTGGTTGGTCCGTTTATTCCTGAGACGATCGGTCTTCCTGGAGGTTTAAATGGATGCTTGTGTATCTTAGGCAGGGTATAGAATCTGTGACATGTAACCTGAGAATTTTTGGCGATTTCGCAAGTTGGATCTTTAGACAACTTTTTGTAGTGATTTTGATTGCTCAGTTGCCTGTGTGCCTCATCCATATAATCCTGTACATTTTGTACGACTACTTTGCCTCCCTTATATATATATATATGTGTGTGTGTGTGTGTGTGTGTGTGTGTGTGTGTGTGTGTGTGTGTGTGTGTGTGTGTGTGTGTGTGTGTGTGTGTGTGTGTGTGTGTGTGTGTATCCAGTATTTCACATATTCAGTATATGCACACGCCTGTGAGTGTGTGTTCCGAGTCTGTAGATTGTTTTCCATGCTCTTCACTTTCCTAGTTCTTCTTTCTTGTTTAACTCAGTGATTGTCAGAATAATTTGATTCCTGTGTGAACATAAGACAATCAAATTCCCCTGAGGAAGGCGATGTGTGCTCGCCGAAAAAATGGGATAATGAAGAGCCAACTTGTTCTTTTGAGCATTGTGTGTGTGTGTGTGTGTGTGTGTGTGTGTGTGTGTGTGTGTGTGAGAGAGAGAGAGAGAGAGAGAGAGAGAGAGAGAGAGAGAGAGAGACAGACAGACAGACAGACAGACAGACATATCCTGTAAAGGTATTACATTGAATTTTGAATGGAGATACGCAGATATCTGCATCGTTCTTAAGATTATAAATCAACCGCAGCACCAGCAAAAACATCATGCCGCAAATAGACGTCAAATCAGACTCAGTTACACAAGACCAGCGATTGGACTGGAAGAAGAGGGGAAGGGGGAAGGGGGCCGATCGGAGCTGAAGAATTTTTTTCTCATGCTTAGGCCGCACCTGCTGTGATCGACCTGTTCGATCTGGCTTCTTATAAATAACAGGTCGAGCACCAAATTCTATTTCCCTTATCTCTTGACTGTCCAGTGGGCTCCAGCTTGGGAACTCACGTTTGTGGCCTCTGGAGCTGGATTGTAAGGGTGACAGAACTGCCAGTCGTTGTTTTGTTGCGACCAGGGTTTTTTTTTTATGCATTTTGTCGTGTTGAGATCTCCAAAAGTCGTTTGTCGCTTCAGACAGTAGGCTGATCTTTCATCACTCGCATTTGTCAGTTTGTTTGCTTTGTCAGATACACTCAGCAAAAACTACTGAACTGATTTTTAGCACATTTAGTGGAATGATAGAACGTGGGGTAGCCATGAACTTGACGCGCAAATTTGTCATACGGATCCGGTTGAAACATCGGGATCAAGATCCATTGAACAAATTGATCATTAATTTTCCTCTGAATATGGACACATTCTACGAACTGATAACTATCGTACATTTTAATGCAGTATTGAAAATGTCTAGACATATAAATGTTGATATACGATATTTTCTTGATCGTATTGAAATGAAAATGATTGGGAAGTAACTTTTTCAGTCCCTGCCTACAGTCATTTCCCTTGACTGGAAAGTAGTTTCATGTTTACTCATAAACTTACTCTGGTGAGGACCCGAATCCAAGAGGGAATTCAGTATCCCATCGACCTTAGTGGAAGTTTACACTCTCCTGAGTGCCCTTACAGTTACGTTTCCATTCTAAATCAGTCATGCAAGTCGTATAATAAAACAAACGTGCGGCTGTCGTGACATTGTCTGCTCTCTCTCTCTCTCTCTCTCTCTCTCTCTCTCTCTCTCTCTCTCTCTCTCTCTCTCTCTCCTGTGTCAGACAGTCTTAGAAACCTCCTTGTCTGTACTTGTTTCTGTAAAAGTACTTGTGAGTGTCTATTTCTGTTGAGCACACATTTCTGTTTTTGTTATTGGTGGTGGTGTATGTAAATACGACAAATTCATGGTCAAATTCATATCACAGATGATTTGGCGGCAGAGATCAAGATGAAGAGCAATAACAGTAAAAGGGGAAAAAATGATTAGCAAGAGAGCCTTTGCCAGCGATGTCAATAATGTATGCTACTAGATGACTGGTCAGGTGTGCTAACACGAAAGCTTGCAAGTGAACAGAGCAGGAAGTGAAGCGGACAGGGAATAAGTGATCATGCTTCGGTCTTTGCGCCATCTAACCATCAACCCCACTCCACCCCCATCTTAATCTCTGTCCGCGTCTCTTGACACTCCAGTGTGCTACAGACTGAGAACTTTCATATCAGTGATCTCTGGAATATCGATGGATCTTCGGTCATGGGAACTGCCTCTCATTGTTTATTTTGAACTCTGTGTGTGTGTGTGTGTGTGTGTGTGTGTGTGTGTGTGTGTACGCGCGCGCGCGCGAGCGCATGTGTGCATGTGAGCATATGTGTCGAGTCAAGTCAAAATTATCTTTATTGAGGGTTAAAGAATAAGCTTTTCAGCTTTTTTACATCCTGCCCTCATAAACAAGAAAGAAAACTAATTCAACATATAACCACAAGCTCAAAAACATTTTTTAAAAGCACACAATTTCTGTCATGCAAAAAATAACTAACTCTCATATGAAATCTGAAACAATAATGAAACTATTGTTGGAACTTCAAGTTCAAGCAGAGAGAGAGAGAGAGAGAGAGAGAGAGAGAGAGAGAGAGAGAGAGAGAGAGAAGGGGATAAGGGGATTGTATTAATGGAAACGACTTCAATTGATGCGCAGAGTTTCTATCAAATGCATTTTTAGTACTTTTTAAATGTATGTTTTGAGGGACATGGTTTTATGGAGGAAGGCAATTGATTCCATGCAGTCCCTCCAGAGTACAGAAAACTTGATTTATAAAGATTACATCGAGGTCTGGGGAAGAGACAGTTTACGTTTATATCTGTAACTATTGAAGACAAAGCTTTCAAAGATTATCTTCGGGGCTGATCATTCATTACATTGTACATGCACAAGCATTTGTTGAAGTAGAGTCTGTCTTTAAATGGAAGAATATTTAAAGTTTTGCAATCACTCTTTGTCAAAGTGTTGGATTTCAACTGAACTAATTTAATGGCCCTTTTATGCAGACGACTTACTAGTTTCAGATTAGTTTCACTGGCATTATCCCATAACGTGGATGCATAATTGATAAGAGAAAGAATGTGCGCATGAAAGAAATGGGGGGAGTGAAGATTCAGAAATTTTTTGTATCTTTGAAAGTTGATATTTTCTCTTAGAAATACGTTTTCCAAGATCCACAATGTGGTAAGACCAAGATAAATCGTTGTCAGTGATAACACCTAAAACTTTATGCGATGTAACCTCTTCAATCTTTTGTCCTTGGGCATGTAATGGCGCAAATGATGATGCCATTTTCTGTTGTTTCTGGCGTATTGTGACATACATGCATTTGGTTTTACTAGCATTGAGGAACATATGATTCATTTCTGTCCATGTAATTAGCTTGTTGATATTTTTCTTGCAGGTTATTTACAAGTTCAGTAGGGTTACTACTGTACGATTGTAATGAGGTATCATCAGCAAACATGACACAACAACATTCTATAACCAGTGGTAAGTCATTTATATAAATAGAAAAGATTAGGGGTCCCAATACTGACCCTCTGAGGGACACTAAATTGTAAAGGGAGTAATTTTGACCTTTTGGAGTTGATTTCAACAAGCTGTTGACGATCAGTGAGAAACGACGTGGAGAATTTTAAGGCTGTATTCGGTACTTTGTAACACATAAGCTCTTTTTTTTAATCAGAAGGGAGTGGGTATAATGTCAAACGCTTTTTTAAAATCTACAAAAAGAATTCCAGTAAGGTCATTATTGTTAATATTCGTAAGACATCTATCGATAAGTTGTACAAGAGCAGTGTGACAAGAGTGATATTCTGAAAACCTGATTGATTTTCATGAACCAGATCGTAATATTTAAGATGAGATATAGGTGTGTTTGAACATGTTTTTCGAGTGATTTTTAGACAACAGGGATAATATTGAGATAGATCTATAGTTTGAGAGATTAATGGGGTGACCTTTTTATATAAAGGTATAACTTTTGCTCGTTTAAATCTTAAGGGAAAGTAGCTTTTATCAATACACAAATTATAAAAGTAATTGAGTGTATCAGCAATAGTCAGTGAAGCGAATTTAGTATCTTGCCATCAATTCCATGCAAGTCCCTTGTCCCTGACTGTTTTAAGTGTGTTAAGTAATCAAATACTTCATGTAATGACAATGGGTGGTATGTCAAAAAACTAAGAAATGTTTTTACATCGACAGTATCATTGTGCTTTGTTTTATCATTTACAATAACATCCTTAGTTATATTTGCAAAAAAATGAAAGTTGAAAGCCTTCTGGTGATATTTGTTTTATTAGATTTTGTATTCTTGTGTGTGTTGTTTTTAGTCAAGAGATTGATAGCTTTCCAAGTTAAGTTTGAATTTTGAGAAGACGAAACTAAATTTTGAAAATATTGTTTCTTTGCTTCTCTCTTAATGGAATTTACTTTATCCTTTGTTTTCTGAGCGACACTTTATCCTTTGACTTGAGGATATGATCTCTTTTTGTATCTCTCATTGTCTTATGATCTCTTTTGTATCTCTCATTGTCTATCTCCTTTGTAAACCATGGGGGTCTAATGACATGTTTCACTCTTTTTGTTACAAACTGTGCGTGTTTATCATATACTGAATTGAATGTATTTATCCAAAAGTTCACAGCTTCGTCAGGGTTCCTAATATGATAAATGTAATCTTATTCAGAGTGAAGCAATTCATTTAGGAAGGTAGGTATTTTTTTTTTGTATCAAAATGCGTGAAGCGTCTATAAAAAAAATTTCCTTATGTCCAGATTAAAAATTTTTGACACCTTTCTTTATCCATGTTAGACAAACTGAACAATGGTCACTACAGCCTTCTGTACAGAACACATTTCCACTATGTTATCTTTTGTGTTGTGAATGTGGTCAATAAGAGTTTCCGTTTGTTCAGTTATTCGAATAGACGATCGATTATTTGTTCCAACCCATACATTGCATAGGTATGATTCCATTTAGTCCCAGGCACAGTTAAGTCTATGTTAAAGTCGCCAAAAGAATAATTTCCCTTGATTCCAGTATTGCAGCATCCATCATCAAATTAAACCTATCGAACCAATCAGTGGTTTCTTCTGGTTTCTGTGTAGAATTCTTCTACCCATTACTGGTGTTGTATCTCTCATGTGTTTAAGATTTAATTCTATCCAGACGGATTCTACGGGGTTTTTTTTCAAGATACTGTTTGCATTTGAAGGTTAATGATTTAGGTAAAAGAAGTAAACCTGTTGTTCTAGGTGCTTTTGGATCTAATTGCATTGCATCATAATTTGGCATGCACATATCAGAATCTGGAATCGTATCGGTTAGCCAAGACTCTGCAGTACAAAAAACACATGAAAGCTTCATCGTCTTATTTCTGGCACTGTTTATATCAAATAACCGATGCGAACTCCCTCTTTTGAAGGCCATGTATCTAAAGTAGATGACGTGATGACTATTTAAGTGAACTGCATATACTAACAAACAAACAAACAAACAAAAAAAAGGCGCATTGCACGCAGTTCTTGCAATCGCATCGCAAATCAAAGGCGGTTAATACATCAGATCATGTAGTTGTAAGTCCAGAAATTGCCGGTGAAAAAGATATTCACCAAAAAAAAAGAAAAAAAAAAAAAAAAAAAAAAAAAGAAAACTATAGCGGTAACAATATAAGATTATGATCAAACCATGAACACAACAGAAAGCGTGAACCCTTATCATATATGGATTGGTTGTCCGCCAAATTTTTTTTTCTGCTCCTGAAAGAAGGGGAGAGAAAAAAAAATCTTTTATATATTGAAAAAAAAAAAAAAAAAAAAAAACAACAAAAAATTAGAAAACGGGCCTTTGTTCAACCAGTGCAAAACGGGCCTTTATTCAACCAATGCAACAACAGTAATATAGAATACCCTAAAATACAAAAGAGACACTAATAATTAGAAGAAAAAATATATGCACGCACACGTAACTTATGACACGCAACGCAATAAAAACAACGTCAGTACAAATTCAGCAACAAATCGAAAGAGTAGTCTGCAAAAGAATGATGGGGCTCCATTCAAGTCCAGCAACTGCAATACACACACGCACGCACACATGTGCACATATACACGAGCACGCACGCACGAACACACACACACACACACACACACACACACACACACACACACACACACACACGCGCGCGCGCGCGCACGCACGCATACTCGCACACATTGTGTTCTCAAACACGGAAATGGGCGCTGGTAAATACGGCGACAATTCATGTAGTATGCCATCAATCTAAGAAAATGGTCGTATGGAATAGCAGGGACTGTGTGTGTCATGTTAAACGGGAATGTCGGGTCTAAAGATCGGTGCGTGCATCCTTCCACCGTGAACAGAGAGTTGTATTTGTTCCAGAGTAGTGGGGATAATATGATTGGGATTCACTGGACTGACTTGGAACTTCGTTATGTGTGGAAGGGAAGGGTGGGGAGGTTGGGCCCTGGAACGTTCTAGCAGAGGTACTTGACATTTGTTGTGGTACGCGGTTTTCTCAGTGAAAAAGAGAGGGATAATGATTAATTGATTCCATAGGAGGACAGTCACGGGGTGGGATATTGCTCTGCTGACTGAATTCTGAGTCTGTATACCCTAGATTATTCTGTGGATACCGATCGCTGCTTTTAAGGTTGTTTGGGTATGTATTAGCACGAAATCTCGGGGCGACGTGTTCTTTTGGTTTTGATTTAGACCCAAAGGCTGGAGAGTGGGAAAAGGGTTTTCCTGAGATTCAATGCAAGTCTAGCAGCGCCTGCTTCACTGGGATGAATAAGACTGGCGTTCAGAGCCAGTTTGGGTTTACTTGTACTAGTTGTGGAGTTGAGGTAGTTATCAATGAAGCCCGAGTCAGGATTTCACCGGCTTTTTGCAAGTTAAGATTGGATGGTTCTATCACAGTATTTAAGTGGTGTTTGCCTGGTGCAGGTATTATTGAGCTGAGGATGATTCTAGCGTTTGGGAATACCTGAGAAGTTAAATGGATTAGGTCACACCATGTCTCTATAGTGATTTCTCCTGTGGATCTACAGTCATTTACGCCCACATGTAGGGCTACTATTCTGAGACTGGGAGAACCACGTTGGTGCTGCAGCCACTCTGTTAAGTCAGAAACACACAAACCTGGCACGTGGATTTTGGACACAATTTCTTTACGGGGCGCTGTTCTTCGGAGGTCGATGTCTCTCGTGACAGAATCTCCTAATAGGAGAACTGAAGCTCCGTCAGATACAGAACGAATGGACAAAATAATGCGTGCAGTGTTCTTTCGGGACACTTCCTTTAGATTTGTAGAAGGGCGGTCGGTACCTCTACCTGAATTGATTGTTGTTCGAGGTCTGATGTTTGGCAGAATTGGTTAAAGCATCAGCTTGGTTTGTGAGAGGGCTGAATCGATTGGAGGTCTGGACTGACACACACAACTTGGGGACACCGGCTGTCTTCTTGTCCACGGGTAGACAGAGGCTTACAGTCAGGAGCTGGGGAGTTGTGCTTTGTTCCATGGTCATTCACGGTTGGTTGCTGAGAATCTCCCTGTTGATGATGGTCGATTGGCTCTTTGCTGGGTACATGTTCGTGGAGCCTCGGTAACTTGCTGTAGGGAGTGGTGGAGACCATATCTAAGGAAGTAGTATTTTCCAGAGCTGTCTTGTCACCTACACATTGTGTACTGGTGGAGATCACGTCAATGGGCGAACTTTTTGAATCTGTGTCGTCACCTTCACATTGTGTACTGGCGTCGCATGACCTGGCTGGCGTCAACTTTTTCACGTCGCAGTATATATAACCCAGCTGAGTTTTTAACGAATGGTTCTCTTTACTTAATGTGCTGACTTGTTTATCCAGGTCATAAATTCTTGCTTCGAGAGATGAACAAGTGAGTGGAATCAAAGTTAAGTGCTATGTGTGTCCGCATTTTATTCTTTGCACACACCTTGACGTCCTCCATCTGTTCAGACACTGATGTCTGAAGGCCAAGAGAGAGCTGGAGATCTGAAACAGCCTCTTACAGTTGCTGGAATCTCTCAGTACAGAACGCCAGAGATAAAGCTTTGGTAGGTGTCTTTTTCTGTCTGGGGGTAAAACAAAGGGTACGTTTGCGTTTGCGGAGTTTTTGAATTTATGAACGGCCCCCATCTCATAATATGCAGAAAAGTAGTGGGGACTTGGAGTGTGGGAGGAGGAACTGACGGGACGTGGGACATGGGAGAAGGAGTTGAGGGGGCATGGGACTCGTTCTTTGCGTCAGGTTGATCTGGTGAGTTGCGTGGCTCCACAAAGGCTGACTGGTCTGTATCCGTTCCAGACGGCTTAGTTTCTGATATGGCACGATGTCCTACTTCTGACTCAGAGGGCATGTCAGTTTGTGCAGCAGCAGAAGATTCTGTACCGCTGAATTGTGGGGTAGGAGGACAAAACCTGTGGGCAAAATTGTTTCATGGGTTACGTGCAGTGGAGATACTGAGCATGCATGGATATAGAAGAGTCTTTAACATACGCTGGCTTTTCCATAGCTGTAACTGGCATCTCTGGTGTTTGTAGCTAAATATCATAGGACACCGAGCCTAGAAAGGTCACTGATGTGCTCAGCAGTGATATGGTCACCGTTTCTTTGGTAGGTTTGAATGACATGTTGGATGACTTCACATTCATCTGTGTCCCACTGGATACAGTCCTTTCCCTGGCAAAGAAGAGTACCAGAAGCTGTGCTGGATTTGAAGTATTAAGTCAGAGTGATACGTTTAGATGCAGGATCGCCGGAATAGATACGTATGACAGTTTTGGCCAAAAGTGGTTGGGCCTCGGATATCCATACTGGTGACGAAGAAAGAATGTTCGTTTTCGTCATAGTCCAACGACTCCATCTTAATACAAGAGTTTGAAATAGCGATGTGTGTACTTGTGTGTACGTGCATTTGAGTTCTCCTAAAGTGTTCACTCGTACATGTGAGGTGGCTACAGTAGAGGTAGCGTTGTTACTAGTTAAGTCGATAAAGATCAAAATAAAA
>JADBJO010001072.1:219941-227441 GCA_016801955.1 Conus betulinus
ATTTCTTTCTTTGTATTCAATTCATCATAGTGACAGTAACGTACAGCACACAATAATGCTCAACCAGCCGCCGTGCTGCAGTTGTTTGTGTCAGGGACTGTGGACTGGGGGTCGTGTGTTCGATCCCAGTCAGACGCATTTATGTTGTGGGATTAGGACTTTTCACCCCGGCCGGCCCAAATCCAGCATTGAATGTACTATAGGCTCAAATAGAAAGAGGTGGTATCACACAGTCAAGTACCATCCGCATAATGGATATGTCACTAAAAGTATCACTCCACATTTCCTGACCTATACCGTGGGTGTCTGTGAATGTATCTCTAAAAGTATCACTCCATATTTCCTGACCAGCACCGCGGGTGTCTGTACTTCTCGGGCCTGTTTGACATCGGGCTACGTCATGAAAGGAACTGTGGAATACTGTCCTTCCATAGAGCTTCTGACCAGAAGGGAATTTAAAAGCATGATCCACATCCCATCGATCATTGTTGAAAAAAGTCTCAAATTCTGCAGCCCTTCATGCTGTTCTCGTAATGATCTTAGTTTGAATTTCCCTTTAACGTTCGTGCCGTATTAAATATGCAATCTCGGCAGCTTCGAATGGATGGACGAGGTGGACGCTTACACACGCTGCCTCCGTGAATCGTCACGCATTTTCATCAGTACGGCACTTAGCAATGGTGACCCACCAGAACAGGTGCCACTGAGCACCAGCGAAGCGAATCGACAGCGGAGTAGTGTATGCTCTGGTGAGTTGCCTCTTTACGACTGCTATTGACTGCTCTCTGTGTACTGCTAGTGTCGTGGCTGCAACGGAACAAATTTGGATGTGGCTATGTATGGGGTAGCTTGAATAGATATATACACACGTGTTCAAGTTCAAGCGCAAGCATACCCACATTTTCTTATATGATGCAGCAAACTGATGCGCAGAACCAAGGAGCAGGGCTAAAGTCCAAAGGGGAAATTTTACACGTCAGAAGATTATCAAAAGAGCTTTATATAGCTTCATTAGTAACATAACCTACTGGACCACATAATTCAGATTCTTTCACACAAAATCTGCAGTTTGACAGACGGGAGGAGAGATTATAAGTGAAGAGAGTTATATACTACTCGCCCAGTGATAAACCGCATCAGTACGCTCCAATCTTTTTCCCCCCCCCCCCCCCCCCCACTCCTTTTCCCCACTCCCCTCTCCCTAGCTCTCTTATCCTGCCCTTCAACCGTTGCCTCCCCCTGCCCCAGCCTCCCTCGTCCTCCCTAGCCGTCCAAGCTTTGCACAAATCGACCAGTTCGATCCGACTCATAAATCACAGGTCGAGCAGCGAATTCTTTCCCCATTATCTCCTGACAGTCCAGTGAGCTTCCGAGTTGGGAACGTCGCCCAGCGGTCTCTGGAGTATAGTAGTTCTAACGGTCACACACACGGACACGGTGGTGGTGGTGTTCGTGGTGGTGGTGTAAGTGGCCTGACGGGTGTGTTCAGGAAGCGAGGTGACCTTGGGCCCATGATACGAGTCTCTCCCTGTACAGTTAACGTTAATTCGTGGTCGGAGTGCTAGTCTTTCGAAAGAAACTGTCAACGGATTTTTTTTTTTCTTTTGCATCATTACCATTATTGCTAGTATCAACATTATCAGCAGCAGCAGCAGCAGCAGCAGCAGCCGCCGCCGCCGCCGCCGCCGCCGCCGCCGCCGCCACCGCCACCGCCACCACTACCGCCGCCGCCGATCATTTTCCAAAAATCATCTTTTATAGCTCTGTACGGGATACATAAGAACGCAGACAGAAAAAGAGGTGGAAAGACAACTTACAGCAATGGACAGGTGATAGCCAGAGGGAGGCAGAGGACAGGAGAGGATGGAAGAGTATTGTCAATTTAAATGGCGCCCCAACGACCCAAGAGGTTAAGGGACAGATGATGATGACGTTTATTGTTGTTGTTGATATTGTTCTCATTATTCTAGTTTTTAATATCATATTCAACAATTTTATCATCATCATTATCAAAATCATTATCATTATCATTACTATCATCATTGTTATTAATATCAATACCATTATTATCATCATCATTATTACCTAATTAAATGATCTATATGTTTACGACATACGTCTAAGCATATAAAAACAACACAACAAATAAGCAAGAAGAAACATCAATGCACTGAAGGCCTGACCATACCAAATGCTCAGCTCGCATTTATCTTTATTACCGACCCAGACGTTTTACTCCTTCTCTCCCGCCATCTCTACCACTCTAATAAAAAGGATCACCAGTGAATTCACCTGCTCAAACAGCCGCAGCCGAGAACATGTCACACTTCGAAACATCGCGTGATATGTGACTCAGTATTATTCAGCGCGTAAAAAAAGGGGCATCTACAGCAACAAAACGGGGATGTACCTCACAAAATCTGTGTAAAAAAAAGATACACAGCGAGAGGGGCGTGGCTCTATACTGTAGACTATACACCTTCCATGTAGAGCAGCCCGACTTTCACACAGAGAAATCGCTTGTGACGACGAGATCTAGAAGACATTGCTATGTAAGTAGCTGAACATATTCGTTAACTTCAGATTAACATCTCAATTCCAAGCAAGCAAACAAGCAAGCAAGCAATCTACTTGTCTATTTATCCATCTACCTATTTATCTATCTATATATCGATCTATCTATCTGTCTATCTATCTGTTTATCTATCTGTCCCTCTGTCTGTCTCTCTGTCCATCTGTCTATCTATCTATCTGTCTGTCTATATACGCGCGCGCGCGCACACACACACACACACACACACACACACACATGCATGTATATACATACACACACACACACACACACACACACACACACACACACACACACACACACACACGTGCGCGCGCGCGTTCTTTTGTATCTTAAAGATACTTGTGGTGGTTAAGTTGTTTACCATCAAGCCACACACAAAGAGTTTCATTTCCATTTACCTGGATGTGGAAGAGGATGTGTTCTGCGCTTGTGATATTCAAAGCCAGGTGAGGTGAGGGGTGGGAGGAGTGGGGAGAGGGGGACGAAATCAGAAGGGGGAGGGGAGGCAGGGGAGAGAATAAGGGGAGGGGGTCTGGAAGGGGGAGAAGGAACTGAGGAAAGGGGGACAGGGGAAGGAAGGGAAGAGGGGACGGGAGAAGGACTGGGATGGAAAGGGGGGGGGGGGGGGGGGGGGGGGGGGGGGGGGAGGGCAGAACAATTTGTATGGCGTTAAGCTGTTGATCGAACAATGCTGAGCACAGTGTGACATCCATGCAACTGATATTTCTCTGTAACTGATATTTCTCTGTCTGTCTGTCCGTCGTCTCTCTCTCTCTCTCTCTCTCTCTCTCTCTCTCTCTCTCACACACACACACACACACACACACACACACACACACACACACACACACACACACACACACACAACCTTGAAGACAACTGTCAGTGATTTGAAGGGAGAAGTAGAAAAGATGACAGAACAAATCGACAGATTGGAGGATTCTTTAGAAGAGACAATTGAAGGATGTATGCCTCCCACAACAACCCCCCAGAGAAGACAACGACACGTGTGCCAGGATAGTGTGTGACACACTGACTCTGTGGACAGGACCAGACATGGACCCACAGGAACACGTTACCGGAGCACACAGAGTAGGACAGCTACGTTAAGGACAAACACAAACAATGATTATTATGAAATTCACACACTGGAGGGACAAAGTGTGTGTTATTAGAAATCGTCAACTTTGTTCTGAACTGGACAGGATGTGTGTCAGAATAGCGAACGAGGAGACAGACGGAGACTGTGGCCAGAGCAAAAAACAAGGGGAAGTCAACATATTTCGTGCGATGGAAATTTACTAATGGTGCCAAACGACCCGATCCTCGCAGTTATGCTGAGGCGACAGCCAGATCTGCGGTGCCTGAAGTAAACAATTCGCACATGAAGAATGTTAACACAGGCGGCAGACCATCAGCCAACGACAGACGAGATTCCGTGTTTGACGTTAATGACGTCAGTCAGCAAGGTGAGCAGCAGCCAACCAGCGGCGCAGCCTCTTCGCCTGCTGCTAAAAATAACTCCTCTCACAGCGGCACTGGTGGCAACGTGCGGCGGGTGACAACACAACAGAGGGAAATAATGCATGGGTATCTCAGGGGCTCAGCGTCTCGTGTCAGGTCTTCGGTAGCCATGGAGGTAGTCCCAGTGCCAGCGCTAGAACCTTACGCTCAACGACTAAATAGCATGAGGCGAACCATCAAGCTTTGGAATGGACTTTTTAAAATTACAATGTTGGGAATTTTATTAAATAAATTGCATGAATGTTGTTTTTATAAATTGTTTTAATTCCTTTGATGTTGTCTGTCTGATAGAAACCTTTGTCGGTGCGAACTTTGATTATAAAACCATTTTCCCAGAGTTTTACAAATTTGTTGCTCCAGCTAAAAAATTTATGGGAGAAACTGTGGAGGAAACATGGGAGAAACTGTGGAGGAGTGTTAGTACAAATTAAGCTCGACTACAGTAATGTCGTTGTACTAAAGATGGACAGTAGACTGTTCAACATTGGAAAGGATGTTATTTATGTGGGTTGTTATGTGGTGCCAGAAGGAGGTCCAGCATACATCCATATGCAGGTAAAGGATGAAGTTGACGTTCTTGAAGAAGCTCTGTCAGAGGCAGTGCGCGATGACGATGTTTGCCTCATGATTTGTGGAGACCTCAATGCAAGAACGAGATGCAAACGATCAAGGCAGGAAAACATGCTTATTAATCAGGCATTTAACCCGGTATGGAGCTATGAAAATGATGATGACGATGATGATAATGATGATGATGTCGATGATTTGGAATTCCACAGAAGTCGTTTTCAAAAGACCAATCGATTAACAGTTTTCGGAAATCACTGTTAGATTTGTGTTATTTGTTTGATCTGTTTATATTGAATGGTTTTTGTGTTGATGACAAAGAAGGGGAATTCACCTTTATTTCCCCGAATGGGTGTAGTGTAACTGATTTTTTTTTTTTTTTTTTTTTTTTGTCTCTTCACAGCTGAAGGAATCTTGCAATATGAGAGTTAGGGACTGACTGTTTTCATGGCACTTGCCTGTGGAAATGAAATGGAAGAAAGGGTTTAACGGAACTAAAAATGGCAAGTCAGTAACAGAGAAGAATGAAGAAAAGATTGTATGGATTGATGAAACTGAACAATAGTTTAAAAAAAATGAATTAAAATCAAATGATTTTAGGAACATTATGGAAAGAATTACTCAAAATTGCCACAACATTGATTTATGTATTGAACTTTTTGTGAATGCTTTTGTGGTGTGCCGCGTGCATGATGAGAAAGGTTTATAACGTGAGGAAAAAGTGTGATGACTGGTTTGACATGGAGTGTCGACAAAAACAACGTCTGGTCAAAAGTCTACTTCAGAGATACAGGAGAGCTAAAACCGACCCCATATAAGACAGAGCATAAAGGCGAGTACGTCAAAGAAACAGTGCATTACATTAAACTGAGGACAAACAGAAAGAAAGAATTTGATGAGATTAGATTACAAAGATTTAAAGACTCAGCCAATGACCCAAAGCGTTTCTGGTCAGCAGTAAGACAGGTGAACAGAAAGACAACGATAAACAATGATATTACACCTCAGCAAAGGTATGATCATTTCTTTAATGTCTTTAACCATTCTAGTAACACAGTAGATGGGAATGGCATAGAAACACAAGAATTAGAAACAGAAATGACGGAAACAGACACGAACGTTTATTCATTGAACCGATTACTAAACAAGAAGTGACTGACGGCATAAAACATTTGAAGGGTAGGAAGAGTGCAGAGCCAGATAGAACTGTAGGGAAGTGCTAAAAAAGTTCTGATCATTCAGTAATTGATGTTCTGGTATTGATATTCAATAACTTGTTTCGGAGCGGGTCATTTCCGACTGAATGGGCTAAATCAATCATCGTTCCAATCCACAAAAAAAGAGAGATGTAAACACTCCAGATAATTACCGAGGTGTAGTACTGACAAGTGTTGTCAGCAAAGTTTACACACACATTTTAAATGTGAGAGTAAAACGTCGGGCAGACTAGAAGAGAAAATCGTGAAGGAGCAGGCAGGATTTAGATCTGGGTACAGCACGACTGATCATATATTTACTCTTTCGCTCTTGTACAGAAATGCATGCTTAAAAATACAAAATTTTATGTCGCTTGTGTGTGTGTGTGTGTGTGTGTGTGTGTAATGTGTGTGTGTGTGTGTTTAATCTGGATGTGACTTGGGGAGAATCATACCATGATGTGGAATGATCAAAAGGCGTACACGCACTCAGATCTTCTACGCACTTTTGAGCTGTGAGTTCAACGTCGATGACATTGTCATGACCTTTACGAGGTCCATATAGGCCTATGTGGAAGCTGAAGTTGTGATATATTAAGAAATTATTTCATACAGCATTTCTTCTGGGGTAACACCTGGAGGCTTGATTCTTTAATATAATGTCACAAACGTGATCAGACAATATGATCTCCACTTAACAATACCCCCCCCCCCCCCCCCCCCCCCCTCTCTCTCTCTCTCTCTCTGTGTATGGCACGTGCACGCGAGCGCGCGCGCTTGCTTACTTGCGCGCGCGCGCGTGTGTGTGTGTATGTGTGTGTGTGTGTGTGTGTGTGTGTGTGTGTGCACTTACAATCACAAACTGAAATTATTTTTGTACACATGAATAATTCTTAAATTGACGTATATCTGCATGTAAATATCAGCAATTTGTTAGCGGGAGCGCTTGTTACTATAGACTTCATGATTACATTTTTTAATATCATCAGGGTGAACATGATTATTTGCATATGTGTGGACTTCCGTGATTCTTGTACGCTTTGTCTGTTTTTTCATCTATCTGACAGTCTGAGTGCGCATGCTTACACACATGGTTGATTCAAGACCAAAATCACATTCTAGCTGGGCATGGCCAACAGACACAATGCTAAATATTTTATGACTTTCTCAATGATTTATGCAGCTGAGCATCTCTGCTAAAAAAAAAAAAAGGTGTGTGTGTGTGTGTGTGTGTGGGGGGGGGGGGGGGGGGGGGGGGATATTGCGTGCCTCTTTACAGTTTGGTATGATCAGTACTGGACAGGCATTGCTCTGGACCTGCATAGAAATAAGTCCACTTTGTTCGTCTTGCAAAACAAATGACATTATCGTTTGGACTCGTATTAATTAACCCTGCATCATGGTACAGATATTGTTGTACGTGGTCTGAGGGTGGCCTGATGCATTGCACAATGCTGTTTTGTTGTTGGGTCAATTTATTTTTTATCCTGCTTCTCTTTCTCCACTTCTCCACAAGAATTCACATGAACAAGAAACACACACACACACACACACACACACACACACACACACACACACACACACACACACACAGAGGCGCGCGCGCACGCACGCCTGCACGCACGCACACTTTTGTTG
>JADBJO010001072.1:237441-242441 GCA_016801955.1 Conus betulinus
AATTCAGACTGGTTACATAATTTAAACTTTCAAAGTGGTATGGGTTAAGGGACTTTAATGAACATGCTCCTTTCTGGGATAAAACTTGCACGAAAGTCAGCTCAAACCGTTTAGTGGAGAACATATCAGACTCTCCTCTCGTCCTGTTAAATGATGGAAGTATCACGATACTGCCTGATATCCCTAGTCACAGATCATCTGCAATTGACTTGTCTTTAATCCCCCCATCAATGGTCCCGAGCTGTACATGGGCAAATTTATGATAACACTATTCCCATAGTTATTTTCTCTGAACGGATTTGTAGTGAGCCAAGATGACAGTAAGGATAAAATCCCAAAGTTTGATTACAAGCGAGCTGACTGGGCCAAATTTCAATCTGTGCTATCATCATAATTCGTCGATTCTTTTGATAAATCAGACATAGAATCTATGTATAGTCATTTTTCTATCTCACTACTGCACGCAGCCGTGAGGCAATTCCGATTCTGAGTCAATCAAAATCTCCCAAACACACGGGTAAAGTGTGGTGGACAGAATCTTGCAGAAACGCTGTTCATTAAAATAAAAGCACGTTTAATCTGTACGCAAAAGTGAAAGAGGTAAAAGGGAGCATGCCAGTTGGAATTGCCAAGAATCAAAGGAATAAAGTAATTGAAAATGCTAAACGCGAGTACTGGTCATCATTTTTGTTTTAATGAAATAAATGAACATAAAGATATCAATAAAATTTGGAAAAAGATCCATGAAATGAAAACGGAATTCATTTACCTGCATATCCAATCATAATAGGTGTTGAAAAATTTCCTTCGGCATACCAAAAAGCAGAATCATTTGCCGACATGTTTTCCAAAAATAGCTCCTTCTGTAGTTTATCAGAAAAATGCAGAACTATGAGAAAAAACCAATCTACAAAGAAATGTACGCTAATCCTGACGAAAATAATGATCATTATCTAAATGCTGATATTACTTTTCAGGAATTACTCTCTGCTATTTCTTCATTGTCTAATAAGAAAACGTCTGTTGGTTTAGATGCCATTTCTAATGAAATGTTAAAACATATACCACAAAATTTTGTTTTTACTTCTACATGAAATTATTAATAAATGTTGGATTGAAGAGAACATACCTTCCATATGGAGAGATTCAATTATTGTTCCCGTTTTAAAGAATGGAAAATCAATGAAAAACACAAATAGCTATTGACCTATAGCTCTTACATCTCATGTCTGTAAACTAATGGAGATAACTGTTCTAAACAGATTGACATACTACTGTGAAAAAACTGGCATTATCCCCGCAAATCAGGCTGGTTTTAGAAAGGGCAGGTCTACTATTGATCATCTTGTCAAGCTCACTACGCAAATTAAACACACCACTTTGCTAGAAGACGAAACATACTCGCCCATTTTTTTCGATATCAACTAGGCATTTGATCAAGTTTGGCATGATAGGCTTTTATATAAATTAAAAACTATAGGTCTCTCTGGTCATATTTATAAATTTGTAAAAACATTCCTGACCAACAGAAGTATTCAGACAAGAATTGGTAATACTTATTCATCCAAAAGATTACTAGATATGGGTATCCCTCAAGACTCTGTGATCGCCCCTCTTCTCTTTAATATTTTAACTAATGATTTACCTAAATACATTTTAAAAAAAACTTTAACTTAATTCAATATGCGGATGACATCTGCTTACGGTTGAACGCCACATTAAAAAAGAACACATGAAAAAGATCTGTTAATTACATTAGAAGAATATCTCAAAACGAGTTAGACAACATTGCGAACTTCCTGTCTGATAATGGCTTATGCCAGGAAGAAGGCCAACCTTCCTTGCGCTGAACTCAGAAGCAATCTGAAGAAGCGATCAAAGCTAAGTGCATTTTCGTTGTTTTGTTCGTCCTTGTTTCACCTGAGGAAGACCTAAGAGGTCGAAAACGCGTTGTGTGTTGTCGGCTGAAAAATCCCGTATGATGTTATTTGATGCGGGTGGGTCTGCTCACAATACTCCTAACTTCAACGTACTTAATACTACATTGAGCTATACTTCTGAGATTAATTCCTTGGTGTGCATCTTATGTCAAATCTTTCTTGGAATTTTCACTTGGAACATATAATAAATCAAGCGAGGAAATCTCTTAATCTGCTCAAGGTTATAAGTAAACAAAGTTGGGGCCAGAAACAAAAAGTTTAATAAATCTTTCTTCTGCTTTAGTTAGATCCAAACTGTTATATGCACAAGAGGTCTTTTTTTTAGTGCTTCTAAGTACTTCTTTAAAAAGCTTCAATGTATAGACTCTAAGGCATTCAGATTAGCCCTTGGTGTTCCATTTCATGCTTCAGCTTTAGGAACATACCATGATCCCTGCCTCATTTCATTTCCAATTTCGTTTTGATTAAATCGAGGTTATTTGTATTTGTTTCTGTCTGTCTTTGTGTTTGTCTTTTGATCTCCCTTGCATCCTGGGGTGGATCCTCAAGCGTAGGCTCAAAGATTGTCTCCTACATTTTATACCATTTGCATAATATCTGTAGTTTTTCAGCAACTTTTTTTCCTCCCCACACTTTCGTTTGGTTTCCTTTACTACTCTTCACTGGCTGCTTCGGGGTGCTATTGGATTCTTTTTTGCACCCTTGTTGATGAGAACACCACGGTATTATGGACTGTGATGTGTCTCTATTTGACACCAGGAGCGCAGATACAGCCAGCCGTGTCTCCCTGATGAGTTTTCCGACCCAGCGGACGAAAGGCCCCGGAGCAGGCAATACAAATATATCTGCCTTTAAAAGGGATTGCGATGGTTCCCTTATGGTTTCCCAAAATGTTCCCATGAAATGCAAATACGACACACCCATTCATAAATTCAGTCACATGAATGACTGAAATATTTTACATTAACACACGCACCGACCCTCGTACATTCATAGCCCCACCCACCCACACACAAACACTCGTCTCCAAGCTGCTTGAAAAGTCATCCCATCACAACTCCAGAC
Source organism: Conus betulinus (assembly GCA_016801955.1). NCBI lineage: Eukaryota > Metazoa > Mollusca > Gastropoda > Neogastropoda > Conidae > Conus > Conus betulinus. The sequence continues at coordinate 240,447 of JADBJO010001072.1, forward strand.
ACATCTTTCTTTGAAAATGGTAGTGATTTTCACATATGTGCTGATGACACTCGGCTAGTAGATTCAGCGCCGCCTTCTGATCTGTTTTATCATTTATCAATCTTTACCGTTTGTATCTCTTCTATCTGCGACTGATGCTTCAAAATGAACTCTGAATAATAATAAAACTGAAGCACTTTTTGCTGCCTATGAATAGCCTCTGTCTATTACTACTGTTATACCTATTAGAAGTACTATATAACTACTACAACCACTCCTTGGAGTGTAATTGTATCTGAGAGTGTTTTATGGTGTTGGAGTCTGAAATTCTCTTTCACACGTATGTCTTATAATAGAAGAGAACCTGTCCATGCATGACAACAACAATCAAATCTGTCGATCTGCCGACCATGAACTGAGGAAAATTGTATCAGTTCTTAGCTGTGTGACTCTAGAAGCTTTCTTTCAATGGTCAGTCTCTGAGTTGCTTTGACTGTTGTAATTCACTCGTTACTATTCTGTCTTAGCAAGAAATTTATCGTCTTCGGTGTATTCAAAACAATGCTGCCTGCTGATTTTCAGACATTCTAAGACGGATCATGTCAGATGTCACTCACCTTCTGATTAAGCTTCACTTGAAGCTTGCACCTCGATTAAATTCAAGGGTCGGTTTGGTGGTTTTCCGTTGTTTTGATGGATCTTTATCACCCTGTCTGTTTTCTCTCTTTCAGGTCTATCAGCCATCCCGCTCCTTCATATTCAGAATGGGACAACTGCTGTTTGTCCCTAAAAGTAATCTGACATCGTTTGGCCACAGATCATTCCAATATCAAGCTCCTGTTCATCTGGAACTCGCTGCCATGCTCTGTTAGAAAGATTCAAGCCATGAAAACCTTCAAGACTGTTCAGTGCTTTCTGCTCTAAGCTTGAACGTTCACCTAGTTTCACGAAAAGGTAAATCTTCAGCTCAGTCTTGAAGGTTTTCATGGTTTGAATCTTTCTAACAGGGCATGGCAGCGAGTTCCAGAAGATGGACGTTATGGCTCTGTGTATCTATGATTGTTACATCAGGACAGCTGCGGGATGGACGTTATGGCTCTGTCAATCTACATCTATGGACGTTATGCTCTACTATCTATCAGGTCTAGGTGCAAGGGCTGGAAAGGACTCTGTGTCTGATTCAAAAAGAGACGGGATGAGGACAGTGTCTTTAGTAACCGCATGGCATTTTAGCAGTATTGTTTTGATGAATGAGATCTGCTTTTCTGTCTTGTCTGTCTTGGTGCATTTTTCATACTTAAAACATCCGTTCAGTGTATGGGAGGGGTCTCGGCAGGATGATTACACCAGAGGCACGCCTAGAATTTTGTGAAGTGTGGTATAGTATAAGCAAGTTGTTGCACTATAAAAGCTAAAATCTTCTTCTTCATAACACTCATGACACTGTCTTTCAACCTAACATCGGACTTAAACGCCATTGAAACTTAATGCTCCCCTGCTGTTGCCTCTGACCCCTCATTCCCGGGACTCGGGGCAGACGAACGATCCTGAAGAGAAGCTAGTTCTGGAATCTGTAGTGATTCGCTGTCCTCATTCACGGTGAATTCCATTTTGTAGTTGTCATTCACGGTCTGTTTCTAAAAAAAAAAAAAAAAAAAAACCTGTTCTCGTGGACACTGTCCATGGAGATAGACCCACTCTAACCTTGACCAGTTACATCTGGAGTCTTTCTTGGATTTGCCGTCTTCAGTCCTCTCGTAACAAAAAAGGAGTTCCTGGCGGCAGGGGAAGCTTAGCGTGCCTTTGGCTTATACAAACGTATATGCATTTCTACATGCAGGTCAATTCACACTGCATACAGCATTACAGCGTTTGTGAAAAACACACACACACACACACACACACACACACACACACACACACACACACACACACACACACACTTTTTAATCACGATAAAACGATAACATCCAATATCAGACCATCGTACCTTTGAGATTCTGAGTAAAGCTCTCG
>JADBJO010001072.1:247441-302441 GCA_016801955.1 Conus betulinus
CCATATTGAACAAGCTACAAATTTTCAAAGAGACAGGCCAAGTACTTTCTAAGATATTCCGTAAAGAAGGAAAACCGTTATGGCCCTTAGTAACGGACACACACACACACACACACACACACACACACACACACACACACACACACACACACACACACGCACACACACACACACACACACACACACACACACACACACACACACACACACAGCATTTCTTCGTTCCCATTTTAAAGTACTCTCTCTGTTCTATAAGAACTGAGAGTACAATTAAGAATGCCAAACAAGAATATGCTGTAAGCCCATATGCAAGAGAAGCAGTGAACATGATTCCTTTGACCGAATTAGTCGAGTTTCATCCACTAAACAGATGCGTCTCTGATAATGTTGCTCAAATTTCCTTACCAACTTTTCAGGTGTCTATATCTCTCAGGCTGGTTGACGCCGGGACATATTATGAAAGTAAGCGTAGAGTACAACCCTGTCATGCAGTCTCAGACCACAATGGATATATCTGTAGCATCATCCTCATCCTCATCCTGACTGATCAGCCTAAAAAAGTTTCAGATTGTGTGGCTCTTCATGCCATGCTCTCATGGTGAACTCAGTTTTGATTTCCTCTGCGCGTCTATGACCTTTGGTTTGATTCCGTCTGGGTCACCGGTATAGACAACTTCTTGGGGACTATCGTAGGACGGACGTGGTGGTGCTATTCGATGGGAGAGCTCACTCCGTCCGCTCTGCAACAAGAAATTTTCGTCAGTATGGGGCTTAGTAGGTGGTGTCCTGCGTATGTTGCATTACAACAGGCACCACTGAACACCAGCAAAGTGGTATTAGCAGTAGTACAGTGTCTCCTTCGGTGGGTTGCCTATTGACGACTTGACACTGACTGCTTCCTGTGAACTGCCGGTGCCGACGATGCGACCGGCTGGGACGGGCCGGGCCGGGCCGGGCCGGGCCGGGCCGGACTATGGCTGTGGACAGGGGTCGGAATCAGCAGCCTAGGTACGATGCCATTGAGCTGGCACAGAAGATGGGATAGCAAAAAACAACAAAAACAAGATGCAAAGCATATTTATAAACGTACTCCCAGTTTATCTTGAATACGCGTGGGATATTCCATAAAGAGAAAAAAACCTATGTTAATCCATTGCAAATTAAGAATACAAATTGACATACTGAGAGAGAGAGAGAGAGAGAGAGAGAGAGAGAGAGAGAGAGAGAGATATGTTGGTCTACTTAAAGTTAATCTCTCTGTGTCTCTTATGTGTCTGTTTGTCCATCGATCTGTCTGTCTGTCTCTCTGTCTCTGTTTCTGTCTGTTTGTTTGTCTGTCTCTCCCCTTCTCTCTGTGTACGTGTGTGTGTGTGTGTGTGTGTGTGTGTGTGTGTGTGTGTGTGTGTGTGTGTGTGTGTGTGTGTGTGTGTGTGGTTTACTCTGACTCTCATCGTTTCCCTGTCTGTGTGTCTATGTGTCTGTCTGTCTGTGTGTCTCTCTGTGTCTGTTTCTTTCAGTCTGCTTGTCTGTGTCTGTGTGTGTGTGTCTGTCCGTCTGTCTGTCTGTCTCTCCCTCCCTCCCTCTCTCTCTCTCTCTGTCTCTCTCTGCCCCTCTCTCATCTGTCTGTCTGCGTTTTGTCTGTCGTACAGTCTCACTGTCTCTGTCTGTCTCTGTCCCTGTCTCTCTGTCTTCTGTCTGTCCGTCTGCCGTCTGTCTGTTTGTCTAACTGTCTGTCTGTCTCTGTCTCTCTCTCTCTCTCTACTGTCTGCCTCTTTCTCATCTGCCTGTCTGCGTTTTTGTCTGTGTATGTCTTGTCTCTGTCTGTCAAAAAAAGGGGACAACAGCCAGACATAATGCAAATAAGTCACTAACTGTCAGAATGCCGGAACCACCCGACAGATCCCACGAGGAAACGGACAAGATGAACACTGAGGCACAATCCAGTATCCAGACACCACGCCTCCCCTCATCCATCACTGAACGCCCTTGTCTCCCCCCACATCTTGACAGCGTCACTGTATCACCATCTACCTGTTCATCTCCCTCCCCCTCTCTGTTCCTAGTGCCATTCCTGAATGGATCCCCGAAGGGAAGTGGTGTGAGAAGCCAGCCACGGAAAGTCTGTCAGGAGCCGGGGTATTTGCCGTCCAGCCAACGATCTAGTAAATCTCTTTTGACATTCAGGTTGATACTGCTACGGGATACCACGGCTGTTATGTTTCATTTCAGTGTCGTCAAAGAGGCGTTACTGGATGCAGACTAGTCAGCATTATATCACCACATAGGTTGAGCTGTAAGACCACAATGCTCTGGGATAACAGGTAGCATAGTACATAGATAGAGAAAACAGATGAAAGTTGGGAAGAGGGTTTTATGGATAGGACATAGCCGAAGCCTGACATACGCATTAACCTGGGCAAAACAACTCTGTTCTAGCCTCGGCTAGCTCTAGTGGGTACAATGAGTGTGAGAAGTACACAGTGATCTGTTGGTGGTTCCCCGTGTTTCAGGCACGGCATGCTGGAAGGCAGAGTTCTTACCTCTGCCTCCGCCGCCTTCCCTGAACTCAATAAGGTATCCATTTTAGTGTTTGGTTGACTGAGAGGATCCCCCTCCCCAACTCACCCCATACAAAAAATCTGATCCTACACGTGTTTCGAACTTAACCGTCATGTCCACAGCAAACGTTCTATTTGAGCACAGTCCCCTGTGTATTAAAATACATAAAAAAAAGTAGAAATGAGAAGTGTACAAAAACAAATTGTACACTGAATGATTAACTACAACTTAATACACGCTTCTCAAATAGCAGAATTACACTTTATCAAAAATAATGCACAGTATAATTTTACAAAGCAAAAGAGAAGGAGAAAGAGGGAAACGAAACATACAATTATTCATAGCTGTAACAATGAATTCGATAGGGCTGTAATGAGAGATGGGCCAGTGAGGCAGAAAGGATATGGCTGCAGAAGTGTGGGTTGTGTTCAGAGTTCCTATGTTGCCCAAAGTGTCAGGAGGGGCAAACAGTACAAAGCTGTTGGTCAAGTGTATCAGTTAGCTCTGTCGTTCATTCATTCCATAAATTAAGAGCACCCCCCCCCCCCCCCCCCCCCCAAAAACAAACAAACAAAAACTATTTGAACCGATAGTTTCGTATCACGCAGCTTAACAGGCAAGACAGATATGTAAAAAGATAGTCTTCAAGTATGATTGAGCATACTTGTGAGCGAGCTAGAGAGAGAGAGAGAGAGAGAGAGAGAGAGAGAGGGATTCAAATCGTAGTTAGATCAAAGTCTTACAGCGTAACTGAATTGGAATCCATACAATTACTCCCTCACACACACACACACACACACACACACACACACACACACACACACACACACACACACACACACACACACATAAGGAAAAAAAGAAGAAAACAATAGAAATTTCAAGTGGTAGGGAAACATCACTCCAGTTTACCCAAAAGCACTTTTACATAAGCTGAAATCAACATCCTGCAAAGTAATAACGCGCAACGTCAAGGTAAAGTGATGGTTTTTCGATGTGAGCACACTTAATCTAAAAAGGCATGAATCCATACAATATTTGCTGAACTGATTTCATTTTAAAATAACGTAGAGCGAGAAAGTAGGGTAAGTAGTGATGTTCATCTTTTCCGGGCCACGTCAACAGACGACGAGCAAGCAGATTCATGTCTGACGTTAAATATAAGGGATGTCAAGCAATGTTAGACAGGACTACACTGAATCGAGAATGATTTGTCAATTCAATTTTTTTTCATCTCTCTTCTGATTTTTTTCCAACTCCATACAAAATACACACACACACACACACACACACACACACACACACACACACACACACACACACACACACACACCACACACACACACAGAGACAGACAGACAGACAGACAGAGGGACAGAGAAATGGTGTGGTGCTACTGACAATACAATCCTACTGGTGTTGGACACGACGTATGATTAGGGAAGAAAGTCAGAGGCTATAATTAAAAGAGAAGAGAACAAAAGATACGAACAAGAACAGTATCACTTTACCCTGAAACTAGTATCAAGTAATTTGAAAACTTGTTATGATGATAAAATATCAAAACAATAATGTTTTATAAGAGAATGCTAGGTATACACATAAACGATCACAATAAACCTTACATTAATACTTTCACACACGTGTGCGCGTGCGTGCACACACACACACACACACACACACACACACACACACACACACACACACACACACACACACACACACATGCGCGCGCGCACACACACACACGCGCGCGCGCGTGCGCATACTCGTACATACATACACACGCACCGAGGCTGATTAAATGGCAAACGTCTGTGCATGAAATACAGAAAATAAGTGTCATATGGCAGAAATTGACCATTCGATTTCAAAGTGAAGAGCGAGAAGACAGCCAACTCATGTACACTGAAATTCGCAATATTTTGCCAGGCACGCAAGTAAGGGCAATATATCAAGAGGTAGAGAGACCGAGAAAGAGAGCAAAATTCATCACATTTCTAGGGCTTCTCTTCTTTTCACTAGCTGTCATGTCTTGATACCTCTAAACAACCTACTAAGCATTTGATCGATCACAGTATAATTACAAGAAAAGAAGTCTACGGGCCTAAAACACGAGATGACAGAAAGACTACAGGGCGGATAAAAAGGTGTGCCACATCCAGTAGCCAGCTCAGTAATCTGGACTGGAAAATTAACCCTTACAAAACTTGGCGCAAGGCCGGGATCTATAGAAGTGATGATGAACAGACAGATTCTGGACGGACACAGACGCCAGGGACACTTGCGTAGAAAAGAATCTATCCTTCCGTCCCATCATACAGTATACCTGCCTGCAGGGACAACTTGATTAGGTCGGTAGGTCAGAAACTTCAACATGATACTTTTCAGAAGCATTTCTAAGCGGGTGCCTGAGAAAAAAGCAGAACCAGCCACAAAAATCCCATCAGGATCAGACATCCCCCATTTGAATTTGATCCACTGCAGATTTTGTCCACGGGAAGTCATTTTGGAGCAGACATCGTCCACGTGATGTTATCTAGGAGACTTCGGCCATGAAGGTCAATTAGAAGCAGACATTGTCCACCGAAAATCCCCTTTGAGCAGACACCGTTCAGTGGAATTCAATCCAGAGCAGACATCGTCCAGTGGAATTCGATCTAGAGCAGACGTCGACCAGTGGAATTCAATCTAGAGCAGACATCGTCAAATGGAATTCAATCTAGAGCGGACATCGTCCAGTGGAATTCAATCTAGAGCAGACATCGTCCAGTGGAATTCAATCTAGAGCGGACATCGTCAAATGGAATTCAATCTAGAGCAGACATCGTCCAGTGGGGTTCAATCTAGAGCAGACATCGTCAAATGGAATTCAGTCTAGAGCAGACATCGTCCAGTGGAATTCAATCTAGAGCAGAGATCGACCAGTGCGATTCAATCTAGAGCAGACATCGTCCAGCGGGATTCAGTCTAGAGCAGACATCGTCCAGTGGGATTCTATCTAGAGCAGACATCGTCCAGTGGGATTCTATCTAGAGCAGACATCGTCCAGTGGGATTCAATCTAGAGCAGACATCATTCACGGGAGTAGACTGGTTGCAGACATTGTCCACAAAAGGCCATCAGGAGCAGAATTCATTGACGGGAAATCCGTCAGGATCAAAATTGATTCCCGGAAAGTTCATCAGGAGAGAAAAATTCATTCATGGGAAGTCCATAAGGATCAAAACTCATTACGGAAAATCCATCAGGAGCCAAATTCATTAACGGAAAATCCATCAGGAGCAAAATTCATTTACGGAAAGTCCATCAGAAGCAGATTTCATGAACGGGAAATGTTGCGTGAATTATGAACTGTGGTGTGTCTCTATCTGACGCCAAGAGCACAGACACAATCAGCCGTGTCTCCCTGATGAGTCCGATCCAGCGGACGAAAGGCCTCGGAGCAGGCGACACATATAGATCTGTCTTCGGGAGGGATTGCGATAGTTTCTTCATGCAGCTAGTGAAGGGGTTTTCATATTATCACATTTTCCCATTTATTTCATCTTCAATTATTTTTCCCCCTCAATTTCTAATCTTTGCCAAATCATTACTATAATGATGGAAGAATTGTTAACCTGCACTTGTTTTCCCCCACTACTTAATTGTTCAGCATGAACGGGAAATGTATCAGGATCAAAGTTAATTCACGGAAAGTCCATCAGGAGCAAAATTCATTAACGAGAAATCCATCACGAGCAGAATTCATTCACGGAAAGTCCATCAGGAGCAGAATTCATCCACGAGAAATATATCAAGATCAAATTCATTCACGGAATGTCCATCAGGAGCAGAATTTATCCGCGGGAAATCACCAGGAGCAGAATTCATTATGGAAAGTCCATCATGAGCAGAATTCATTAACGGGAAATCCACCAGGAGCAGAATTCATTACGAAAAGTCCATCAGGAGCGGAATTCATCCACGGGAAATCCACCAGGAGCAGAATTAATCCACGGGAAATCCACCAGAAGCAGAATTCATCCACGGGAAATCCACCAAGAGCAGAATTCATTAACGGTAAATTCACCAGGAGCAGATTCATTAACGGGAAATTCACTAGGAGCAGAATTCATCCACGGAAGTTAGGAGGAGACATCGATCACAGAAAGTCTATCAGAAGCAAACTTCGTTCACGGAAATCCATTAGCAGCACAGTTCGTCAGAGCGAAATCAAGACCACTCTATGAAGCTGCCCTGCAGTTCTGGAGCTGTTCACGAAACTGTTCATTACTCATATAGACATTGGAAAGAATGGGGTACGAACTCCTGTGGTGTGAGTTCTTTTTTAACCTGTCGATGGTCTGATTGGGTCTGCCTGTGTCTGCCTTCCTGCTACTTACAAAACATCCAGGTTTCATTTGAACTTCTCCAGATTTGCCATTGTGACTCATGAGCGTACTGGACAGATTAAGAACGAACGAATCATTTTAGTGCTAGACAATCGCATTAGTCACACTTTTGATGAAAGCAGTGAAGTAAAGCGATGTTGGAAATCGAAGCAAGTCAAGCATCAAGCATGCCTCGCAGTTGGCGTTCATATGAATTAAAAACACTATGCATGTTGTCAGCCAGAATAGCTCAGTTTCCGGAAAAGTTAGGCTGTAGATAGAAAGGTACCTGGTTCAATCCAGGACACATTTTTTCCTTCATTTTTTTTTTTTTAAATTTCGTTTCTTCATGGTATTCTAAGAGAACCTTAGGATAGAGAGAGTATAGGGAAAGGGTTGGAAGGGTAGAGGGGACGGACGAAGGGGAGGAGAGGGAAGGGCGACCACTAATGACTATGAAGGTAATATAGGAAAGTCCATTTGTACAGCGCTACCCGATGTTCTACGGTCATTTTCGAAAAACAAATGTATTCAGACACACAAATGCGCTGGCGTGCATGTCTCTTGCTTCCCTTTCCACTCTTCCTCACTCCTATCCTCTCCCCCTCCCCTCCCCCATCCGCTGCCGCTGCCTTTCCCGCCCCATTTTCCGTTTCACACCAGCAAACGTATAGACACATCGATCTACCTTAACCTCTTCCCACCCGTTGATATGCGTATAATCCCTCCGTCACGCAAGCACGCACTAGCATTAAATTAAAAAAAAAAAAAAGCACACAAAGATATGAATGAACAAAATAATAGAAATAAAAGACAATGCACTACAACCGATGGATAGCAAGAAGAATACAGTGTGTCACTGTCCCCCGGTATCTGGGTTGACTGATAGCATGAAGAATATGGTGTGTCACTGTCCCTGTGTATCTGGGTTGACCGATAGCATGAAGAATACGGTGTGCCACTGTCCCGCTGTATCTGGGTTGACTGATAGCATGAAGAATACAGTGTCACTGTCCCCCTGTATCTGGGTTGACCGATAGCATGAAGAATATGGTGTGTCACTGTCCCTGTGTATCTGGGTTGACCGATAGCATGAAGAATACGGTGTGTCACTGTCCCTCTGTATATCTGGGTTGATTGATAGCTTGATGAATACGATGTGTCACTGTTCCCCTGTATTGGGTTGACTGACAGCATGACGACTACGGTGTGTCACTGTCCCTGTGTATCTGATTGACTGATAGCATGAAGAATACGGTGTGTCACTGTCCCTCTGTATCTGGGTTGACTGATAGCATGAAGAATACGGTGTGTCACTGTCCCTCTGTATCTGGTTGACTGATAGCATGAGGAATGCGGTGTGTCACTGTCCCTGTGTGTCTGAGTTGACTTATAGCATGAATAATACGGTGTGTTAGTGTCCCTGTGTATCTGGGTTGACTGATAGCATGAAGAATATGGTGTGTCACTGTCCCTCTGTATCTGGGTTTACTGATAGCATGAAGAATATGGTGTGTCACTGTCCCTCTGTACCTGGGTTGACTGATAGCATGAAGAATATGGGTGTGCCACTGTCCCTGTGTATATGGGTTGACTGATAGCATGAATAATACGGTGTGTCACTGTTCCTGTGTGTCTGGGTCGACTAATTGCAAGAGGAATACGGCGTGTCACTGTCCCTCTGTATCTGGGTTGACTGATAGCATGAAGAATGGCGTGTGTCACTGTCCCTCTGTATCTGGGTTGACTGATAGCATGAATAATACGGTGTGTCACTGTTCCTGTGTGTCTGGGTTGACTAATTGCAAGAAGAATACTGTGTGTCACTGTCCCCCTGTATCTGGGTTGACTGATAGCATGAAGAATGCGGTGTGTCACTGTCCCTGTGTGTCTGGGTTGACTGATAGCATGAAGAATGTCGCGTGTCACTGTCCCTCTGTATCTGGGTTGACTGATAGCATGAAGAATACGGTGTGTCACTGTCCCTGTGTATCTGGGTTGACTGATAGCATGAAGAATACGGGTTTGTCACTGTCCCCCTGTATCTGGGTTGACTGATAGCTTGAATAATACGGTGTGTCACTGTCACTGTGTATCTGGGTTGACTGATAACAAGAAGAATACTGTGTGTCACTGTCCCCCTGAAGAAGAATACAGCGTGTTACTGTCCCTGTGTATCTGGGTTGACTGATAGCAAGAACAATACTGTGTGTCACGGTCCCCCCTGTATCTGGGTTGACTGATAGCAAGGAGAATGTCGTGTGTCACTGTCCCTCTGCATCTGGGTTGACTGATACCAAGAATAATACAGTGTGTCACTGTCCCCCTGAAGAAGAATACAGTGTCACTGTCCTCCTGTATCTCGTTTGACTGATGTTCAGCCTCTCCATGGCCTACGTGCCTGTCTGCTGATTCAGTTAAAATCACTTTGTTCGGTCATCATAGTCACTGCAGAAATAGACTCGGCCGAAGAAATAAAAACAGGGATAACCCGGCGAGCTTGGTATGAGATAGACTTAAGCTGAAGGCAAATGTTCGTTGTGGAGTTCTATTTTGATGTTAGACCATGTGGCATGTTTGGACATTACGCCCCCTGTTATGATAATGTTATCCATGTGGTGTCACTCACATCGGTGATATATGGACGTCTAATTCTTTTTATCAAGACTTTTGAGCAACATTCTCAAACACAAGTGTAGTTGTGTAGACAGTGATAGAGGGGCTCGATTTGAACTCACCGCGCCATGATTCGCGCCATGATTTCTTTGTGTGTTTGCCAGCTTTTTAAATTTTTTTTAATCAGCTTCGTTGATCGGTTGTTGCGCTTAAAACTGCATCACTTAGGACTTGTCAGCATACGGAAGGTCTGAAATGAAAACTCATTAGTTAAAATGATAAAAGTAATACACACATCTCAACACAGGATAGACATCGAACACAATTAGGACTGAATCTTTGAAAACTGACAAATTCTTTTCTGTGACAGTTAAAAATTTGATACGAATAACGAAACGTTTGTTGTAATGTTATCTGTATAACAGACGCACTACTTTCAGATTATGTATATCTGTCAGTGGAGGTGATGGAGATGGGGTAGAGTGAGGGTGAGGGGTGGGTGAGGGATTTGAAAAAGGACGAAGAGGTCATAAGTTATCCTCTAGTCCACCACCTACGTGCGTGCATGTTCAATGTGTGTGTGTGTGTGTGTGTGTGTGTGTGTGTGTGTGTGTGTGTGTGTTTATCTCTCTCTGTGCCTGTCTGTCTGTCTGCATGTGTGTGTGTGTATGTGTGTGTGTGTGCGTGTGTGTGTGTGTGTGTGTGTGTGTGTGTGTGTGTGTGTGTGTGTGTGTGTGTTTTCTCTCTCTGTCTGTCTGTCTGTCTCTCTGTGTGTGTGTGTGTGTGTGTGTGTGTGTGTGTGTGTGAGAGAGAGAGAGAGAGAGAGAGAGAGAGAGAGAGGTTGATGGGTGGCGGAACTCGATAATACACTATCATTAACTTTTCGACGCGTTCTGAAAAGTCCCAGACCCTCTTCAACAGTCCAAACAACCCGGCTCCACGTGTGAGAAGATTAATGGCTTTTTTATGAACATACAAGCCCGGTCAGAGATCTACGGTTTAGCCAGTGGCGTTTTTAGGCTGCCGTTTCTAGTCGCGACTTCGCTGGCTTAATTTTTAAGGTTCACAATCTAAGGGAAAGAGTGAAACTGGATGGGAAGGAGAGACAGGCAGAGGAGAAATGATGGGAGGGAGGGGGAGTGGGAGGGAGGGGAAGGGGGTGTCTGCTTGTTGCCATGACAGCACGGTAATAGCGTGCACGAGCAAGTGCTCTTTAAGTGTATTCGTGGTCTGTTTTCTCCTGCTGTAGATGACTCTGCCAACTGTGGTCTATAAATATGGTTGCTGAGAAGTCTTTGTTCATTATCATCTCTGTCCAGTCTATAATGGCGCTGTGATGGTCAGCAAAGGACGCTGCATTCACCTTTCAAGGACCGTGTGTACCGGTAGTTCTCTAACCCCCCCACCCCCCCCCCCCCACCCCCGGCCCCTTTCCCCGACTGGATGGTAGTCACTGGTTGAGAGAGAGAGAGAGAGATTCGGATTCAGATGTTTTATTCTTATAGACCTTGGCCCCTCAGAAGAAGGGGATATACATGAAACACAATAAAGCTGCATCACCAGATTCAATATAATAATTACATTACATAAACGCCTCGCCTTTTGAAAGCTTTATACAAATAAATAGCAAACTGTTTTACAATGCTTTCATTCTTAGATGACATTAACAAGACAAGCCTGAACAGGCAAGGTCTTTAATAAATTTTCGTGGAATGAATTTTCCTCTTAAATCTTGTAATTCTGGACAAGTTAATGCAAAATGCACTTCATCTTCTCTTGTCGACATAATGGACATAGCAGATCAGAGTTATTGATTTGTTTATAACGATATGATGAACAAAAATATCAGACACTCCAGTTCTAAACTTAGTCATTATAAACTTTAGGTGCCTGTCCATACGCATTGACGTGTACATTGGGAGAGAATGCAGATCATTAAATGTTCTATAAAAACTAAACCTGTTACTATTTTGAACATGGAAATTCCAGTCTTGCCATCTACAAACGATAAGTCTTTCTTTAAACGTACGGACAAAGTTGTTCATATCTCCGACACCTTGGTTAAGCCACACATACCCCAAACCATATTCGTATGATTTCATTCTAACATGCGCGACACCCAGTTCATCTTGCCTCTATTATCTAGCTCTAACAGCATTTTATACGCTTTATGCGGCAATCTGTGTTCTCGCATCTGAGTTAGTTTTAACCAGTACTTGACACATTTAACAATGGAGTGTAAAGATATGGGGTATCTGTCAGTCTCACCATACACAAGATCATTTGGTGTTTCTGGTGAGACACCCAAAAACTTTTTTAAAGCAAATAAATGAACCTTTTCGCATTGTGCAGCTCCAGCATCAAGACCCCACAGTTCAGCCCCATACTGTAATATAGGCAGATTTTAGCATCAAACAATTTCAAAAACAAGGCAAGAGATTCATTGTTAAGCATCGACAATTTCTTCATAATACATAGCAATGCGTTTTTGGCTCTGCAAGCAATATCTTTACATGCAAAAGTGAAACTTTATATCGTAGAGAATATATCCCTAAGTACTTATATACATTTACAACAGGCATATATATTGCATTATATGTCCATTTTTTCTCTAGTAGCGAGATAACAGCCTTTTCTGAAAACATTATGTTACTCTTACTTTCAACTGGAGTGAATCAGCTGCCCTTTGCAAACTATTCAACTGAGTTTGGAGCCCTATTACAGTCTCTGATATTAATGCAACGTCATCAGCAAGAAGTAAAATAAATATTTCAAGAACATCATTTACAAAATGGGCACCATGCTTTCCAGAGCTTATGACTTTGGTAGTCAACTCATTAATAAATAAGAAAAACAAAACTGGGCTGCAAACATCACCCTGCTTAACACCAGTCGTACAGTTGATATAATCTGTTTAAAACAGCACCACATCGCACCCTTGTCTTTACATGATCATACATACTCATATACACATTTATACATTCCGTTTTTTTTTTAACAAAATAGGCCAAAGTATAGCTTTATTAACAGAATCAGAGGCTTTCTCAAAATCGATGAAAGCACATACAATCTACGATTCAGACAAAACTGTTTTTGAACGAAAGCTAATAATGTGAACATATGGTCTATTGTGGAATGATTTTGTTTAAATCCAGCTTGAAATTCACCTGTAATGTTATTATCCTCAACCCAAACTTGAAGTCTTTTATTAATAATTGTACTATACAATTTACTACAAACATTACACAGCGAAATTCCTCTGTAGTTATTTGGATTCATAAACACACCCTTTTTATATAATGGTAAAACAATTGATTCACATCAGTTTTCAGGGTATATGCCTCTATTAAATAGGGAATTGAAAAATTTAACAAAAAATTCCATTACTAAATTTTATTTGGACGCATTTTTGATAAATTCCCCTATAATTTTATCAGCTCCAGCCGCCTTGCGATTTTTCAGTGTCTTTAAAGCGCTCAAAATTTCTTCTGCTGAGATAGGCTGATTCAAATTACTTTCGCTATCACTATCGTCGAATTCATCACCATCGTCATCACAACAATCGTCATTGTTTATAGCACTATAACGATTTCCAAAAGCACTTTGGTTACTAATATCTTCTCCCTGAATCAGATCATTACCAAATTTGTCTTTCTTTCTAACAATTCTTTAAAATGTACATACCACGTTTATGCTAATATCATTAAAAGGCTGCCTTCTTGTCTTGGAAATTTACGCACAGATTTCCAGAATTCCTGTTGGCTATTTACCGAAATTAATAAATTATTGAGCAAAGTGTCATTGAACTGCTTCTCTTTTCTCTTTAACAAATGTTTATAATCACGCCTTGCTGTACATAAACAAGTGCGATCGGGTGGAGATAATGTACGCTTAAATTTGTTCAACAAATTGCGTACACTTCTTTTGGCCACACGACATTCATCATCATACCAGTCGTCCTCTTTCACTCCCTTACCAATGTGTACCTGTTTCTTCATAAAGTCTGCTGCACATTTTATACAATGATTAAAAAGCTCAAGTGCCTCGTTAATATTTTCATCAGTCAAAGTGATCGCCGTTTCAAACTGAATTTGCATTTCATTTGAACAGATGTTGTCTATGAACATACTGCTGTGGGCTTTGTCCCATATAAACTTTTCCAAAACCTGAACATTACTATTATCTTTCAACATATCTTATTATTCTTAGGGAAATGAACATATAACTCCAAAGGCAAATGATCAGATTCGATCCTGTCAGACACATTCATTCTACTGCTTTCAGAAATGATTGAAAACAGATCATTCGACAGTAAAAAAATAATCGTCTACACTGCTACCATTATCCGATATGTACGTGTAATGATCTTGAAGGTCACCCTTACACATACCATTCAAAATACATAAGTTTAAATCAGTGCACATGTTGAGTAACATTTTGCCATAGTTATTAAGCACATGGTCTTCAGAATTTGTGTTCAAGTTCAAAGGACCACTCAAATGTTGATTTTCATAATCACACTTATTAGTTACAAAATCACTAGAAATGTTTGAGGTTCTACTATTTAAGTCCCCATTTATTACTCTATAAGCATCATGTTCTTCATTTCACAGCAAAACAGTCATAAAAAATCTTCCAATAAAGCGACACCATTTTCACAGTCAAAATGCACATAATAGGGTGTGAGTTTCAGGTGGTATGTAAGCACAAACATACATAATGTCTCTCTCTATACCGAAAAGACATTTATCCAAGAGAAAAGCGTAGAAAAGAGAAGATTTCACACATACAGGTTTGACATAAGGACACAGCTCATTCCTTACAAGGCAGACAACTCCGCCTGAGCGTCTTCCGTGTACTTACAGTTTAACAGCCGGTCTACAAAACACCGTGTACCCTTTAAAAATAGACAATTGAAAATCTTCTACAAACGTCACAACTAAACAGACAAAATCAAAAGAACAGACAGACATACGAAACAAAATCATGATCATATATTTTTGTAAGCAATCCATTAATGTTCCAATGTAGGAAAGAAAACGGTTTTGATGTGTTACACACACTGGCATCATTAAACTCATTTCTCAACTCGGATGAGTTCGAACTATTTACATTTTCATTCAACACACCCCACGGTCCACGTGTTCAGGTGACACAAAAACATCGTCACAGATCACGGGCGCACAGTTTTCACGTGGCGTCACCAGCTCACTGCCACTGTCGTGCGATGGCAAGGTAACCGGTGTCGCCTCAGTAGACGTTCCCTCCACAGCCACGGACAAACGGGGATGAGAAAAGGACCGGCCGGAACCCTATTTCATTGGCACAAGATGGTCACCTGAGTCCAACATATACCGGATACCGTCCACTAACAGATGATTATGTATCATGGTGGCCCGTTTCCCGTCACTTCGCGCCCTTTTTCAGATGAGGTGTCAGTTTTCTTCGCATTTCTCTCACTCTGGTGGAGAAGTCCTCGCCCACAAAGACGTTGGTGCCCTTAAGTTTTCGTTTCGCTCTCAGTATGTCCATCTTCTGTTTGTAGAAAACACACCTAGCTGTTTAGAGTTCACGCGATGGGCCCTATCAAACTCTACGTCACGGGACAGCCCCAACCTGTCAATGATAAGATCCCTAAGCAGGTCTTCACATTCAGCGCTTGTCTCGTTTTCCCTCCTAGGCAAGCCGTAGAACAGAACGTTGTTTCGTCTGGACCTCCCCTCTAGGTCGTCCGTCTTCCTTTCCAGGTTGTCCATCCTCGATGCCAGGTCGTCGTTCCTTCTCTGCAGGTCGAGGTTCTGCTGCCAAAGGTCGTCCATCTCCCGCCTCAGCCCTCTCAGCTCTTCCTGCATGGCAGCATACCCCTCACGCAGGACACGTATGTCCTGCTTGACCTCGTCGAATTTCCTGTCCATCGACTGGAACATAGTCATGAGGTCGGACAAGGACGGTTCCTTCGTCGGCTGGATAGAGGCGCCTCCCTGAGGATTGACAGGCTTCTCCAGGCTCACTCTACCAACGCGCTCGCCCCAGTGCTGGAGAATCGGGTCTGCCTGGAGCTGTCACAGCCTTGCGAAGGGTTGGGGCCAGGGTTGCTTTCGATGTCACCGCAACGGAGGAGAAGACTCCCCCAGTACGACAGGAGCAAACCTGCCACAGCACCGTGCACTCTCCTTTTCAGCTGCA
This sequence comes from Conus betulinus, assembly GCA_016801955.1. Lineage (NCBI taxonomy): Eukaryota > Metazoa > Mollusca > Gastropoda > Neogastropoda > Conidae > Conus > Conus betulinus. The sequence goes on from JADBJO010001072.1 coordinate 263,176, forward strand.
GTATGGCGACTTGGAATTTGGGTTTCTGCCTAGCCCGTTTTGACATGTAAGCCAGAAAAATGGGCAGAAAAGAGCCACAAGAGGCCCTGATGTCTAGTGCTCCGGATGGCATGACACTTCATGCACTGCGTGATCAAATCTGGGTAGAAATACTGCACTTACTTCAACGTAGACAATGAAATTTACACAGAGCTATAAAGTGCCTCTCGACGCGCCAAACTACCGTTCGCGCCCCCCCCCCCCCCCCCCCCCCCCCCCCCCCCCCGAGATGTTTTAATCATATGTAGGCCATTGCCCCTCATGATGGGGAGCAGTTGAACAATCATTTCACACAATGTCTTTTTTCATATATACAAAAATGTTTTAAGAGAGAGCAACTTGACGCAAGAAAAATAAATAGATTTCTGATGGTTCTTTCGTGTTTACATGCCAAAAGTAAACTTAGTCGAAACAGGTTTGGAAACTTAAGAAATTTTGCAGGAATGTATTGTTGTCTTAAGCTATTTAGTGCTGGGCAACATCAAACAAAATGGACGTCATCCTCTTTACTGTTTTTACACAGTGGGCAAATTAAATCATTGCCATTATGGAATTGACATTGGTAGCAAAGGCCTGCAATTTCTGAGACGCCAAGTTTGAACCTTGTCAACATTATTTTCAAATGTCTGTCTAAATTTAGTTACAGATGAGTTTTCACGTTAGGGACCGTAAAAACATTCTGTACACACTACATCTATCCCAATTCTTGCCACCTGCATAAAATCAATCTTTCCTTGAAATCATGTCAGAAAGCATTTATTTCTTCTACACCTTAATTTGTCCGAACAAAGCCATATCCAAACATACACAACTTACAACGGATATTTGAAGCCCAACTTCTTTTATAAATGAATCTAAATCGAGCAGCATCCTACAGGCTTTGCGTGGTAGTCTCGTCATCCATTCGAGTTAGTTTCAGCCAAAATCAAGTACACTTGAATACTGAATATATATATATATATAGTATATATGAATTATAAACAAAGCTTGCTCTTATGTCTCAGATTGTAGAAATAGGGGGGTGGTAAGCCTTCATATCTGCAGTGGTAGATGATCTGCCTAACTGACAGTATGTGCTTGAGTGGGTGAATGGGGAATAAATAAATGCTTCTCAAAAATGAACTTCAGCAAGCTTATAGTCTCCATATATATATATATATGAGAGAGAGAGAGAGAGAGCGTGTCTGTGTTTGGAAAAAGAAATTGCACATTTTAGTAGCATTGTCATTCTCCGTCATTTGATCGCTATTGTTCTCTTGTCTTCATCCACCCCTTCGCTCGCCCCTCCGGTCTCCGCCCTCCCCCCCCCCCCCCCCCCCCCCCCATCTCCCCATCTCCCATCCCCCCCCCATTTTTTCTCCTGTAACCGCCCATCCTCTCCGTGTGCCATCGTCATGGCAGCGTAGTTTCCCTGCGCCTGTTCTCCGCCACTGCGTATATGTTCCAACACGCAGTGAGTTATTCAGTCCTTGTGAAACCAAGAGAAACCTCCGAGGGAACTGGAAAATATGTGACAATCACCGTGGCATCTCACTGCTCTCCATCGCTTGAAAGATTCGGGCCAGAATCCTACTCAACCGTCTCGATCAGCACCTGGAGCAAGGGTTGCTACCTGAGAGCCAGTGCGGATCCAGGAGGGGTCGCAGCACTGTGGACATGATTTTCGCTGCACGGCAACTACGAAAGAAATGTCAGGAGCAGAACGTCAGCCTGTGCACCACATTTGTGGGCCTCACCAAGGTATTCGACACCGTCTGCAGTGAAGGGCTGTGAAAGATCATGGCCAAGTTTGGATGCCTCACAAAGTTCATCTCAGTGGTCACGCACTTTCATGACGGTATGCAGGCAAGAGTGCAGGATGATGGAGAGTACTCACAGCCATTCTCTGTGTCAAATATGTTAAGCAGAGCTGCATGGTAGTCCCCATTCTCTTCAGTATGATATTTTTTTCCATGCTGACGGATGCTGTCCGAGATGGTGACATGAGAGCTGGCGTTTTATACCTGACTGATGAAAACTCTTCAACTTGAGGAAGCTGCAGTCCAAAACCAAAGTCCAGGACACTGCCCGTGACTTTCTCTTCACCGATGACTGCGCATTGAATGCTTTCACTCAGTTTGATATGCAAGACAGCATGAACCGCATTGCCAAAGTGTGTGACGACTTCGGTCTCACAATCAGCACAAAAAGACTGAAGTACTGCATCAACAACTTCCTGCAACCGCCCCCCCCCCCCCCCCCCCCCCCCCCCTCCCACATAGAGCCAAACATCACAGTCAATGGCAGAAACATACAGTGGTAGATAAGTGTGTCTATCTTGGTAGTACTTTATCACGAACCGCCAACATCGACGAGGAAGGTGCATGTAGGATTGCTAAGTCTGGTGCATCCTTCGGCAGACTCCAAAACAAGGTGTGGGAAAGACGAGGAATAAGTCTGTAGACCAAGCTCAAAGTGTATCGTGCAGTTGTATTGTGCTTGTAGAATCGGAAGGTGTACAGTCGACATGCCAGACAGCTGAACTCTTCCCACATAAAATACCTCAGGACCTTGCTGCACATCAAATGGCAGACAAAGTACCAGATACAGAGGTGCTTCAGAAGGCCCACATAGAAACCATTCATGCAATGCTAATACGCTCTCAACTCAGGTGGGTAGGGCATATACATCGTATGGAAGAAAATCCTCTCCCCAAGAGGATGTTCTACGCGAGCTGCTGGAAGGCAAGCGTTCCCATGGAGGACAAAGGAAGAGCTACAAAGACACACTGAAGGCCTCACTGAAGCGCTGTAGCATCGCCCCTGCCTCCTGGGAAGAAGCTGCGCAAGATCGCTCAACGTGGCGCACACTAGATCAAATCTGGAATGAAAGACTTTGAAACAAGGCGAGTGGAGGTACAAGAGCAAAAACGTCAGTTTTGTAAAACAGAGAAAGCATCACCTTTTAGCCTGGGTCATCTCCAAGCCTGCCCTGTCCACACTACAACAGACTATTCTATGCAAGGATCGGCCTGATCAGCCATCTTCGTACACACACCACCACCCAGTGATAGTTGAAGTTGTGGTCATCTTTGTCTGCGAAGGAACAAACAACATAATTATGTTCCATCTTGGAATTAGATAGATAAAGAGAGACATTGCCGTCGTGTTTTTGCCGTTTTAGGCTTGAACAAGTATTCTCAGGTTAACATGATTTTTTCCGAGCCTTAAAGTTCTTATAGTTTTCTAAAAAATCAAACTTTCAAATCAATACAACGTAAATAATTGAAATAAGTATATAATATATACGTTTCAACGCAGACAGTCTTGCTTAAGATGGCATACTCACATTTGGACCCTTTCCCAGAAAAATTTTAATACAAATATAAGGGTCTAAAGACAGTGTTTCTTACAGGCGGTGATACTGACCAGGAAACACCTATTAGGTAGCAAATGTTACCACGCTGTCATAAATATGGGTTAGTGCGTACTCCTAAATGGTCGTGATCACAGTGATGTTATTCATAAGCCGGTTGCAGGGCCTGTCGTCCGCGCTGTGCTTACTGTAGTACAAAGCAAAGCACTTTTTTTCGATCACATCACAATCTCCATGAATATTCCTTGAGGACGATGTTGAAGTCACGACCTCAGCTTGTGAATGCCTTTAAAGTTGGACTGTTTCTGCACCAGAATGTGAGCTTTATTTTTCTTAATTTTTTAAAAATTTATTTATTTATTTATTTTTATTATTATTATTTTTTTTTTTAATAAATTTGCAACTTTATCCCAGTCATCGAAAAGTTCGTTGTCACTTCAGCGTGTGAGCACATTTTTGATCTTGTGAACCATCGAATTACAGACATCTAGCAGCTCTTTTCCCATGAATTCGTAGTTTTTTTTTTCTTTTTTTCACAAATGTTGTTTCACACCTCTATCCAAAATATAACACTGCGTTTAGAAAAAAAGGGAGGCACTTCTTTGTATTTATGACCACTGGAAGACAAGCTTATCAAGCATGATTGAATGAGTTCTGCTTGGAAACAAATGGTTCTCGTGTTTGACGGCATTCGCAGCGTGACCCGAGAAATATGAAGCAACAAAGTGGATAGCAGATCGATGATAATGGATGGTAGTCCGAAGGCAGAAAAATGCAAAGAGAGTATCCAGACAAATAGATCAGTCATGTAGGATTACGCACTTTTTGAACTTACATGCCAGAAAATTATTCCTGAATGTATTCATACTCTCCTCAATCAATTACTGCTCGACACTATTTGACTCGGCTAGTGCAAATTCAATGAAATCTCTAACCAGCATCTACAAACGCGCCCTTACAGCAGTTCTTCTGAAATCATCGAGCTCACAGTACAGGACTATATTCAAGCTGCGGTTCTGTCACCAAGGGATATGTTTGCTATCAATAAAGGAATGTTTATACAAAAACAAATTGTATCCGGATTAGCTCCGCAAGCCACTCAATCAAAATTCAACCCTAATTCTAGAAATTTAACAAAACTCTAGGTTCCCATACAAAAATTGACCTATCTTAAACAAGTCTTAGTTAGTCTGGTGCTCTTATCTGGAACTCGCTTCCGCAAGAGCTAAAATGTTATCGAAGCTCAGAATCGTTCAGTCAAAAATTGTTTACGTACTTTGCACACTCACACGGGTTACGAAAATATGCAGACTATTTGGCACACACACACACACACACACACACACACACACACACACACACACACACACACACACACACACACACACACACACACACACACATCATAATAAATCAGTGTTATGGCTATTGATTTTTTGAATGCGTTGTCGCTATTTGACACTGTTTCTAGAATGGTTTATTCTATTTATGCATTGTACTCACATTACGAAAATGTGTGTAATATAATGATACTATTGATGAATTGTTGTTGTATAATTATCACCCTTACCAGTATACCTAAAAATTAGTATGTAATAACCTCTGTCGTCTGTCTGTCTGTCTGTCTGTCTGTCTGTCTGTCTCTCTCTTTGTCTCTTGTCTCTCATTCTCGTGCGTACTTCCGTTACTGATGCATTGTTCCTATGTAATTAAAAACCATAATTGTCGGTGGTATACAATATTGGGAAAAACAAGTTATAAAAGCATCTCTCTCTCTCTCTCTCTCTCATCTTCTCATGCATGCGTCTCTCTGTCTCTGTCTGTGTCTGTGTGTGTGTGCATGCGTGTGTGTGTGTGTGTGTGTGTGTGTGTGTGTGTGTGTGTGTGTGTGTGTGTGTGTGTGTGTGTGTGTGTGTTTGCGTTCTTTTTTTCTTTTTTCTTTATAATTAATGGATTCATTTATTCTTGACTGCTGTTTGGACGTCTTTTTTTTGTTTACGTTCATGTGTACTTCAAGTTTGATGGAGACAGCTCGTCCATGTTTTCTATGTATTTTTTCAAGACAAGTATGATTGTATTGTTTAGTAGTCACTCTTAGTCCCTCTGTGTGGGACAAGGACCGGATGTAAAAAAAAGCATATATTGCTTATCTGTTACTCTTGGAAATACAGCGTTTGAATCAATCAATCGCTTTCTCTCTATTTGTGATGTATAAGTCCGTGTTCTGCCCAACCAGCCTAGCACCGGTGACCCCGACAGAACCAAACCAAGGCCACAGACGTGGAGAGGACATCGAAATTGAGGTCACCATGAGAGCAGGGCATGAAGGGCCACAAATTTGAGACCCCCTACTGACGACAATAATTGCTTAGTCGCGGAGCCAGCGTGAGTGAGCTCTCCCTCCTGAGGGCACCACCACGTCCGTCAAACGACAGCCCCCATGGACTCGCCGATACCGGTGACCCGACAGAAACCAAACCAAGGCCACAGACGTGGAGAGGACTAAGCCTACTAAGCCCCCTACTGACGACAATAATTGCTTAGTCGCGGAGCCAGCGTGAGTGAGCTCTCCCTTCTGAGGGCACCACCACGTCCATCAAACGACAGCCCCCATGGACTCGCCGATACCGGTGACCCCGACAGAACCAAAACCAAAGCCACAGACGTGGAGAGGACTAAGCCTACTAAGCCCCCTACTGACGACAATAATTGCTTAGTCGCGGAGCCAGCGTGAGTGAGCTCTCCCTCCTGAGGGCACCACCACGTCCGTCAAACGAAAGCCGCCATGGACTCGCCGATACCGGTGACCCGACAGAACCAAACCAAGGCCACAGACGTGGAGAGGACATCGAAATTGAGGTCACCATGAGAGCAGGGCATGAAGGGCCACAGAATTTGAGACTTTTTTTTTTATGCTGATCGATGAGAATGGGGATGATTAAGATGATGCTACGGAATTCTATGTCAGTCTGAGACTACATGACAGGGCTGTACTCTACGCTTCCTTTCATAATATATCCCGGCGTCAACCAGGCCCGAGAGATACAGGCACCTGCAGTGTTGGTCAGGAAATTTGATCACACTCTCTCAGAAACGCATCCATTAAGTGGATGAAACTCGACTGTGTGGTCCCAGTCTTCTCAACTGGGGTCCGCAGCAAATTCAACTCTGGGTAGGAGCCGGTCGGGGCAGAAAACCCACATGACTCTGATGGGATTCGAACCCGCAACCTCCCAGCCGGGAGACCGTGACGCTAACCACTTCGCCACGGCGGCTGGTTGAAATTATTATTTTTTTTAATGCATTCCAGCATGCCTTAAACAGGCGGTATATGGGGAAACCGGAAGACGTTCACCGTAATTAGCAATATTAGTAAGACGCATCCAATACTGATCGACACTGGTTTCACTGCATTTATTAACATAGGTAGAGAGGATCAAGGAATGCTTTGAAAGCAGCATGAACCCGCCTTTTTTAAACTGGGCATCAAAAAAAAAAAAAAAAAAAAAAGAGAAAAACGGGTGTAATGATATTGTTTTGTCTTGTTTTGGGTCCTTTGACCCATTACATCAAGAAAGAACAATGGCTGGATACTTTATTCACCACTAATGTTAGGGAGACTGAGAAAAAAATTATGTTTTTACACAAAAAAGTCAGTGTGGAAGAGAGGAATTGGTAGCATGCAAGCAGTGGCTGGCAGAGACAAAGACGGGGTTTCCCACCAGCTAAAAATGGACTGTCTACTAATGTTGACAGGCGGTGTCGGAGCTATACTTAGAGCTGCTGCAATGGGGTAGTGTTTGCCATACTCTTGTATTGATTAAAGGGCAAATTCAAATTTGTAGTGCACATATGTACATGACTACAAAGGGAGGGCGGGGGAGCAGAAAGTGGACATGAAGTACATGTTTGAATCAACATTTTGGACATGAGTTCATTTTCTATTTCTGACTGCAGGGATAGACGTTTTCATGTTATAAGCGGAACCGGCAATCTTGGTTGGAGCGTAATGAACACATGCTTTTGTTCTTTCAAACGCCTTTTCTAGCCTGATGGATATTCAACATCCGTTATAGATAAGTGCACAAAGACAGGATTTCAAGATTTTAACTCAAAGCATATGGCCAAACAATCGTGTTCAATGGTTCCAAAATGACCCGACTATTGGTAGATTGCCTATCGTGTAAAATGGTCTGGAAAATAGACACATTTTATGTCTAACTGGACTCCATATGGCAATATCCGTAAGTGCTGTGACAAATCTGTTCCTTTCCTGATGCTCCTGATCAGCATAGAAGAGTAAACACCCTGTCTATCAGCAAGGAAAATGTAATAAGATATATGGCTAAATTCGTAGCGCATGCAATGCAGATGAGATAATAACCAGAATTAATCTCCCGATAACAATTTAGTCTAAAGTGATTATTCTAGAATAATCCTGTCTTAATCAGAGAGAGAGAGAGAGAGAGAGAGAGAGAGAGAGAGAGAGAGAGAGAGAGAGAGAGAGATTCAGATTCAGACTCAGACTCTGACTCAGATTTAGAGATGATTTATTCAGTAAAGCCAAAGCCCCACATGAACAAGGGGTGGTTACAATGTTTAACATATTTCAGTATGCAATTCTAAAGTAGAGTCATTGTCCATTACAAGCATGTTTTATCACACAAATCACAAGAGAAGAGTTTGCTTGAACCGAAAGGCTTTGTGCACATACAATGCTTATTCACGTGCTATTCTTCAATATTTTGACGCCTAAAGTACTGTGGAAATCTGTCGTTCCTCGTGTGAGATCGTGTCGCTACTGTGGAAATCTGTCGCTCCTCGCGTGAGATCGTGTCGCTACTGTGGAAATCTGTCGTTCATCTTATAGAAGTCTAAGGTTTGGTCTCAATGGAACCAAACTTGGTGAGTCCATAGCTTTTGCCACGGAGGCCTTATGGGCGCTCTATTGAAAACCCCCGGAATCATCTAGGGGCGATGCTGCCTCGACATTATCATGTGCCACGTCCACAGTTTTGATCCGATTGGCACCAAACTTGGTGAGTTGATGGGTTATGCTACAGAGGAGGTCATGGGCGTTTTGGAAGTAAAAAGATCCTGACGCTGATGACCTACTCGGGTCAGTGGTGTCTGTCTGTCCTGTTGCACCTTATAGAAATCTACAGTTTTGGTCTGAATGGTACCATGCTTGGTCAGTTAATGGATTATGCTACAGAGGAGTTCGTACAACGACGGTGCTAATTAGATAGTTAAGGTGTGCCACACTTGAGATAGAAGTTGCAGCACAGGCTTCTAGTCTCTCACCCAGTCACATAATGCTGACACCGGGCCAACCAGACCTAGCACTTACCCCATAATGCCAGACACCAGACGAGGCAGCCACTAGAAATGCAATTTTAAAGTCTTAGGTATGGCTCGGCCCGGAGATCAAAACCACCGACCTCTCAACCACGAGACGGACGCTTTATCCGTCAGGCCACCATGGGAGAGAGAGAGAGAGAGAGAGAGAGAGAGAGAGAGAGAGAGAGAGAGAGAGGAGTGAAAGGGCGAGCGAAAGCTACGGATGGCTTTTATCGTCTGTCGGTATTTCGATTCCTTCTTTGTAGTAAAGATAAAAAAAATCGATCTCTTTGTCCAAATGATGCTCAATAGCTAAATATGCTTCTCTTAAATGTGTTATTTCTGTATATCTTCAAAGAAAAAAGCGGCACACCGAAAGTTTTTTAGTGTAAAAAGCACCGACAAAAGTGCTGAAAATTGCAACATTTTAAAGAGTTAAAGCGTGCAGTCACGTAGACAGGATGCTATTGAATCTAGCTTATTTCTTCGTCTGGACTGACCGATTTCATCACAGGAGGCGGGGCATGTTATGTCAAATCAACGTAAAAATAATTCATTTGTGGCATGCAGTAAGTCTATTGTTCAGTTTTCACTTCAAGATGACCGAGTACGTTTATGGTGGCTTTAGCGACAAAACTTACTAATCTTGTGTATTATATTGAATAAAGTGTTTCCGAAATTTGGCGAAAAGGTAAACCAAAAGAACGCCAAAGATGCTTTACGCAGGAAAAGTAAAGCTTTTGTTGTAAAGGATAATCGGTTGTTTTACGTGGGTAAAGAAGGCACAAGAGAGGTTTGCAAGAAAAGGTGATGAACTTGGAATTCTGAAAAGGGTGCACGACACGGATCATATGGGCGTCAATGCTACACACGAACGAGTGAAATCAGCATATTATTGGAACAATATGTTTGAGGACGTGAAACAATTTGTCAAAGGTTGTGAAAAGTGTCAGAAAAGTGCAAGATTTGAAACACAAAATGTTCCACTACGGCCAGTTCGACCTCCTCAACGTCCTTTTCGTATGTGGGGTATGGACTTAACCAAACTGCCCAGGGGTGACGATGGTTTGGAGTACCTTCTTGTGGCTGTCGATTACCTAATCAAATATGTGGAAGCTCTCCTCTATAAACAAAGAAAGCGCGTGGAATCGTCGATTTTTTTCGATGAAATGTGCAGCCGTTGGGGCTTTCCTGCAATCACGGACCAAGGCAAGGAGTTTTGCAACAAGACTTTTGACGACTACTGCAATGGTCATGGCATGAACCACAAGACATCCACCGCATACCACCCTCAGGTGACTCTCTCTCTCTCTCTCTCTCTCTCTCTCTCTCTCTCTTGCTAGGACACAACTCAGTCAGTTAAGGCTATCTTTTTGAATATTGGGTTTAACGTCATTTTCACCTTTCGGTATTTCGCGACGACTGGTCACATTATACTGACACCAGTGACCCAGTTCGGTTATGGGAGAATTAATAAGGCCACACATTGACCAATCCGGGATTCGAACCAGAGACAATCAGGTTGCCAGCGCACGCTCTAACCGACTGAGCTATCCTGGCTCCTCATAGCCACTGAGCACACCTATAGCCTTTTTAAAAGCCTGTATTCGGAGTTGGGACAGCGGAGCCGGGGATGAAGCTCACTAGTGTAGAGCATCAGCCTGCGATTTCAACATGCGCTGGTTCGAATCTCACTTACGGCTCGTCGTAAATGACATGGTCTTTCCGCTGTCCATTTTAATACAGTGGTGGTTCAGTATTGACCAAGAAATACTGGTTCGCTGGTGTCACTTTAATGTGACCAGCCGTTTTTAAGGGCCAAAAGCCGCAGGACATTAATATTGCTTTCCTCCCTTGGACAGCAGCAATGTTTTGCCTGTGTTGAGGTCGCAAAGCTCAATAGATGAAAGCGTCTTAATCATCAACCCCCCCCCCCCCCCCCCCCCCCATTACGGATGTTTGTACGCACAAAAGGGAACTCGATATAAAGTCTAATCCGAAGAGTACAATGCACTATACCACTGCACCACCACACGCCCTCTTTTGGATAATAACGCAGGCACAAACGCAAGCATGAACACACACACGCTCTCATTCGCAGAAGGCCCAAAAAATCTCACAGGACTGAGAAATACAAACATCTTGTGATAATACTGCCTCTGCCAAAATCTGTGATTGGGAGGCACTCTAATAATCTCACAGCTTTTTACTCCCACATGTCTGTAATCCCAAATCTCTACAGTCTCACGGCTTTCTAGTCCCACGGCTCTATAGTCCCAGAGTTTTTGAGATTATAGACTGTGGGGTGAAAGAGCTGTGGGACTATAGAGTTGTGGGGATATAGAGCGTTTGTAATTACAAATAGACTCTATAGTCATACATTGTTATTTCGTCCGCGGGTGTATTGTTTTCACTTTGGAACGCCCGTCTGTCTGTTCGTCCGTCAGACTTTTTACAATCGCCATATCTCTTAAACGGCTGAACCGATTATCACAAAATTTTGTACACATGATCCTGAGACGGTGATGGGGGTGTTTATCGTGCATTCACGGTTGTTCTTGTTCGTTTTTTTTTTTTTTTCTTTTTTTTTTTTTTTTTAGTTCCAGCAAAATCGGGATCTACTGTTTTGGCTTTGTCCATCCGTCCGTATGTCCGTCCATCCGTACGGCCGCACCCCTTATTTCATATCATCGCGTTTGGTCAATCGTAATCAAATTCAGTGTACGAGTTCGAGAGACCTAATAATCTTTCGTTGTATCGTCTTCGTTTTTCTTTAAGGTTAAGGTCTCGCCGAGTACGGGGTTCGAACTCAAAACACAAAATCGTTGATATTTCGCTCATTTCTGGACGTTTTGAAATGGGCATTTTTTCAATAGATACCATGTCGAAAGCGCTATCGTAGCAGTACATTGTATGGGGAATAGATTATATCCCAGCGGTGCGGCTTGGACAGTCACTTACATCAGTGTGGGATTACAGAGTCAATCTGAAATGAAAAACGCTCTATAATCCCACAACTATTTGTTCTTACATCTAATTCCACACTCTTTAATCCCACAGTTCTATAGTCCCACCACAGCACCAAAAAAAATAGTATGGGATTATAGAGCTGGGGACTATAGATATGCTACCCTATGATTATACCATATGTAACGGATATACTTTTTCGTGGTTTCTTTTTTTAAGGCAAACGGACTGACTGACTCTTGCGTCAAGAGTGGTCTGAGAAAACTGACGGAGCACAAAGGTGACTGGCCAAAATCTTTTAATCAAGTTCTGAGAGGGATGCGCTGGCACACCCCGAGGTCAGCAAAATATTCACCATATGAGTTAGCATTTGGGTGTAAACCTCGCATCGACTGTTCGATTGAAGACGAAGACGAGCTGGACCTGGCAGCTGCGGAAATCCTTCAAGGAAACGACACACAGGACAAAACAGCAGCTGCGGATTCCCAAGACTGCAAGGCTAGTTCTCAACAGCACATGCAGAGAGCACACGAAAACATTCAGGCCGAACAACAAAAATATAAGAAACAGTATGATGAAAAAACGAAAAAACCATTATTCAAGGAGGGGGAGCGTGTCCTATTGCAAATTCGCGCGAAAACGTTCTAGGAAAGGCGAAGAGCTTGATCCCCACTTTTCAGGGCCGTATATCATTACAAGAATAACGAATGTGAACACTGCATATCTGGACGGTGCGAAGCGAGCTGTATCAGTTTCGCATTTGAAACATGTTGCAGAGGCAGGAGAAGCACCAAAGAAGAAGCACGTTGTGCGCCCAGAAGAAGTTCGATACCATTTCAAGTTCGATACCAATTCCGTGCACCTGACGAACAGGAGATGAAAAAACGATGGCGACGTTGCTGGTGATTTCTGAGGGCAGCTGGAAGAATAGTCCAAAGTTTGGAACACAGAAACAATTTTCATCTTTCTCGCCACTAAAGAGCATAAAACAATTACACAAAACAAAGGGCGACGGAAACTGCCTGTTCCGTTCTTTCAGTTATTTTGTGACTGGAGATGAAACAAACCACCCAGCTGTAAGACGCGGAATCACGGAATACATGAAGTCTGATCCATCGGAATCTTCAGATGCATCCTCCAAGAAGAAGCTGAACAGTACATGTCGCGAGGTATGGACACACTAGCAACTCCAGGAAAGGCTTAGGGACTTCATTGGGGCACTGACCTCGAAATTTCAGCATTTGCAACTCTGTGGAAATGCACCGTGTTTGTGTGGAAAGACCAACTCGACTCGAACGTTCCCGAGTACTGGGTTCCTTATAAACCTTTGTACCCCCTGGAACCAGGAAAACGAGAAACAAACAAAATATGTCCACAGGCATCTCATGCCTGCTACATTCCCCCATGGGCATTTTGATGTTGTGCTGGACATTTAAACACGCTCGTCACAGTGCTTTTCGATGTTGTGGCGGACGTTTGAACACGCTCGTCACGGGGCATTACGATATTGTGCTGGACGTTTGAACACGCTCGTCATGCTCGTCACGGCGCTTTCTGACAATGATCGCACCTGTATTAGAAACGTTCGTCTTTATATTTGCTAACATTTAGTCTTTTTACTTTTTATATGTCATTGCAGCCATTTATATTAGTTGTGTGTGCGCTTCATATTGATGTTCTTGAGAACTTTGCATCCTTATTGCGGATATTAATGGAACATAATATTTAAGGCTATCCTTGATATATTTTTCGCTCGTTGATTCCACATTGTGAACATTTCGTTTCATACTGCACAATCTTTTTTTTCTCTCTTATTTTAAATATATTCTACGATTAACCATCGCTCGCTGCCATTTTCACTGAGTGAAACAATCATCAGCATTTGTGAAAGAAGACCCTGCAAAATCTGTCTACTTTATTTTCATGTTATTAGAAGTGTGTTTTTTGTGCTCATTCACATTCCATAGTAAAAGTCCGTGAAGAGCAGATAGTATTAATTATTTTCTCCTTATTAAAGAAAAAAAAAATGCTATATACGTGGCTTTAGCACACAAACTTCCTGGATTGGAAACTGTGAATGCTTACATCCCTTCGACATTTATGTAAAATGTCTATTTTAATTTCATTTACATTTTATTTTAAAAGATTCTAATGTTCCTTTGAATTTTTTTTCAAACAACTTACATTGCATTTAATTTTCATCCCTTGGAGGGTAGTTTCTTTTCTTTTTATTAACTTTGACACAAGTACGTGATGGTTTCTCAAAGTGTTTTCTCACTGACACATGTCAAGTAATTTTATTTGATATTAGTGTGTTAATTGGGTTTTCTTCATCTAATTTACTTTGTAATTCTTTATAATTCTTAAAGAAAAGTTGCTTTTGTTTACGAATCTTTGATATTCACTTTAAATATCAATACTAGAAATGTGTTCGAACGAACGCGTAGATTTCCCTTTGCCAGTGCACTCCCTCCCCCCTCTTCCACCCCCCTTCCCCTGTAAAAAAAAAATCCCCCTCATTTTGAGCGACGCATACACACACAAAAATTTCCCTCATTTTGAGCGACGCACATACACACAAAATTCCCCACACAAAAAGACCCCCCCCCCCCCCCCCCCCCCCACCCTCCCCGTCATTTTGAGCAACGCACTTCCTAGAAAGGGGAGATCTACTAAAGTACTATTTTTTCTTTATTTCATTATTTGTTTTTTTTTTCTGTGAAAATAGCATGTCTACATTATAAAAACATAACTTCGTTTGTTGTTGAGGACAAAAATAAAGCGTCATGATAATACTATTTTTAGTGATCTTTTATGTGAATACATGTGAGGATATTCATCGATGAAGCCCGTCCAAACGCTCTTATCATCATGTGTTGTTAAACACGTTTGACTGGGGGTGCTCAAATCTTTTAACGCTATGGACGGTAAACCGCCAACACTTTGCTATGCGACTAAGACGGAAAAGTTGGTCAACAAAACAAAAACAAAACAAAAAAAAAAAAAAAAAAAAAAAAAAAAGAGGAAAAACCCACGTTTAGCTTATTTCCTTTAGGGTCATGTGCACATCAATTATTAGCGCTTGGCTGCCCAGAAGGCCAAACGATCTGAACACACTCAGATTAAGAGGTTTCGCTAACAAGCCATGAAGCCGTATCTGTAAAACGCTGATGCTAGGACATTTTCCGTAAAATCCTGTTTTGTAACGTAAACCCCCCCCCCCCCCCCCCCCCCCCCCCCCATTCACTTTCCCTCTTTGATGCATAACAAATTGTCAATGGTTAGCTGTCAATAGTGTCAAAACCATATGCCTCATCCCCCTAGTTGAACGTGGAACATTTGGCAACTGTTCTCAATTTGGCGATGTGCCACAGTAAATTAGTGAACTTATTAAAAGTAGGAATCACCTAATTGAGAGAAAAAAAAAAACTGCCCAAAGGCGGGATTACTTGAGGAAATATAAGCGATTAGCAAACGCATAACAGTTTGAATATTATATGAAAAAAGCAATTATGAAATCTAAAAGTACACTAACATGCAACAAAGAAAAACACAGCAAATTATGAAATCTAAAAGTACACTAACATGCAACAAAGAAAAACAATGTCAGTAATTATTTGGATGAAAGCCCGAAACCCATTATCGAACAGCATGCATATCAGTCGATCGTTTCCAAATGTAAATCAAGATTTAAAGAATATATGAAAATACAACAAACTACAGTACACTAAATATCAAAATGCAAGATGAATTTGCACTCATACAACCATGCACGTGATATTCGGCCTTATAGCAGTGAACGTTCATGAATGTGTGTGCATGCATACATGCTTCAGTGGGTGAATGAATTTCTTTCAAGAGGAGACATTACAAACAAAAGGACAGAGAGAAAACAAATAAAGATAATCATCACATGACCTGTTTTCTTAAAGCAGTCAATGTTGGACTGTTTTTTTTTTTTTTTTTTTTTTTTTTTAATTGAATATGGACTTTCCATATCCATTTCTGATTTAGGAATGCTTTGAGGCCAATCGCAAAATTTAGCACACATAGCTACATTTATTGTTTTCTGAAAAGGACGTGTGTGTGTGTGTGTGTGTGTGTGTGTGTGTGTGTGTGTGTGTGTGTGTGAAAGTGAGAGAGAGAGAGAGAGAAGAGAGAGAGAGAGAGAGAGAGAGAGAGAGAGAGAGAGAGAGAGAGAGAGAGATGCGGGCTTCATAATCTATCGGTATTTTAAAATTAGTATTAATTACGAATATGCAGTATTATCTCACGTGAATGTTTGTCGCAAAGCGACTATATTTCACCACCTTCATTATTTCATGGGCACTGTCGCAAAATATTGTCGCAAACTGCAATATTTCATGGATAGCGGTAACATTTCATGAATGTATGTCATGAGATATTGTCGTGCGATCACTTTTCACGTGGAATACGGTCGCTACTGCATTTTCCCATGTGAATTACTGCCGCTGCTACACTATTTCAAATGAATTACTGTCGCTACTACAAAATTTCACGTGAAATAATGTAGTAGCGACCCTATTTCACGGCGACACTATTTAATACAATACCGGCCCATAAAGTCGCCGGCGACCATATGGGAAGGACTTTGATGCCCGTAAAGTCGTCCCCTGCCCATAAAGTCGCCAATACAATAACAAGATTGTTATGATTTGTTATGACTTATTAGTGCAAGAAATGATGTGTAGCCTATATTTTTAAACCCCCCCCCCCCCCAAAAAAAAAAAAAAAAAAAAAAAAAAAATCATATATTAGCAAACACCACCGCCAATTGTAGTAGGCCTAAATGCTCGCGGATTATCAATGATGTTTTGTTTGCCTGTGTAACTAATTTTTATTCTGTCATGTTTGATGTGACACTGATGAGCACTTTTTTACTGATGAGCTCTTTTTGTATTCCCAACTGGAGTTCTTAGACAATCGGAAAGAAGAAAAAAAGAAAAAATCTCTCTCTCTCTCTCTCTCTCTCTCTCTCTCTCTCTCTCTCTCTCTCTCTCTCTCTGTGTGTGTGTGTGTGTGTGTGTGTGTGTGTGTGTGTGTGTGAACAACCAAAATGTGTGGAAGCTGCTACAGCCAAAGCTACTGACCAATAGCTCTGAAAATTGGTACACATATTCTTTGTACCCGGAGGATGATGCACAATATTTCAGTAAACCCTTTTAGCGAGCATTAACCCTTTTTAAACGCCCCCAAACGGTTTATCTTCTTTATTGAATATCTCAGAAACTACTCAACTGATTTTAATGTGGTTTAGACGAAATATGACAAATCAAGTTAAGTGCTCTATCCACTTAAGTGGGTTGAAGTGGATACGCTAGATTAAATAACCTTTAAAAACGCGTGTGCGCATTTTTTAGCAAAAAAATTTCTATGGTGTATTTCGGAAACTACTGAACAGAATTGCAAGCAGTTTGGACAAAGTTGAGACCGATCAAGTGCTCTTCCTACACAGTACATTAAGTAACTGTTAAAACGTGCATGCGCATTTAAACCAAAATCTTTTATGGTGCATCTTGGAAACTACTGAACCGAATTGAAAGCGCTTTCGACCAAGTTGTGACAAATCACGGGCTTTTACCACACAAGGGAATGGAGTTAAGTAAGTGCGTTGGGAGTACATTTATATATGCTTTACATCTTGCTAATGTTTTCCTTACCATTTGTCATCATGTTTGTGTCTGTCTGTCTCTCTGTCCGCCTGTCATTCATTCATTCTGTCTGTCTGTCATCACGATAGAAAGTACTGTGTGAATCATGTTGAAATTTGGTGGGTAGAGAAAGGGAAGAATGCGCCTATTGCGACACAAAGTGCATGCGACACTTTGTGCAAAAGTGCGACACTTTGTGCTGAGAAGATTTACATAAAAGTGTCGCACTTTGGAACATGCGACAGTTTGTGCCGGGAAATCCCCTTATTGTGCAAGGGACATAATAATGTGCAAGACCCACACACTGGCTGAGTTCGAGCATTTCGGACAGATGGTCGCATACTCTACGGTGTTCCCACGAGTATATCTTGGGTTCATCATCGATTGATAAACAGTGAAGGTCAAAACGACGGAATAATCCGAAAGCTGAGAACGAAGTAGTAGAAGTAGTAGTAGCAGAAGAAGACCAAGTTGAAGGAAAATGTAATAGCAGCACTTGTAGTTGGTTTTACAAACAGTATCAAAAGAGAAATTCCTGCTGTTGTTTCAAACAGTTGTAATACTTAGTAAACGCGCACACGCATGTGTGTGTGTGTGTGTGTGTGTGTGTGTGTGTGTGTGTGTGTGTGTGTGTGTGTGTGTGTGTTCGTTTCATTTATTGTTTTGATTGCACGCTAGTTTCTTTGTGGTGGTAAGAAGAAGTAGTTTCATAACATAAGTACATAAATAAATGTCACCAAATATTCCCTTTTCAATCCATTATCCCTTTCTTTTGTATACGAATGGTAGAGCAGCATGTAACAAATCAGAAACAACCAAAAGCAGGAAAAAATATGTTGCAGTTTTAATGGTAGTAGTAGTAGTCTACTACTAAAAATTATTGATGATGTAAACAGTTATACTGTAGACTTAACATTTTTTTTCCGTTTCTTTTTTTTCGTTTTATTTCTTGTTTTAATCATCAGTCAACTTCTTTGTGATGATAACAGTAGTTTTGTAGACGTGCAGTGCATAACAGAAGCAGTAGAAAGTACTGTTCAATAAATGTCACCAAACATACCTTTTTTTCGTTCATTATCAATTACTTTTGTATATATTACTGATACGAGTAACATGCAACAAACCAGAAACAAATACAACAACCATCTACGATTAGTTTGCCATACAACAAGCATTAAAGTAGAATCGCGTGCCGCTGGAGGAGAGTGCGTGGCGCACGTGCGCATTTGGTAAACAACAGACCGCTCACTGAAAGGTGTGACACACCACGCTGGAAAACCCTCTCCAGCGAGTGGAGTGCGGTTGTTTGACACGGCCGTAACGGTTTGTTGACGGAAATCTAAACAACATCCTCTGCTGGCTTCCTCCAGTCCAGCCGGCAAGCGTCTGCACAGCTGCTGGACAGGCCGCGGCGCTCAGTACTCTCTGAACATGGGCTCTGAAGAAGAAATTTGTTTGTTTGCGGTATTTTAATCATTTTGATCACTTGCGTACAATTGAAGAATTAAAAAATCGAAGATGGTGGGCGAGACATGAATCGCAAGGTGGGAAACGTTTGGTGCATACCATTCTCTTCTCAAAGAATTACAAGAAGATGCGCAAAGCCGAGTTAAAAGAAATCTAAGCTGTCTACGTGCCAAATTCAGTACAAGGGGGCGAAGGACAACCCCTTTCAGCCACAGAGCGACACAGTCCTCTCCAAACTGACCAAGGTAAGTTCACAAAGGCCCCGCTATTTCCGAAGATCTTAGTTCCAGCAATACCCTTGGCTTCACCTATGCACAACAGACAACAAGGTATGTTGTTTCTTCTGCATGAGGGCTAATCATCAAGGCTGCAAACCTGATGCAGCGTTTGTATGGAGCGGTTTTGACAACTGGAAGAATACACTGGAAAAGTTCTCAAGCCACGAAAAATCATCTTCACATGGAGCAGCCGTGCATGACGTAAAATGTTGGTCTCTACAACGTCAGTGTATGCTCCAGTGACGTGTCAGCCTGAAACAGAACAAAAGAAATACTGCAAAACCTGATGAACGAACTAAAGAGCCTTCAGTTTCTCCTGCGTCAGGGGTCTGCCTCTCCGTGGACATGACGAGCAGGAAGACAACCTTCAACAGCTGCTCAAGTTCTGCTTTGGAGAGGGCTGCAAGGAAAAAAAAAAACACAGGTTCAAAATATCTGTCACATGATATTGTCAACGAGATCCTCGGGATTGTGGCACATAAAGTCTTGCGATCTGTTGTACTTGAGATCAGAGAAGCGAATTGTTTTCGATACGAGCTGACGAAACCCGTGATGTTGCAAACAGGGAGCAGGTTGTAATTTGCATATGATGGGTAACTGAGCAGTTTGAAGACATAGAGGAGCCTGTGGGACTGGTGCATGTTGACAATACCTGAGCTGAGACAATTTTTAATGAGCAAAAGGATTGTGTTTGATCAGGCTGGACTTGCCAGTGCAAAAGTGTAGGGGTCAGGTCTACGACGGGGCCAGTAATTTTCAGGGTCACGTTTCAGGAGTTGCAAAACGGTTCCAAGATGAGGTCCCGTCAGCAGTGTCCGTACACTGTTTGGCACACTCAGTCAATCTTGTGTTACAAGAGGCTTCCAGAAAGGTCAAAGTAATAAGAGATGCCCTTGACTTTGCCACAGAGGTCATTCAGTTGATCAAATTATCACCAAAACGACAGATCCTTTTTGAAACAATCCAACATGAAACATAAACTTCGTGCAGACCGTCCATTAAACCACTGTGTCCAACAAGGTGGACTGTTCGAACAAGAGCTTTAGACTCTCTCACTGAGAACTATGCTTTGCAAAAAAAAACACTTGAACTAGTCTCACAAGGACATGACGAGTATGCCAGGAGTGCATCCGGCCTTCTAGCATTTATATTGCAGTTCTCCACCTGTCTTGAACTCTCACTTTCACAGGATGTCTTTCCTGTGACTGAAGAACTGGTGACTGCTGTTCAAAGGAAACACAACGTCCTGTGTGGATGCAACAAACGCTGCAAACCTCTGTCTGAGAATGCTTGAAAGTATGCGCCAGGATAAGTTTCCAGACGTTTTTTTGCCGACGTCTCTCAACCAGGCTGCAAACGTGTGTGATGAGCCCCGCATTCCGAGACAGAGACAGCCTCCACGAAGACATGATGAGGACTCCCAGGGTCACAGCTACTCTGACCCTTCTACTTATTACAGACAGCAGTACTATGAGGCCATAGACAACGTTAAAGAGCATATAAAGCGCAGATTTGACCAACAAAGTCTTAAGTTACCAAGGAAGATTTAAATTCTCTTGGGTGACGGAGCTGCAGGGAAAGAATCCAGAAATTCCTCTAGAGATCACAGACATATGCTGCGGACATCGACATGGACAGACACAAAAAAACACAGTTGGCCATCCTTCCACATGCTCTGGGGAACAACAAGAAGTCCATCTCTGAGGCACTGCTAGAAGAACTGACAGCTTCTGACACTGTTAAAAGAATGTTGAATGAGGTACACAAACTTATCAGGCTGTACTTGACCATTCCAGTTACAACTGCAACAGCTGAACGCAGTTTTTCTGCCTTGAAGCGGGTCAGAACATACCTCCGAAGCACTATGACTCAGGTGCGCCTAAACAACTGTCTCGTTATGCATGTGTTTCAAGACAATGTTGATCAGCTCGATCTCGCTGAAGTTTCTTCCGAGTTCATTTGCAGAAATGAACGACGTCAAAGTTACTTCGGAAAATTAAATGTGTAGAGGTGTAACCTCACAGCTGTTGGTGTAACTTGCTAATGTACAGACTGTGACAATTGTGACTTAGTAACTGCAGTTTACGGTGCCTTATGGAGTGAAGGTAACGTTATTCAGTCAGAAAGTGTATTTCAAGTGTGTGTGTGTGTGTGTGTGTGTGTGTGTGTGTGTGTGTGTGTGTTCTACATCCCCGAATTGCTATCTCTACCACCCAGACAGCCTCCAACATTGGAACAATATTGCATGGACATTAGCTCCGCATTGGAATCCAAAGTCAAGGCACTGGTGCGTGGAACCAATACTGCACCGCGATGCTGAAGCGATAATAGTTTGGGCGGCGCCGCAGCGAACATTGGCTTCTGCGAGGAACATTTGTTCTTCCTTGGATCCGCGTTTGATGCAATGATACTTTGCGTGCGTGCGCCGGGCCGCCGTGATTCTTTGCACGGTCTGCGAGCGCGTGCGCTGTAAAAAGTACGTCATCATTCCATTCTTATGATCGCAGACAAGGGGCGCGAGATTTATATTCTGCACTACCGGCTTGCGTTCTGGGGACGAAACATTTGAATCAAAAATCACGTGACCGTAAGCATGACGTAATTTTTCTTTCGAACGATTCGATTAGGCTTACGATCACATAATTTTTGATTCAAACGTTTGACTACGTTCAGTCCCCCGGAACCCAAGCCCGGTCTCTTTTGCAGTCTGGAGCCAGAATTTTTCTTTGTGTTTGGGTGCCAGAAACCCATCATTGTCAGTTTACAGCCAGTCTACGACTACAAGGTAATAAAATTTCTGTTTGCTTAGTTTGTTACCAAAACCGTCAATTTGAAAAGTTAAGAATCATGTCTTCTTATTCAGTTATTGGTCACAAAGGAGAACAATTCGTAAAATGACCAGAGATGAAATTTCATCTTGTCTGGCAGAATCGCGCGCTGCCATGGAAAATGGTGCCACGCATCCTGCAGTTTCCCGGGGTATTCTGATCATAATGGGCGTTTTCTTTAAGGATGAGTGTGAAAGGAAATATTTTGCAGCATCAATAGAGTACAATCAATGATGCATCGATTTTTGAGACACATTCAAATTATGCAATGAAAACCCAATATTCCAGCAACACTACACCAACATTGCATACACATTGGAACCAGCGATGAATCCAATGCAGAACCAATGGACCAATATTGGCCGCCGAATGTACGATTCATATTGGAGCAATGTTGGATCCAAAGGTTAGCCAATATTAAGACAACAATGGGCCAATGTTGCACCAATATTGCAGCAATGTTCGAAAAACATTGGATCCAATACAAGATCCGATATTGCCCCAATGTTAGGGCGATTTGCACTTCCAACACTGGAGCAATATTGTACTACAATGTTGCCCCAATGTTACAGCCAATATTGGGGCAATGTTGGACCAATATTGCCGTGCTGTTTGGGCAGTCTTGTCACCTGAAGTTAGCGGTGAATAAACCCGTGTTTTCAAAATAAAATCCTGGGGGAAAATTGGTCTTGATGTGTTCAGGGGGAAACCAAACCGCCACCACTACACCTCTCTTCCCCTCTATCTTCCTTGCCCCATCCCCAGCCATCCACAATCGCACGTGCGTCTGTAAAAGCGTTCATATAGTGGGGCAGTCAGTCAAGGTAGTAAATATCAGTGAATCGTGCACTTCATAGTAGAAGCATGCCATTTGGTATGTGGGTACCTAGACCCTTTCTGATTGATATGAGAGAGGGAAACACAATGGGCGTGACCGCTGGAGGGCGTGGCCATACATTTGATTAGTCAGTGTGTTATGTTCTTTCGTTTTCGATTTTTGCACAAAACATGTATTATTTGCAACAAAAAACTGCTTCAGAATAACCCTGAGTATGTATTTTGATGACATATGAAGACAAGTCTATATTGAAGCTAACTTGCAAGACTTTAATAAAGTCGGTCATTAAAAGTAGGTCAAAGTCCTTAAAATCTTATCATTTTTATTTTTTACAGTTTATTTTTTTTGGCTCCACGTAGCTTGCAAAGTTCATAACTAACAGTGATTACCTTTATAGCAGAAAAATGATGTCAACTTATTTTTGAAAATGAAGACAAGCATTTTGTCATTTAAAAAAACAAGTAGGTCAAGTATTTTTGATTACTAAATGGCTTATCTTTACATGTTTTGGTATCAGATTTGACCAATCCAGCTGCTTCTGGAAGGGAAAGATGGGGTTTCAAGTACTTGATTGTCTCTATACTTATTGCCTAAGTTGACAGACTGTTGAGTTGCCCTTTTTATATGGCAAGATTTGACGTATTTAGGACTCATTTGCTATCAATATACTATGTGGTTCGTTAAATATATCATATAACTCTAAAGCACCATATATTCCCGATGAACATCAAAGGGAAACAGTTTGTGAATGTCAGTGCCAAGCAAATGACATAAATCAGATTCAGACACACACACATTTTTCTTCTAAAGAAAAAAGTTTGCTTTGCCTCACTTCATATTCAAATCAGCTCACTTGTCCTGGTAGCAGTCTCCACCACATGCGCAGAGGGCGGTACATTGCAGGTCTTTTGCAGCCTTGCTTGCATCCACAATGAACCAGTCCAAGACATGAATCCTGTGCCTGCTAAAGAGTTGTCCACACGGACTGCCACATTGTCCCTCTTTTTTCTTACCCCAGTCTGCAGGATATGGGAGCACAGGTTGTTTTGCCAGACACTGACCCCAGACATGTCCAGCTTGGTAGATAGCACGGAGAAGATGTTGTCTAAGAGCTGCTGAAGTTGGAGGAATGTTCTCAAGGAGCCTTCCTTGCTGAGCAGACAGTTTCTACCTAGCCTGGTCAACTTTATGGAGTGCACTCGTACGTTCGTACATGAGTACAACAAACCTCTCGAAAGTTTCCAACAAAGCATCTGTCAGTGAACATGTCTGTCCATGATGGCCAGGAAGGAGTCTGTCACTTCAGGAAAGATAGTCCATGTATTCCACGCTGTTGTCTTGCCCCTGCTGTTGAAAAAAGACCTTGTGTCACATCCAGTAAAGGCATGAAATGCTGGAAGGGCCTTCAATTTTCTTGGTCCAGGCTGTCTGGTTATTTGATGAGCTGGGACATATTTCAAGTGTTTCCAGTGCCCTGAGCTAACCAGATTTCTTGTGCAGTGGTAACCTGGAATTAGCTACTGCAAGGACAAGAACATCTGTGTCTGTGCTTCATACTAAGATCTTGTCCAAACCTTCCTGCACACAATCTGCAAGTATGCAAACTGTGGCTGTTCATCTGCCATCTTCATGCTTCCGTCGTGGAAACCCAAAGGAGTGCTCGGATCTGACATCAGAAACTTTGTGTAAGCACGCCACTGAAAAATGTATAATGCAGCTGCCGTAACTTGGTGGGCATGCCTTGTTCTGGTCAGATGAGTTGCTTTGACTAACAACTCAGCAATACCAGAAGATGCAATTCCCGCAAGTGTGATGGCAGTATATCCATCTTGAACCCTTCAGCCAGTCTCCAAGCGTTTTGAAAGCTGCCATTTCCATGTGAAAGCCTCCTAGCATGATGACAAAGTGTTTCTCACCAAATGTGTGTGGCCAGCACCACTGAATTTCCTTTGCCAAGACAAACCGTGGCTGGTCATGCTAAGCACAGGTGTTTGTCCTGGATTGAGCTGTTGGGTGGCTGCTTTACCCAGAGTCATGACATGTAAGATTAGGGAAATTAAGGAGAGGTAGAAGTCCAATGATGGCAGATGGGATGTCATCTTGTTGCTGAAGAGATGCATGATAAGCAGCCCATGAAATTCCATCTTCATTGTTCACAGGCTCTGTCTCCAGTGCTGCTAAGACATGTTTCAACCAGGCATACTCCTTGGTGCAGCTTTGATTCTCAGGACTGATGTCTGGCTGATTACCTCCTGGTAATGGAGGCACCAGATGTTCCTTGTATGGGTCAGGCACAGGAAACACATTGGTGGTAACGAAGGAATGGTGCGATTTCGGCTGTTTGCTCCATCCTCAATAAGTGGCCTCTGTTGTTGTTTACCATCATCTTCACTGAGTCTGTGCTGAACGAGGGAAATGCTGCTCCCATGGAAAGAATCTGATGAGGTCGTTGAAGTGGGATTGTGGTCTATATTGTCAACTATACCAGCTACAATTAAACCCTTTCTCATCTTTGTTGGTACAACTTTTTCCTCCTCAAATCGTCTGCACACCTTGTGTGCTATCTCAGATGAGATCCATTGCAGAAAAAGCATGTTGGTCCTGTGCCCGTCTCATCTGTCTCACAGCTAGATTCATCTGCAAGTGTCCGTGTTTTCACAGGACTGGGTTTATCACTTGCTGGCTTTCTTTTCCTGTGTAAAACAGTGTTGCTTATTTTTTGCACGACAGGATTTGTGCCAAGAAGCTTCGTGCGTCCTCAATGTCTCCTCGAAACAAGTTCCTTCATCCAGTTTAGACCACGGAATAGAAAGTGGGGACTCGCCTAACTCCTGAAAAGCTGTCAGATTATAAGCAACATAGGTATACTCTGCTCCATCCCCTTTCGCTTCCTTTGCTGGGCATATGAAAGGTGCTTTGCTTGATGGGTTCTGGCACAGAGCGCTCAGATTCCAGTCAACTGTCAAGTCATCCACTTCTTCAGAGGGAAATGTACACTGGGATCGTCTATCCTCTTATAGTCACGAGACATCGCCACTTTCTGACTGCCTACAGGTTCAGAACTGCACCATAGACAAAAAAAGCAAAACCTGAGTTTTTTAACGCCAATGGATGACCATACAATTTGCACTGGCTCAGTTTTGATTCTGCTATAACGACAACCAACTTATCAAGTTCACAGATTTGATTTTTATGTTTTGTTTTATCATTTTAGCATTTATTATCAATACAATCAAAATTCATATTGATGCGAGCTTATAATTGATATTGTTCTTGTAAATGCAGTCTCATTTACAAATCAAATTGATACGACAGTCTTGAGATCTGCATATTGACTGATTTTTCTATTTTAACTTCCCCAGATATTTTATGGTTACATAGGCCTAAACCTGGCCATTGCTTTTAACGTTTTCAATATCGTGTGCGACCCTTTGTTGCCAAACTTTGCTCCAGGGGCCAACAGGCTGAGTCGCACTTTATTTTATTTTATTTTTTTAACATGCGCGCTGGTGACCTACTCGTTTTTGAGTGAACCAGTTTTTTAGGAA
The DNA here is from genome assembly GCA_016801955.1 of Conus betulinus. Classification (NCBI taxonomy): domain Eukaryota; kingdom Metazoa; phylum Mollusca; class Gastropoda; order Neogastropoda; family Conidae; genus Conus; species Conus betulinus. The sequence goes on from JADBJO010001072.1 coordinate 289,507, forward strand.
GAAGAAGAAGGAAATAAGAACTGTGGCATTTGTGGTCAAACAGACACTGGCAGTAATGTAAAAATACAAGAATCGCTTTGGAATTCTGGCTGAATGCAGTCTTTATCTTAAGAAGAACAACTTGAATATTTCTAACATTTAAAAACCGATTTTTAATCATTAAAGTTAAAATGGATATAAAACTGATACAAATATATATATATAAACTCACCAGCTGTGGAAAGATTGCTTAGTCACAGTCAAACAGTTGCATTATGCAGAAAACCACTTCAGATGCGCTGAAACTTGATTTTACAAAAGGACATCAAAATCAGTACACCAAATATGAAAGAAAAGCATCAGGGGAAGGAAAAAAAAAAAAAAACAAGCACAGCCGTTCGCACGCGTGATGGCCACACGACGGTGATACAGTTTTTTTTACACACTCGTAGGAATATTTGCAACCGTATCAGTCTTATATGTATTCTTGCCTGATTACAAGTAATGTACATAGACATTTCTGTTCTCAATTTTATTTCATACTCACATGTCTCAACCGTTCTTTAAACGGAAGAGACTTAATAGAACACCAAGAGAACGTGTAACTTTTCACGTGGGTAACTCCGCTGACTATACACCGATGGCAGCGATGACAGATCTGGCGCAGGCACGACTCTGCTACCCGACCTTCGGTTGTGGGATCCTTTGGCTGGTGCTATACTGTTCTTCGGGATGAAGTTTGGTCGACGAGGGTAAAAGACGCGATGACAGACGGGCAAAGGTTAGACAAACTCAGAGAGAGAGAGAGAGAGAGAGAGAGAGAGAGAGAGAGAGAGAGAGAGAGAGAGAGAGAGATTTTTCTAGTGGAATAATAACATAAATAAATAATAAATGAACAGAACACTTACCATCTCCTCCGACTTATTTTGCAATGTTAGTCCATGCTGCAGCAATCATATTTCTGTTGAAATGGTTTCTATCAGACTTGTCCCAAAGAAACAGTCGATTTCTGACTGCAGCAATCATAAATTATTTGTCGTCGTCCATCTTCAGGTATACCAATGAAACAAACACACGCGCGCGCACACACACACACACACAGAGAGAGAGAGAGAGAGAGAGAGAGAGAGAGAGAGAGAGAGAGAGAGAGAGAAGCACTTCATATTACAGGTCATATATTTACTAAGTCGTTCACGTCTGTATTTTCACTGCAGAAAATATCTACACTCGGTGCCCGTACGGTCGCCGGCGACCGTATGAGCAACTGGCGACCGTACGGGTACCGAAGTCCTTGCCCATATGGTCGCCGGCGACTTTATGGGCCGGCGACCATATGGGCACCAACAACGGACATAACTGATTGCCATATATAGTTTTAAAGCGATGCAAATGCGCATTAATTTAAGATATACCAAATGTATATTTAGTGATAAGAAACTGCAAATATTTATCCAAATCAAATGTAAGACATGCTTTCACCAAATGACCAGAGGTATAACTTCTATCATTTCATATCTTTCACTTAATCTCATACGACTTTCTCAGTCCTGCCATCTACAATCAATAAATCTCTGGCGTAGATTTAGCACAAATATATTTTCTTGACCAACACCTTGGCTTTCTCATACATAACCAAAACCGAACTTATAAAGAAATAATCGAATGTTTGATACCGAGCTAGTTTTCCCCTTTGAGTCTAGGTCGTACAACATGGTGTAAGATTTCCTTGGTAGTCTATCAATGCTCTTTTTTGATAGTTTGAACCAGTAACGAATGCACCTAATTGCCGAGTTCATGTACAGTGGGTACCTGTTTGTTTCTCCATATACTAAGTCATTCCGAGTCTTCATATCTACACAAAAAAACTTTTTAAGGCCAAATAAGTGAACTGACTCGCAATGCATTCTTACTTTTCTGTCCAGTCCACACAACTCTGAGCCTTATAGTGTAATCTGTTGGATGTAAATATAGAAAATATTGACAAAAAGTTCTAGAGAATTGTTATTCAAAAGGTATAGCTTTTTCAAAATATGTAACGAACGATTCTTTGCTCTTCCAAAAAGATCTCTGCAGGCGGCTGCAAAGCTTAAACGAGTTGAAAAAACATTCAAAGATACTTTAAATATTAACTACTGGCATGGCAGTATCATTGTATACGTATCTTTCCCTGGCTGACAAGTGCCCCTTTTCCTAAAAAACATTATATTACTCTTACTTGTGTCCATCTTCAATTGCAGCTGTTGGCTGAAGTCTTCAAACTATTTAGCTGTGTCTGCAAACCAGTAACCGTTTCAGATAGTAAAACTATATCATCAGTAAACAGTAAGATAAACATTTCCATCTAATCCACAGTAAACCTAGCACCACGTCTTCCGTTACTTATTACTTCTAGTGCTAGCTCGTTCATGAATAAACAAAGAGAATAGGGCTGCAGACGTCTCCCTGTTTCACACCTGTGAGTTTTGCACCACATCGAATTCTTGTTTTGACAACACTGTACATGTTTCTAACGCCTTTAAGGTGTCTTCCCGTAATCCCGTTTTTTAATTGGACAGACCGCAATAAATTTCTGTTGATTGAATTAAACGCCTTTTCAAAGTCAATAAATGCTATGTAAAATCTGTGATTGAGAGAAAATTGTTTTTGAATTAGAGCCATGAGAGTAAACATATGATCGATAGTTGAAATGTCCATATAGAAAGCCTGCTATGTGTTCAACAGACATGTTATTGTCCTCCACGTATCATTGTAGTATTTGATTGATAACGGCGCTGAACGTTTTACTACTTCTATTTGACAGAGAGATACCTCTATAATCATTGGTATTACTTACATTACCTTTCTTAAACAAGGGAAGGGTCACAGACTCACACCAGCTTTCTGGAAAAATACCCCTTCAAATAATGCATTCAACAATTACACCAAAAAAAAAATCAGCAACTTTTTCACAAGGAGTTTTTCACAAACTCCCGATTATCCATCAGTCCAGCAGCTTTTCGTTTTTAACTTTTTCTAAGCGCTAACTGAACTTCTTCACGAGAAATTGTACGATTCGTATATTCATTATTAACTTCCGGCAAGTCATCACTACTACTATACGACAAGCTTTATCCAAGAAAACTTTAAAGTGCTGAAACCAGTTATCTAGAAGTATATTATTCTTTGGTTGTTTCTTTTTCAACGAAATATCAGACACACACGTCCAAAATTCTTTTTGGTCATTAATTGAAGCCATAACCTGTCTAATGTATTCTTATTGAATTGTTTTTTCTTCGTTTCTAAAAGCTTTTTGTATTCTCTTTTAGCCTTCATACATTTATTACTGTCTTCTTTAAGTCTATTTCGCCTGCCATTATCTCCGGCAGTTATATCGTATTGCTTTGATAGTCTACGAAATGTTCTTAGTATTCTGTGCAGATGAGTTCTGTTCTTTTTGCAGTTCTCATCAAACCAACCCTGCTTACGACTGTCCAAATCTAGCTTCATAGTCTTCTTCATGCAAGCAGCAAACTCTCGAATACATATATTAAACATGTCCGGCGCATCATTGATGTTCACGTCGATTAGTTCGAGGGCAGCTTGTAGTTTATCGTGGAAATTCTTCCTCACATAAATTCCTGTAAAATATACTACTATCTCATCACTTGGCACAAATTTTTGAACTACCTGCACACCATCGCTATATCCAGTCCTGTCTTGAGGAGATCTGGCATGGTCATTTTGGTCCAGTCCTTTATATCGTCGGACCAGCTCTTTTTCTCTGCCGTCCTCGTCTGCGCCCCCTTCAACGGTACCTTGAAGGATGTTTTTTGGAGAGGGTGTTGAGACGAATGATGTGGCCAAACCATGCCATCTTCCGTCGTTTGACGGTTGCCAGAAATGGTTCGTGGGGGCCCAACTAGTTAGTGACCAGGTTTCTGCACATAATCATTGGTCTTGTGTTCTTTGTATGAGATACGGAGTAGTTTCCTCAGGCACCTGGTCTCAAACGCCTGGATTCTTCTTTCTGTTTCGGCCATCAGTGTCCATTCTCGCAACCATATAACAGGATCGAGACCACTAGTGACTTGTAGAGCCGGAATTTTGTGTGGAATTTGATGTTGCTCTTCCACACACTGTTAGTCTCTGGCCATCGCTGCTGATGCGGAGTTGATCTGAATCGGATTTCTGCTGTGCAGGTGCCATCTTTGGACAGGGTTGCTCCCAAGTACCTGAAGCTGGTCACTTCTTCCAGGGGTTCATGTTGGCACTGCTTTTAGTCGTGCTGTTGACTATGACCTTTGACTTCTGTGTGCTGACCTCCATGCTGTAGGCACTTGCTTTTGTGACAAGTCTGTTTGTGAGATCTGGAGCTCGGTGTTGCTGCCCCCTATGTATAGCACCTCGATTGTCGCCATCACATCACATCATCCATTTGGTATGATATAATCAAACCCAGTGCAGTGCACACATTTAACAAAGATTTACTGTAGCTATTAACACATTCATCTTGAGAATGCCGGTCACAAATAACCGAATGACTTTTGAATGGAACATTGTCAATGGCACATACAGGACGTGATTGAAAAATATTCGAGATTCGGCTGCTGAGATCACTGCATAAATATCTAAATATCTCCCACCTGTGTTAACAAGTCAGTTAAGCACTCTTTAAGCATAGCTATTCCTTGATCATAATAAAATGTGAAAAGAAAGGAGGCCCCTCTGGTGGGAGAAGAAACACATACATAAAGAACATCATTCAGCATCGAAACAACCGTTTGTATATATGCACATATATTTTAATACTTGAGAGAGAGAGAGAGAGAGAGAGAGAGAGAGAGATAGAGAGAGAGAGAGGAGAGAGAGAGAGAGTGCGTGTGTGTGTGTGTGTGTGAGGGGGGGGGGGGGGGGGGAGGGAAAAGAGAAAAACAAAGCGAGTATGTGTGTGTGTATTTGTGTCCATGCGTGCCTTTTTGAGAGCGTGCGTGCGAGCCCGCGCGCCGGGCGTGCGAGTTTTGTGCGTGTGTGTGTGTGTGTGTGTGTGTGTGTGTGTGTGTGTGTGTGTGAGAGAGAGAGAGAGAGAGTGTGTGTGTGTGTGTGTGTGTGTGATCAACACGTTGTCTTCCAATATTTTACTTTTAAAACTCTATGCTTTGTTTTTATATAGGCAGTATGGGTTCGGCATGACATCATCCCAGTCTATATCTGAAAAAAAAAAAAAAAACTACAAGCGAAATAATGTGTGTGTGTGTGTGTGTGTGTGTGAGAGAGAGAGAGAGAGAGAGAGAGAGAGAGAGAGAGAGAGAGAGAGAGAGAGAGAGAGAGAGAGAAGCAGCAAAAAGAAGCAAATGAAAGTATCCAGACGACATCGGAGTATTGTGTGTGTGTGTGTGCGATATGTGATCCCAACAACACGCAAGAACGCGTGTCTAGTGTCTGCAGTCTCTGCTGAAGAAGATACTACACCTTCGCCATATTTCTTGTTCTCTGTTTATCATTGCCGTACTTGTATGGTAGTTTCTTATGCCAGGCTCGCCCACGCCAAGTCAGTGGGTGTGTGCTTCATTAGCCACAGGCGACAGAGAAGCTTCCCGCTTGCTGGTAGTCAGCTCTTGGTTTACCTCCAGCTTGTAGGCTGTTAAGTACAGGTTCAATTTTGTGTTGTTTATAACCCAACCGTTTGCGAGGACCTTCATGTGAAGGCCGCCAGTTGTAGGACCGTGAAAGGTTGTGTATTTTGTAAATAAATGTGTGTATGAAGACAAGATTGCAGCAGCATTTCTGGCACGCGAGCATCGTTCTCACCACTTATTGTTTTTTTTAATTTGTTGTTAGTTTCTCCAAGGTTAGGCGACGGATACCGTGAACGTACAGTCTTGTTCTCTCGGGACGATTGGAAGACTGCCTTGTTAACACTGTTTAGGGCAAAAAACAATTTTCCTTTTGAAATGTTTTTGTCTGTTGCATCTTTTGTGACAGAACATATTTTCCCAACATGACCAACCTGGATTTAACTGATATATATATATATATATATATATATATATATATATATATATATATATTCAATTATAAACGAAGCTTGCTCTTATGTCTTAGATTGAAGAAATAGGGGGAGATACGCATTCATATCTGCAGTGGTAGATAATTCTGCCTAACTAACAGTATGTGCTTGAGTGGGTGTGAATGGGGAATAATAAATGCTTCTCAAAATGAGCCTTCAGCAAGCTAATAGTCTCCAAGGGGGAGACAATCTCCAATAGGAAGAAAACTCACTAACATGTAACTCCTTGTCAGATACCGGTATTTCGAAACCTGATTGTTTCTCCTCAGTGACCGTGGAAAGTGGTAACCTGACTCCTCTGCCTTTTTTTGATTTTAAGAAGAATGCTATCCCCAGAAAAACGCTGGTGTGCAATACCATAGTAGGTTTGTTGAGTTTTAAAAAAACTAACCAAAGGTGCCATCTAAGAAGCAAAAAAGAAATATGAAGAGCAAAACAAGCTACATTTTCTGGTGAAAATTAGAAAATATAAAAAGATAACCTCTTAAGAGACACAAGTGCTGAGGGCCAGTTCTTGGAATGAATCTGCAAGGGACTAAATTACAATGAACTAATAAATTACCAGCACCGTTCCAGCAACTTACAGAGCAGCTAGGTGTTGCAATGACTGCAAGAAATATTCAACTGTAAACAAAGCTTGCTCTTATGTCTTAGATTGAAGAAATTGGGGGAGATAAGCATTCATTTCTGCAGTGGTAGATAATTCTGCCTAACTAACAGTATGTGTTTTTTTTTTTTTTTTTTTTTCTGTCCCAACCTCTGCGCCACCTCAGAGGCAGTGCACCCACGCCGCTCATTCCGACACCCTGTCCACAGCCACAGCCCGGTCGGCCCCACTGCAGCCCCAGCACCGGCAATCCACAGGCAACAGCCAATGTCAAGCCGTCAAGAGGCAACCCACCGGAGGAGACACTGCACTGCTGCCGAGTCACTTCAGTGGTGTTCAGTGGCGCCTGTTCTGATCTAACATACGCTGGACACCACCTACTAAGCCCCCTACTGACGACAATAATTGCTTAGTCGCGGAGCCGGCGTGAGTGAGCTCTCCCTCCGGAGGGCGCCACCACGTCCGTCAACAACAACCCCCATGGACTCGCCGATACTGGTGACCCCGACGGAACCAAACCAAGGCCACAGACGTGGAGAGGACATCGAAAGTGAGGTCACCATGAGAGCAGGGCATGAAGGGCCACAGAATTTGAGACTTTTTTTTTTTTTTTTTTTTTAATGCTGATCGATGAGAATGAGGATGATTATGATGATGCTACGGATTTCCATTTCGGTCTGAGACTACATGACAGGGCTGTACTCTACGCTTCTTTCATAATATATCCCGGCGTCAACCAGGCCCGAGAGATACAGACACCTGCAGTGTTGGTCAGGAAATTTGAGCAACACTCTCAGAAACGCATCCATTAAGTGGATGAAACTCGACTGTGTGGTCCCCAGTTTCCCACTGAGTCCACAGCAAACTCAACTCTGGGTAGGAGCCGGTCGGGGCAGAAAAACCCACATGACTTCTGATGGGATTCGAACCCACGACCTTCCAGCCGGGAGTCCGCGACGCTAACCACTTCGCCACGGCGGCTGGTAACAGTATGTGCTTGAGTGGGGGAATGGGGAATATTAACTGCCTCTCAAAATGAGCCTTCAGCAAGCTTATAGTCTCCAAGAGGGAGACAATCTCCAATAGGGAGAAAACTCACTAACATGTAACTCCTGGTCAGATACCAGTTTTCGAAGCCTGAGTGTTTCTCCTCAGTGACCATGGAAAGTGATAACTTGACTCCTCTGCATTTTTCTGGGATAGCATTCTTCTTAAAATCAAAAAGGCAGAGGAGTCAAGTTACCACAGTTACCACAATATGCAAGAGACTAAAAAGCTTAGTCTTATGTCTTAGATTAAAGAAAAATGACTGCAGATATGAATGCTTATCTCCCCCTATTTTCAATCTAAGACATAAGAGCAAGCTTTGTTTATAATTGAATATTTCTTAGAGTCATTGCAACACCAAGATGCTTAGTAAGTTGCTGGAATGGTGCTGCTCAGTACTTATCCTTGTAATTTATTAGTTTATTTGTATTCAGTCCCTTACAGATTCATTCCAAGAACTGGCCCTCAGCACTTGTGTATTAAGAGGTTATCTTTTTATATTTTTCTTTTCACACAAGAAAATGTAGCTTGTTTTGTTCTTTTATGATTTTTCTTTTGCTTCTTAGGTGGTACGTTTGGTTGGCTTTTTTTAAAACTCAACAAACATACTACGGTATTGCACACCAGCCTTTTTCTGGGACAGCATTCTTCTTAAAACCGAAAAAGGCAGACTAGTCAAGTTACCACTTTCCGCAGTCACTGAGGAGAAACAATCAGGTTACGAAATACCGGTATCTGACCAGGAGTTATATGTTTGTGAGTTTCCTCTGCATTAGAGATTGTCTCCCCCTTGGAGTCTATAAGCTTGCTGAAGGCGCATTTTGAGAAACATTTATTACTCCCCATTCACTCGCTCAAGCACATACTGTTAGTTAGGCAGGCTTATCTACCACTGCAGATATGAATGCGTATCTCCCCCTATTTCTTCAAGCTAAGACATAAGAGCAAGCTTTGTTTACAATTGAATATTTCTTAGAGTCATTGCAACACCAAGATGCTTTGTAAGTTGCTGGAATGGTGCTCAGTACTTATTCTTGGAATTTATTAGTTCATTGTAATTTAGTCCCTTGCAGATTCATTCCAAGAACTGGCCCTCAGCTCTTGTGTCTTAAGAGGTTATCTTTTTGTATTTTCTAATTTTTCACCAGAAAATGTAGCTTGTTTTGTTCTTTCATGGTTTTCTTTTGCTTCTTAGGTGGTGCATGTTTTTTTTTTTTTTTTTTTTTTTTGAACACTCAACAAACATTCTACGGTAATGCACACAAGCCTTTTTCTGGGATAGCATTCTTCTTTAAACTGAAAAGGCAGACGAGTCAAGTACTTCTGCGGTCACTGAGGAGGAACAATCAGGTTTCGAAATACCGGTATCTGACAAGGAGTTACATGTTAGTGAGTTTCCTCTGCATTGGAGATTGTCTCCCCCTTGGAGACTTTAAGCTCGCCGGAGGCTCATTTTGAGGAGCATTTATCATTCCCCATTCACCCACTCAAGTACATACTGTTAGTTAGGCAGGCTTATCTACCACTGCAGATATGAATGCTTATCTCTCCCTATTTCTTCAATCTAAGACATAAGAGCATGCTTTGTTTATAATTGAATATATATATATATATATATATATATATATATATATATGTGTGTGGTGTGTGTGTGTGTGTGTGTGCGCGCGCGCGCACAAAACGACACTGCTTGCTATCATTTCAACAAACCATCTGTCTATCACCCAGCTGACTGGGGGATGTGGAGAAGTGAAGGTTATGTCACGTCTGACAGCGTGACAGAAGCAGTTCATTCACCCATGAAAACGTACAGTTCAAGGGTGTGTCAGGGCCTAATGGCTGTAGTGGCAGTGACCTGTCGGAGGTTCACAGCATGTAGGGTATGGTATTATGAAAGGTGGAACCTAATTCTCTCTGTCTGCCGCTCTAGCTTTCGTTGAATGGAATCAGAAAGAGCTTTTAAGCTGTAAAAAGTCCAACTGCACAAGTAGCTCATACTCACGACTGTCAGCTTTCAGGTCGATTGTTCAAACCATTTGATTGTGGCCTTACTGGTATAATCCATGTCTGTGATGTTAACCTTGTTACCAGGCCACAGCTCACCCCCTGTATTCCAAACGGTGTATCTGGTATAATCCACGCCCGCAATGTAGTCCTTTCAACTGGCCACACTTCATCCCCTGCATTCTAAACACTGGTGTAATCCATGCCTGTGATGTAATCCATTTTACCCGGCCACATTCCACCCTCTGCATTCTAAACAGCGTGTTGTTCAAAGAACGGTGAATGCCTATGATGTCATTTCTTTCGCCCAGCCTCACTTCATCTCTTCTGAACAATAGCTCTTTGGAAGAAAAAATCTGGTGTAATCCATGCCTATGGTATAATGCTTTTTATCGGGCCACATTTCATTCCCAAGAATTAAAATAGTGTGTGCTGGAAGACAGGTCTGTTATAGTCCATGCCTGTTATGTAATCTTTCACCGTCCACACTTCATCCCTTACACTCCAGATAGTGTGTGTGGCTGGAAGAGGGATCGGATACAATTCATGCAAGTGGTGCGACCTGTTTTTACTTAGTGACAAGTGAGCCCATGCAATCTAGCACGCGTGTCCATGGAATGTGGTTGATGCTCCTGTGAAAACGAAACGCCGTTTCGAGAGTTTCCCGCGGAGGACATTTCCTTACACACACACACACACACACACACACATTCACACACATACCATTTGATCATGTCTGTGATTCTGTTATTGCTGCTGCGAAAGGAATATGGTGTGTGTGTGTGTGTGTGTGTGTGTGTGTGTGTGTGTGTGTGTGTGTGTGTGTGTGTGAGAGAGAGAGAGAGAGAGAGAGAGAGAGAGAGAGAGAGAGAGAGAGAGAGAGTATTGATTACGAATGAGTTTTTGTTTTGTGTACATAGCAGTATCTGTGTTTAGACATTCCTGTCTTTGGGCAAAAATGAACAAAATGAGCCTTCAATTTCTCGGTAGTAAGAAAAAGAACGAACAAAAGAAAAAAAAAAAGGACAGACAGAAAAAATAACGGAAGAAAATTTGGTCTAGTCGTAACACCTCCCTAACACGCTGGCCTCAGAAGCTGACACTGAAACTCAGAGCCCTAACACGTTCGTTCATCAACGGCAAAAACCCATCCTTAACCACCACCCTACCCCACTCCCTAATATCACCTTGTTCTACCCCACTTCTCCACTTCCCTTCCCATTTCTTAATTTAATCGCCCTTGGTGATAATGCCCCCAGATAAAAGGCAAGGGGGTGTAGTTAATAGGATCGTGGTAGAGGCTCAACAGGAAATGACGCACCTGCAGGTGTACAAATTAAAATGAGCCCTCATCCATCTTGTTTCTTCTGTGGTGTTTGGCCGCTGCTAGAACTTAGGGCCGCGGTCTCTTGTGTAATTATGAATGGCGAGAAGAGACGGGCCAGCATGTTTGTGGGACGAGGGCGCACATGTGCAAAATGCTGCCTAAACTGTCTCTGCCGCCCTCTCTCTCTCTCTCTCTCTCTCTCTCTCTCTCTCTCTCTCTCTCTCTCTCTCTCTGTGTGTGTGTGTGTGTGTGTGTGTGTGTGTGTGTGTGTGTGTGTGTATTCGTGGCATTCAATTGAAGAACAAAAATTGTTTGTTTTCTTCTGCCCTCAATCTTATATGAGGACAAAGTCATTTCTTGTAGCGCATTGTAGAGAGATACTTGGAGGGTAGAGTGGAGACCTTCGACAGGCATGCTGGAAAATAAGCTTACTGGCAGAAATTTATCAGAGCAGATGAAAACACGTCCTGCTGCGGGAGCCAGGCAAGGGAGACTACTCAGAGAGAGAGAGAGAGAGAGAGAGACAGACAGACAGACAGACAGAGAGCGTGCGTACTTGAATATGTTCGTGCGCAAAAGTGATTCGAGTTCATTACGTTCCATGTCGGTTCAAATGCCTGCCACGTCCAAAAAAACATCTTCTCCAGTTCAGCTTCACGTACTGAACTCCTCGCGTCAACATTCTACCATACATTCTACGATCTTAGGAATAGGGTGAAAGTAAGGGATGACAAGCTTTGCTGTCATACAAGCTGACTCAAACGTAAGCTAGGAGATCCGATCAAGTATGGAAAGAGAAAGCGTATGTTAAGTTCACACTGACTGCCTTGAAAGGAGGCATGAAGCCCACGTCACCCAAGTTGGCCATGGGGACAAAAGTCTTTCCCACCCGCCACTCAGTCAGTCGGTCATTCCCCTGACCATTGGGGTCGTTGCGGGGACGTGATGAGGCAGCCGCCGTTTCTCTCCAGGCTCTTTATAGCTGTCGTGAGGAGGTCTGGCATAGTCATTTTGGTCTAGTCCTTTATATTTTCGGACAACTCTTTCTCTGCCGTCCTCGTCTGCGCCCTCAACAGTACCTTGAGAGAGTGTTGTGACGAATGAGGTGGCCAAACCATGCCGTCTTCCGCCGTTTGACGGTTGCCAGATGTGGTTCGTGGGGCCCAACTCACAGACATAGGACTAGGGTGGTGATCACGTTCCGCACATAATCATTGGTCTTGTGTTCTTTGTAGGAGATGCGGAGTAGTTTCCTTAGGCACCTGAACTCAAACGCCTGGATTCTTCTTTCTGTTTCGGGCATCAGTGTCCATGTCTCGCAGCCATATAACAGGATAGAGACCACTAGTGACTTGTACAGCCGGAATTTTGTGTGGAATTTGATGTTGCTCTTCCACACTCTGTTTAGTCTGGCCATCGCTGCTGATGCGGAGTTGATCCTGATTCGGATTGCTGCTGTGCAGGTGCCATCTATGGACAGGGTTACTCCCAAGTACCTTAAGCTGGTCACTTCTTCCAGGGGCTCATTATTCATGGTTATGTTGGCACCCGCCACCCCCTGTCCTAAATATCAACAGGGGCTGGCTGCTTCTACTTTTTGCCGGTCCTACCTGTTGATACTAGACGACGTGTCTTATTTGCCTCTGCAAGTACGGACACCTTGGGAGAGATCACACCAGACGTGAAGTTAGGTGACAGATAACTGATTCCAGCAACAGCAGAATGCGCTCCGGAACTTGGCGAAGTAGATCCACTATTCTGGTAGATCCACTACTGTATTCTGTCTCACGTGACCTTTGGACTTGCCACAGTTTCTCTTTGCGGTTTAGATCGGGGGCTGCGTGGGAACCAGAGAGAAACAAAGGAACTATGTCCTAGTGTTCCAATCCTCCGAACTGATATAGGAATGCAGGCGTTATGGTCTT
>JADBJO010001072.1:304941-309941 GCA_016801955.1 Conus betulinus
GGATGGAATGCTCGTCTATCCCGAAGATGGAATATGGCTATCGTAGTGGCAGGATTAAATACGGGCAATGCGCGTCTATCTAACAATCAGTGAACCCTGGAACTCCATCTGAGAAACAGAGAGAAGAAGCAGAAAAAGAGGAAGAAGTAAAAGAAGAAGATGAGGAGGACGATGATAATGATAATGACGACGACGACGACGACGAGAACGAGAAGAAGAAGAAGAAGAAGAAGAAGAAGAAGAAGAAGAAGAAGAAGAAGAAGAGAAGAAGAAGAAGAAGAAGAAGTACGTACACACGTTTTTAGAATACGTACATATAGGTATACATACATACCTGCATACATGTATGAATACAAATATGAATACCCAGACAGATAAGATAGACAGAAAAAGAAAAAAAGAGAAAATATATTGATACTCTTCACAGCTGCGAAATGGCAAAGTGGCTTCTGTGGGCATGGAGATGGCCTCAACGTATTGTGCAGTGATCGGAAAGTACACATTACTTTTTGACAACGGTAATCGATAGCTTTTGTTACGTCTAATCCTCGGGACATGTCCAAACAGTTCGAACACTCGTAAGTACAGCGAACGCCCTTAACATACGCTGAAAGTGGCCCAATCAGTGGAGATGTTTTGTACACATCTACCCTATAGCGGAAGTCCACTCTGGGGAACCCGATTGGATGTCGCGACGCCAAACGGCGCCACGGGAAGTAATTATTAGCGAAGTCTGTCATTGATCACCAAACGGCCGCCCCTTTTCGACCATTGATCATGTTATCAATCGTTACCATGTTTTACTTTTAGGTAGAATTGTTAACAGCCGCTGGAAACACGCTACACAGTAAACTGGCAATTCCTTTTTGTTTTGTCACGTTTTGCTCAGTGCCAGACTCTCGTGATGATGGCTGGCTGTGTGGTTTCCTTTGAACGATCGTTAACCAGCATCCATTTATCACAACTATGCATAGTGGCACTTAGCACAAACCATCTTACAGCAAGTCCGGTTAAAGTAAACTCTCGACGTTGCCCGCGTTCGACCATCCTTCTCACATCTTGCCTTTTTCCGAGACAGCTCTTTGGTAATCGTAGATTTCTGAAATGAAACTGGCCACCATCATCTCCAGTCCCCAATCCCCACTCTCTCCTCTTCTCCCTCCTGGACGAAACGAACAGCTCCTGTTCAGGTATACTGGAGGGCGAACGTTCGAGAGGCGAATTAATGAGTCTTGAGAGATAACGGAGGACTGAGGAAGAAAGAAAGGGGAGGCGGGGTGGGGATTGGGGCACAACATAAAAGTCTGGTTATATGTACCTCGTTGTGCACGGTCGACTCCGCGGGTTTGTTATGATTTTGTAATGATCCCTTCTGTCTTCACATCTGTCAAGGCGCTCTTACAACGTACGGCTATGGGTCGATGATGTTGATGAAGATGTTGATGTTGTTGTTGTTGTTGTTGTTGTTGATGATGATAATGATGACAACGATGCTGTTGATGATGATGATGCTGACGATGACGATGACGACGATGGTAATAATGACGATATATCGCTGTCATGGTTTGGGCTGACATTTCAATCGTCTGCCAAAAGGTGCCGTCTCCCGAGGCAACATGACTTGCACCTCTTACCTTCATCACACCATTAAGACATATGTCGCTGAGGTAGGCTCTGGTTTGTGCCTGGTTAAAAACACAAGGGCACGATTCATTATCTCTCTCCTGTTCAATTCTGCAGGCGTTCACATATTCAACGGTAGCATGACCAATCGTTAGGAAAGATAACTCTTTCGAGCAAAAGAAAGGGTATCGTTTTGCGTCCCCTTCAGAAGGCTCAAACCTTACGTCAGGAAGCGCAACCCACAGGTTGCTGTTATGTGTTAGTGTCAGGAAACATATGAACGTGATCAAAGAGGGGACGTTAGTTTACCGACGCAAGCGAACGTTAGTTTTAAATTCGACAAGTCTGGACTAAAACAGACGACCCGAATTCTTCTCTTTTTGTAGAAAAAAAGTACCCAAGGCCTGTATTGCTTTAATTATTCGAATCTATTAAATTAGTCCTATCAGATTAAAAACACTATATCAAAGTATACAATGGAAGAAACATACAACAATATTAAACCCTAACCAAACGGTTTAACTTAAAAATGAATCGGTCTCAACACAAATCACTCTTTGAATAAAATGGAGTTCAATACATACGGTGTTCTGGTTATGGCATAGGTATGAGTGGATGTTAAACGTTCATGAGATATCTGTACATGAAACTTTCAATATATATTTTACATAATGCAGTTACTCGACTACCCCCATCTTCATTCTTTTTTATTGTTCTTCCTCTCCAGAGGAACTTTCCAGTTTTCGTGTAAATGTGTATATAGATGGTGAGTGAGAAGATGGTTATATGAAATTGGTATATGGAATTTTCGAAATAGCATATCATCCATAATACATTTGTATGCCAATACAGATATATGCTGACGCTGTTGAATGGGATGGTGTACCAGAGCTAATAATGTAAGCATATGATAAATCGTCGAATATCCCCTTTTAAGTCCTGCTTGTATTCGCCTGTCAGATCATGTTCTTCAAATATGTTGAAGTCTACTGTTAATGTTGTGTGCTGTAGATTTTACTGCTTCCGTGACAAATTGAGATACATATGTAATTACCAAGGTCATTTACATTACCCTTTTGGAAAAGAGGGATTATAACAGCCTCCGTCCACGTCTCTGGAAGCAAATAGTGTATTGAATAGTTTAACAAAGAATTCAGTGAAACGAATCCTGTATGTTTTTTAGCATTTCCCCAACTAGCATCTATCCCAGCACTTTTATCATTCCCTAATCTGTGTATTGCTGATATAACGTCTTCTTTGATGTCGGTCGATTCATTGAACTGAATTCCTCTCCTTGTTCATTTGCATCAGCATGCGCATCCCCATTATTTTGTTCTAAACAATTGTCTCCTCTTTCGGGCAACTTTTTGAAGTGCTTATGCCAGTCATCAGTCGTTATGCTATTGAAAGGCTGTTTTCTTTCACAGATCTATTTAACATTGCCCCAGAACTCCCCCTGATTATGTACGGAGGCAACAAACTACAAACGTCTCAGTTAAGAACTCATTATATTCTTGTTCTTTTCTTTTAAAACAGATTTTTGCATTCTCCTCTTGCTCTGCAATAGGGATCACTGTCTATTCGTTCTTTAAAAGTAAGAAATATTTTCAGTAATGTCTTAGCATTTGCTTCATTATCTTTACACTCCTTGTCATATATCGTGTCAGAATCTTAAACTGGGTGAAGGTGGACAGCTAAGAAAAAGAAGAAGATCATACCAATCACTGTTCTTTTCAGTTGCATTGAAGTTGATTTTCTTGTTCACACAGCGTCCATAGTTGTTTTTTTAATACTCATCAAACACATTCAAAGCATCGTTACAGTTATGACTAATCAGCATGATCGAGCAATGCCAACTCTTCAGAAGAATAAAACGCACAAAGATATGACCTCTATGATACACTTCCACACTGTTTTTTTAGTGAACTCATCTGTTTTATCTGTATTTACACGACTAGAGTCTTTCTCGTAAACTTAAAGTGTAGCTCTACCGGTAAATGATCTGATTCTAGTCCATCTGAAACCATTAATTTACAAGAAATAAACAACGAAAAGGGGAAAATCCTTAGACAATAAAAAGTAATCATTGACACTATTGCCTAAATCAGATACATAGATATATTTCTATCAAGATCTCCATCGGGTAAACAATTAAGGATGCTTTGTTTTAAAAAATGTTTTCCATAACTGTTAAGAACGCGATCAGCTGATCTTCTGCCAGAAATACAGAACACTACCAACGTCCACATCATAATCATCATTTGGTATGCCTAGAGTGATGCTAGCTGTTCTACTGTTCAAATCACCGGATAAAATTACATACGCATCTTTATATTCAAGCATGCCTCCAAAACCACATTCTTCCAATGAACTTACGCCATTGCCTTTGTCGAAGTGTACACAGTGCGGTGAACCTTCTGGTGGTACATATGAACACACATACAAAACATCTTCTGTAACACCAAATAATTTGTCAGTCAGGAATACAATTACTTTGGAATAGTTCACATCGATTTCACGTACAAACGATATTAGTTCATTTGTTATTAGACAAATTATAGCCCCAGAATGTGTGCTTTGTTTAGTAAACTTTATAGCAGGTTTACTGAATACAATGTTACCCGTAAAAAACACACAATTTAAATGTTCAACAATTATTTCAACCAAACATATAAAGTCAAATTCAAGTTTAGAAAGAAAATCTCGACAATTCAGTTTGGAAAGAAGACTATTGATAATCCAGTGTACGATGGAAACATGTTTTTATACCAGTTTTGTTATCTGCACATTCATCATCACCTCTGATACTTGTACATATGTTAAGAGAGACACACTGTGATACAGTCTTTGTAACACTCTGTGACACTGTTTCTCGATTTTCGTAGTTTTTCTCTTTTCTCTAAACACAGATTCTCTTCATGCTGGATTAAATAACAAAAAACAGTCAACACCTGCATCATATTAATTGTTTTCATTGGAGATATATATCATCAAAAAGTGACAATCATGATTTGCATGAATAACATAATCTTTGCTTTTAGATGCCCCCTTGTAAACATTTGAACAGTCATCAATCGTGGCGGTATTACAATAATTCTTTTTAAATGACCCTGATCACAACTTTTCATGAAAACACACCGTCACTCAATGAACAATAACCGGTACTGCACACAGGTCTTTGCTTTATTTCTTTTCCTTCAGACTGATTGCCTCCCAACACACACAAAGAGAAATCACATTTACATATATTCAAATATTCATCATTATGTGCAGAGGCAAAAAAATTTACAAACAGGATCAAGCTTTTCACTCCCACGCGCCCCCCCCCCCCCCCCGACCTCTCAGAAAACTGGTTTTTTTACATTTTCAATCAATGC
>JADBJO010001072.1:312441-324941 GCA_016801955.1 Conus betulinus
AGCAGCATTGTCTCTGACATTTGATGCCACAAGTGGCACAGGAGATACTAGGAAATTACAACAGCAAACAGTAATTAATAATAATAATAATAACAAAGAGATTTCTTCTAAAGAGCAACAATGGTAACAGCACTGTGTAACCATGCGCTTATATGGATGGACAAGAACATCTCCATAAAACACATGATCTGGTTCCTGCGTGCACTGGTATATTCCATCTTCCTGAATGCATGCGAGACATGTACCCTCACAGCAGACCTCGAAAGAAGAATCCAAACCATGGAAATGAGGTGTTACCGCAAGATACTATACATTCGGTATGCTGATCATACTCGCAATGGAAATGTGAATCAAAGCATCAGGCAATAATACTTGTCATCTGCTGACAGCAGTTAAGAGGATATGGCCATGTGGTAAAATCCAATGGTCTTGCTAAAACAATCTTCCTGAGGAGAGGGGAGACGAAATAGAACAGCGCTGAAAACGAAAGCACCAACAACAGTGTAGAGTGGACAGAAACCCAGGTCTTGGCACACCACCAATGAGCTGGAGGAGCCTGGAGTACGGCTCATCACTGTGACGCCACTGTGAAGAGGAATATAGAAAGAAAATAGGCTGACGACATACGGTTTGAAAAAATTATAAGCGGCAGAGTCCTTTTTCGTTTTTGTTTGATTGTTCATATTTGCGAGTTTGTGTTTTGGCGATAAAGATTTCAAAATACGTCATTTTCCACTCTGTAGAGGAAAATCTAAAAACCTAGAAAGCCTTGTTTCATTCATTGTATTGCCTCTGACAATAAACGTAACGGAAGCATTTCAAATTCTACATACTGACTAAATCGCACAACGTTGATCACTGTACTAGTATAAGCCTATTCGTGTATTGTGCTGTGTTGTGTTGTGTTGTGTTGTGTTGTGTTGTGTTTGTGTGTGTGTGTGTGTGTGTGTGTGTGTGTGTGTGTGTGTGTGTGTGTGTGTGTGTGTGTGTGTGTGTGTGTGTGTGTGTGTGATATTGTGTAGTGTGTGTGTGTGTGTGTGTGTGTGTGTGTGTGTGTGTGTGTGTGTGTGTGTGTGTGTGTAAAAATTAAAACATTCTTTCAATGACTAGTACCGGAAAGTTGCTCCTTCCATGCCTAGTAAGAGAGAGGGTGGAGGTGAAATTTTAACATAACTCTATCAGAGAAAATATTTCAAGTTTTTCTTCTAGAGGACAACACCGACCCACCCCCGAACACACACACACACACACGCGCGCGCGCGCGCGCGCTCGCGCGTACACACATACACGCTAATTTGACCCCCCTCGATGTAATAAAACGATGCTGCCGGAAAAAAAATGACTAAGTATATGACTTGTGCAGTCGGAAACTTTTTAAGAAGTAAATAGTATGGCAGCGCCATAATTGCCGTACATGGTTTTTCGACCACCTCTGGACAAGCTCGTCGCAAACCTGTAGACCCTCTTTGTTCAGTTCAGCATTTTCCAGAGGACAGTCTCAGTCCAGTCACGCAGTTCTTGTTGACGGGGTGGGCTTAAAGGACTTTATTAATACTCTAAAGTCCGCAAGCTCAGGGCAGGAGAGTGACCCGTGGTAATCAGCGAGTCCGCGGGGTAATAAGTTGGTGCTGATATACCCTTTTGGCAATCAGAACTTTCAACAAGCGGCTTTCTGCTTTGGATAGGAAATGAAACGCTAGTTTAGACTCGAGACCTCCTCAGCGATAAAGTAATAGCATACCGAAGCTTTGGACAACTGATCAATGACCCTGAGTGACACGGGCCGATTCTTTTAACTGACAGAGCGGGTGGTTTTTATGGATTTTTGACGTTGGACTTTGAGTTTAGATAAAGGAAAGCAGAGGAGCGAGATGGTGTGTGTGTTGTAACTGTGCGGAAACACACACACACACACACACACACACACACACACACACACACACACACACTCTCTCTCTCTCTCTCTCTCTCTCTCTCTCTCTCTCTCTCTCTCTCTCTCTCTCTCTCTCTCTCTCTCTCTCTCCCTCTCCCACCCCTCCTCCTCTGCTCCAATACTACTGTTAACCTTTCACTCTTTGATCATCCGTATTCCTTTTCACCTACCATCAATATTACTAACATTGCAATATTTATCCTCACGACATGCTCCCTACTCCAGTAGCACTGTTAACTTTTACTCACTGACCATCTCCATTCCTTTCCACATACTGGTACTAACATTACTTTTATTACTATTGCTGTCAGTAGCAATCTCATCACATCATCATTATTAGCACCATTATTATCACCTTCATATAAATAAAATAAACAAATAATAACAAAAAACAACAACAACAACAACAACAACAACAACACAACACACACACACACACACACACACACACACCAACAAAAACCAACAAAAAAACTAACTTTATTATTCATAATTATCTCTATTAGTGTTTACATCATCATCTTTATCATTATTATGATCACTATCATATTACCGATTTATATATATATATATATAATAAAACAATAAATTCCAAGGGTAAGTACCGAGCACCATTCCAGCAACTCTCGGTACTATTATCAAGCAAGCTTTGTTTATAATTCAATATATATATATATATATATAAGAGACCTACATCGAGATTAGGCTCTATGTTGTAAAGAAGAAATCTTTCGCTTTCTTTGAATTTAGAAGGGAGGGACTTAAACATAACACATGGCAATCACTGGATTTCAAACATAATAGGGTTTGGGTAACCAAAAGGTGGAATTATGAAACATACTACGATACTGAAGTTATAAGAATCGGGTTTAATTTATCATCTAAGCCTACATCATCTTCTCTTCGCCTCTTTATAGATCCCCCCCCCCCCCCCCCTCCCCCCCCCCCCCCCCCACCCCCCCCCCAAAAAAAAAAAAAAAAAAAAAAAAAAAAAAAAAAAAAAAAAAGCTCACCCCCTCCCACTCTATCACCAATATATCGTCTTCACCTCATAGCGAACCTCCCTGTTCATCTATTAGCTTCCCAACCCTCTATCACCTACCTATCCCCAGACTCTCCCACCCTCTCTCAATCAAGCTCCCTCACTCTCAATTTTCTATCCCCCCTCTTACCTCTTACTGTCATCCTCCCCCGCTAACTGCCTACACCTCCCCTCCCTTCATCACCCACTCCCTCCCTATCAATCCAACCCAACTCCCCATCTCTCTATCTCTCCATAAATCTCTTTGTCTGTCTGTCTGTCTGTTTGTCTGTCTCTCTGTCTACCTGTCTGTCTATCACTCGAGCTATCTACCCATCTATCGTTCTATCAATCTATCCTTCTCATATCCATTCAAGGAAAGAGCCTTCTCTCTATGCCGGCCTCCCCTACTTTCTTTTTTGACCTCTCACACCTTTTTTTTTTTTTTTTTTTTTTTTTTTTTTTTTTTTTTTTTTTTTTTTTTTTCCCTTTTGGGGTGAGGAACACATTGTCTCACAAATCGACCTAGTCCCCAATGGGGTTGACCTTGAAACGAAAGAAAAAAAAAAAAACACAAGGAAAACATGAGGAAGGTCCAGCAGCGAGACAACATATTCGTGTGTTTGTGTGTGTGTGTGTGTGTGTGTGTGTGTGTGTGTGTGTGTGTGTGTGTGTGTGTGTGTGTGTGTGTGTGTGTGTGTGTGTGTGTGTATCCTTGACCGTACACACGTAGTAATGTGTAGTAGGCGTGCATGTATTGTTCTGAGAGTGCGTGTATGGGGCGTGTATATGATTTTTTGCTAAACTTTCCGATATCTTTAACTGATTTTCAAATATCATGGACATTGGTAATTTTGATTCAGTTTTTTTAGCAATACTTACACACATTTTTGCTATCAAAATTATATAATTAATTTTCTTTAGATTCACTGCATCGATATCGTCGCTCTTCTGTTTTCAAAAACAGAATCAACCAGAGATAAGGATACATTAATGTCGCACTGTACTAGTATAAATTGGCTAATGTATTTCCAGAAGTATCTAACAGTGGGACATTCATAAAAGAAATGCTCGATATAATCGATTTCGTCAGTACAATAAGAACATTTTTTATCATCACGTATTTTCATCTTGCATAGCATAATATTAGTGTGGATAAATGTTATGCAAAATTTTCCACTGCAGCACTCTCAATCGTGTTTCTTTTGTACACAAGCGAGGGATCTGCCAAATATTCTTGTTTAATTCTATGCCAAATTTGTTTTTCCAAAAGCTAAAGGCACAGGGATCCCGATTTTTGCAACATACATATTGTTTTCCGAAATTCTCTACAGGCTATCAGTTTCTTGCCACAAAAGAGTGGGGGGTCTGAAAAATCACTGTTACACCGATCTTCTTCACTTATACTTGAAACATATTGTCGGACAGCAGCGGTTACTACATTATATTCGAGTGTTCTGGAGGGTGAGTCTCAATCCTATTACGTATTTCAGGCAAAGATAACATTCCACTGGCACCAAACATATCCTGAACTATCAGTATACCACCTCGTATCCAATCGGGAAAGAAAAGAACGTTTCCTCGATATATAATGCCACGGTTGTTCCACAAAAGGGAAGAACGTGCTGAAGATCCATCATGCTTATTGAAATCTAACCATGTTTTTAACACTGTTTTCCAGAAAAAAAGAATTAACTAAATGAAAACCTTTAAGCACACACTATTAACATTTGCATAGAAGCACACATAATTACTGCCAAACGGAGCAAAAATCTTTTTCGGGATAAAGGACCACTTCTCATTTTCTCCGGCTCTCCACAGACGTATTACCCAATGCAGAAGAAACGCAGACTGCATTTGTCTGACATCTATCATTTTCAAACCTCCCTGTTCAAAATCTTTACAAATAACATTTCTCTTAACTTTTTCATATGCTCTTTTATTACAGTTTTGCTTACGCCATAGAAACCTAAAGAGTATTCTGTTGATTTCTATAAGCACACATTGTCTGGAATTACCAACGCCTGCATGACATAGACTAATTGAGATAT
Organism: Conus betulinus; assembly: GCA_016801955.1. Lineage (NCBI taxonomy): Eukaryota > Metazoa > Mollusca > Gastropoda > Neogastropoda > Conidae > Conus > Conus betulinus. The sequence continues at coordinate 317,447 of JADBJO010001072.1, forward strand.
CAAAAATGTCTTTATAATACATACTTTCCCCATTACACTTAAATTTCGTTTTTCCCAAGAATGAATAATTCTTTTTATATTGTCGATTCTTTGCAACCAGTTTTCCATTACCAAAGAAGCACATCTATCACTGACAAAATAAACTCCAAGAATTTTTAATCTATTTTTCCAAGAAATTCCATACCACACATCTTCACAATATTTTTTACTTCCTAACCACATTGCCACTGTCTTGTGACGATTTATCTCCAATCCTGAAAACAACGAGAAATCAAATAATATGTTGAGTGCATGCAACATGTCGTGCTCATCCTTCAGAAATAAAGTTATATCATCCGCATAAAGTGCAAGTTTGATTAAAGTAGCCAAAGTATTGTTACCAGATCTCCATAAATCAAGCCCTTTAATATTACGACAGTTTCTTATTTTTATTGCTAAAATTTCTATAGCTGTCACAAAGGCCAACGGTGAAAATGGACAACCTTGACGAATTCCTGTTTCTACTGGAAAATACTCGGATATCCAACCACAGTAATTCACACAACTCGTAGTATTTTTTCATTATTACTTCAACCCATTTAATAAAATCCATCCCGAAGCCAATTTTTTAAATGCGGTTATCATAAAGTCTTTTGAAATACGATCAAATGCTTGAGTGTAGTCAATACTGAGTAGCACACCAGGTTTATTATTTGCATTCAGTTGCTCGATTACATCATCAATTTGTCTAACTAATGTCCCTACACTCCGCCCTTTAATATACCCCACTTGATCTTCGTCAATGACGTCTTGAATTACCTGCCCCAAACGGTTAGCTAAGCTTTTGGCCAAAAGTTTATAATCAGTATTTTGTCAGAGATATAGGTCTCCAATTTTTTAACTCATTCCTCGGTAGATCCTTACCTTATGTAATAAAGTAATAACTGCTTTTTTGTGTGTTGGTGAAAGTGATCCTTTATCAAATGCAACGTTGAAAGACAGAGTGAGCAATGTTTTTATGTGTTGCCAGAAAAACTTTAAAAAACTCGACCGTAATACCGTCACAACCTGGTGATGTTCCATTATTTAATTTTTTAGTGTGCCTCAAGGAGTTCTTCTTCTGTCACCGTACCTTCACAACTGTTTTTCTGAATCTCAGAAATATGAGGAACACTTGCATCTGCCAAAAAGTTATCTACTTGCTCAGACATGTTAGCATATGACAGTTTCTTTGTGTACAAATCAGCAAAGAAATCTTTTTGAACTTTTAATATCTCGGTCTGATTAGTTCTTAATACATTGTTTTTATCTAAAACACCTTCCATTATTTTAGAATTAGCTCTTGATTTTTCAAGACTGAGAAAATATTTAGTATTTTTCTCCCCTTCTTCCACCCATTTTACTCTTGCTCTAACCTGTGCAGCACGTGCCTTATAATTTTCCAGTATTTCAATTTTCTGTGCCAAGTGTGTGCGTTCATTCTGAGCCTGAGTACAGTCTGGCTCAGATGAAAGCAGGACATCTACCTCGTTTAGTTTATTATATAAATCTATCAACATATTTTTTCTTACCATACTTTTGTGTTTACTATAGTTCATAGAAAAAGTTTTAATCTTTTTTTTCAAAACTTCCCATTCCATTTGATAGTCTGCATGTTCATTTATGTATGAAATGTGATCATCTATTAAAGCATTCATTTCATTTACAAACTCTAGATCGTTTAGTAATGAATTATTAAACTTCCACAATCCAGGGCCTCTTTCTATACTAGAAAATTTCACGGTAATAGAGCATGCTCTGTGGTCAGTGGAAGGCATAGAGTGAATGTTACATTCCAACGTTTTATCGAAAATTTCGGAACTCATAAAGATATAATCGAGTCTTCTTGCAATAAATGGAGACTTTTTACTCCAGGTAAATTCTTTTTCATTTGGATGAAATAATCGCCAGCCATCGAACAAGTTATGGTTTGCTACCCAGTCACAGAATCTCTGTACTGCGTTATCTGCATGTTTTTTCCCCGGAAACAATATCTACATCATTATCTAACACACAATTAAAATCACCACATATTAATATATTATCTGAAATTATATTTGACATTACTTTTTCTAATTCTTCAAAAAATAACGTTTTCTCTTGAACAGTATTAGGTGCATAAATATTTAAAACTACTATCTTTCTCTGTGATATTTCCACTTCAACGGCCAAAATTCTTCTTGAGCTGTGTAGTATTACGTGACTGTCAACTATGTTTTCACGGAACAAGATTACCTGTCCACAACTATGTGCTGTGAAAGTGTTACATAGAAATTCCCCTACACCCCATTCTTTTTTCCATTGATCATATACATCTTCTGTGATGTAAGTCTCCTGTAAACATATAATATCATATTTTCTCTCTTTAATTAATTTGAACAATGCTTTTCTTTTTAAACGAGACCGCAGTCCTCGTACATTTAGCGAAAACAGACGCAAATTTGAGTCGCAAGCCATGAGGAAGTCCGATTGCCATAACAAAGTCCGTTACCCGAGAATTAATCCGAAAACGTAAGTCCCGTAAAGCCAAAGCGGTCGTCGTTAGGGAAAGCATGTATGAACACATTCTGCCTATCCCACGTCTTTTTGAGAGTGGGGACAGGGAGGATGCACGCGACATGCGTGAGTATGGTGTGAACTGACGTGACCAGTTCACTGCTGTTGTTGGGAATCTCCGTCCGTCTGCACCTGATTCAAGCCGGTGTCAGATCTGACTGTTTCCCTTTCTTTGACGGTGTTTACCGGCCAGATTTAAGGTGAGGTGTAACTGAATTACTATCCTCTGGCACCGAACGAGGTGACTCCTCTGCTTTTTGCCTTTTCCATAGCAGAACACTCTGCATCTGCAGCCTGAGTGAGTTGAGTCTCAGGTACAATGTCTGTATGAGAGTCTTCAAAGACGTCCTCTGTCTCATCAAAGGTAGACGGTGCAAGGTCGACGTCCTGGATCGGAAGGGTAAAGTGCAGGGAAGAAGCATTACTGCGGTCTGTAGTCATCTCCTCCAGACCAGGTTCCAAGGATACCGGATCAGGAAAAGCACCACACTCCGGGTCCCCACGTCTGTGTCCACTCTGATGACACTCTCTGCAAGTGACCTTGTTCTGGCACTGGTGCAAAAGACCAGGCTGTAAACATCTGGAGCACACACGGCTTCCGTACCACCTTTGGCTGTTCTTTATGATAAAGTCTTGCCGTGAAAGAGCCGACCTTAATAAATCGCTCTAACGGGACAGCGGGAGTGTTGATGAAAACAAACCGTCTTCCAGTCACAAAACGAGTCAGTTTGCCATCTTTATTTCGGATTTTTTCCATGAGAAGGGAAGATCTCACCTAAAACACAACCTAATCTGACCAAAGCAGATTCAATGTCATTCCCTGCCACTGAAATGGGTATGTCAGAAATGAACAGCTTTGTCACAGGTGCCTCTTCTGTACCACCTCTGACAATATACGGATTCTTGTCATGAAGACACACTGTATGGCCATTTAGCACAATACCTTCAATCAACAGTTGATTTCTGGAGGTTATTCATGGGATATACACGCCATAAACCCCTTATCAACTGAGCTCCAAAACAGTCTCAGACCCACACACCCGCTCAGCTGCCAGGCAAATGTCTAAAGCAGTAAAACTGTCATTGCCAACAGGTAACCGGGTAGCATCATATATATATATATATATTCATTTTTTTTAATCAGTATGCCTTTTGTTACAACTTCATAACTGTTACAAATGTTATATTTACTGCTATGATTATCATTCTTTACAATATTTCTAACATTCCAGCTTACTACTTTTCCAGCCTCCTACCATCAGCATCACTACCATTACTATATGGTTACAATCAAGTTTATTATTAAACTGTCAATATACATATTATAATTATTATTATACCTATTAGATTTCATCCTTCCCATAATTTATACCTTCCTTCTCCTCTTTGCTCTTCCTGTCCCCCCCCCCCCCCCCCCCCCCTTGTTTTTTTTTCTTTCTCTTCCCTTCCCTTAGCATTAGTATTAGTACTAGTATCATCATTAATTATCAATTATTGCATTTAAATCTCTCTCTCTCTCTCTCTCTCTCTCTCTCTCTAAATTATATATATATATATATATATATATATATATATATATACATATATATATATAAATATATATATATATATATATATATATATATATATATATTTTTTTGTATCGTGCTTTTCTTATCAGTACTATTATTACCATTACCGTTGCTATAGTTGTTAGCATTATCATCATTATTATCAATACGATGTTCTTATTGATATTACCATCACTACTATTAACATCACCATCGCCATCACCACTAAGACCATTGCCACGGCAAGAATCCTCTAACCCACTCTCCTTTCTCCCATACTACAACTGCTATTGCCATACTATCACCAAAAGTGGTAGTAATCTTGTCTTTATTCATTAAAAAATGTTTTATCATCATCATTACTATTATCATTATTCCTATCAGTAATATAACTATCATCTTTACTACTTAGACTCACACATCGTCTCCTTCTTGACAACCTCGTTTTCATTCAACGTCCATCTTGCGCTGAAGTGAATGAAGATAAGTGATTGCTCGTTCATTTTCGTTGTCCTGAGTGTTTTGTATCTTGCCTGAAGAAGACCTAAGAGGGTCAAAACGCGTCGTGTTTTATATTGTGATTCGTTTGTCTACATTTTCTTGACGGTTCACTATTAATTACATTTATAATTTGTTTGAAATAACAAACAGCATATAAATAGTACATCAAAAATAAAACATCGACAAGGTAAACTGTTTCAAATAATAAACAGCATATAGTCAGTATGTTTTCATCGTAAATAAAGCACAGAACCACTGAAAAGAATATAACGCCAATGCGAAGTCCTGTACGGATTTTCTCTTTCAGCAGTTTACTCGTTGGGTTACAGTGAAAACAGGAAACAGGATGATCGAAATTTCAAACATCAACGAACATAAGTCAGAAAGAGTGGGGGTTAGTTGCCGCCGAGGACATTGACGAACAAAGTACAGGACAAGACACGATGCATTGACCGCTTGGGTCTTCTTCAAGTGAAAAAAAAAAAGGGAATCACATTTAACATTTAGGACAGTACAAATAAAGAACGAAGAGAGACTTATCTGATGTCCATGTGGTATGCTGTGAAGAATGGCCGACAGAAGGAAATGACAGAGGGGATTATGGGAGAGGAAGAGGGGGGGGGGGGGGGGGGGGGGGGGGGGTGTTGCGTGAAGGGTGAAAGGAGGGGATGAGTGAGGCGATGGGGTTGTGTGGTTAGTTAGGTGGGGTGGTGTGGTATATGTGACGGTTGTGGTTAAGGTGGATTGATAATGATGCTAAGGGGGGGGGGGGGGGGGGGGGGGGGGGGGGGGGGGGGGGGGGGGAGGGGTTTGGGATATATATACATATACATGGTAAGTCTGTTGAGTATAACTCTGGCAAAGATCTTCCCTGCAATAGAGAGGAGAGATATGCCCCTGTAGTTCCCACAGTCAGATTTGCTTCCCTTGTTCTTGTAGAGGGAGACAATCAGGGCATCACGGAAATCATCAGGCACTCCTCTTCCCAGATACTCAGCAGGACATCATGAAAGGCTTCAAGGGCGTTGGGGCCTGCCGCCTTGTAAATCTCGGCAGGAATGCCGTCCTTACCCGACGCTCTGCCTGAGTTTGTCTGACGGATCGCCTTCTTAATTTCGTCGTGGTCGGGGGGTTCTGGTGTTCTGCGAGCGAGTCTTGCATTGGCTGCTGGGGAATCTGGTTCAGTGCGTCTGCGTCGACCGATGAGGGTCGATTAAGCAGGTTACTGAAGTGCTCTTGCCAGCGCTTGTTCAGGCCCTCTTGGTCTTTGATCAGGGTCGAACCGTCCGAGGACAACAACGGGGAGCAGCCCGATATAGAGGGGCTAAAGACTGTCCTCAGAGCGCTAAAGAATTTCTTGGAATTGTGGGTATCCGCGTAATGCTGGACTTCGGCCGCTTTATCTTGCCACCACTGGTCCTGCATCAGTCGAAGGTCGGACTGGACTTTTGCCTGTAGAGTTTTTAAATCTTTCACGCTTGGAGACGGAGGACAGGTCATTCTGCCACTCGATATAAGCCTTGTTCTTAGTAAGGAGGGCTTCTCTGATCTTGTCATCGTTTTCGTCGAACCAGTCTTCATGCGTTCTAGTTTTGGCACCAAGCACTTCCTTTGCAGTCTCAGCAACGGTATCCTTGAAGGAGGACCATTTCTCGGAGCTGCCTACGGAGGTCAGTCCATCTTGGAATTTTTCATCAAGTATTTCTTGAAATTTTGCCAGGCAGGTTGGATTCTTCAGCCTGGTGACATTGTAGGAGGCTCCAACAGTCTTGGGTCGGTTTCTGTGAGGTGGAGCGATATGCAGTGTCATTACAGCCCTGACCAGCCTGTGATCAGTCCAGCATTCAGCACCTCTCATGGCACGAGTCACTCGGACGTCCCTGATGTCGCGTTGGCGTACAATGACAAAATCGATCATGTGCAGTGTTTTTTGACCTCGGGTGCATCCAGGTTGTCTTGTACTTGTCTGCCATCCTGAACAAGGTGTTGGTGATGCAAAGGCTGTGTTCTGCACACTTGCTGAGGAGGAGCAGGCCGTTGTCGTTGACCTTGCCTACTCCGTGTCTGCCCAGAACGCCTTCCCAGCTGCTGGAGTCCTTTCCTATTCTGGCGTTGAAATCGCCAAGCACAACAAGTTTGTCGCTTTGTGATGTTGACCTGATGGCCTGGTCAAAGTATTCATAGAACTGCTCTTTATCTTTATCTGGGCTGTTGAGCGTAGGAGCGTATGCACTGATGACTGTGAGGTATCTGGACTTGCTGAGTGGAATACGCAATTTCATGAGACGTTCACTGATTCCAACTGGCAGGGCTGGTATGTTCTTCAGCAGTGCTGTTCTAATAGCAAATCCAACACCATGTATCCTGACCTCAGCTTGCGGCTTACCTTTCCAGAAGAAGGTGTACCCACCTCCCTCTTCTGTCAGGGACCCTTCATCAGCAAGGCGGGTTTCGCTGAGTGCGGCAATGTCTATCCGGTAACGCTGAAGCTCTTTGCAACAAGCGCCGTTCTTCTCTCTGGTCTCAGTGTACCGGCTCTATCCAGAAGTGTTCGGACATTCCAGGCTCCCAAAATGAACCTCTTGAGTTTTTTTTCTTTTTTTGTATTGTTATTCGACCGCTATGAGGATGAGTCTGTCAGCCGCGGTAAGCTGACCAGACGCTATAAGGGCAAGCATTTGTCTGGGGCACCTTTTCTAGCCCCCTCCCTCATGTGAGGGTGGGCAGTGCTGTCCTAAAGAGGCTGCCCAGTCGCCCACAGGTGCTGCCGAACTGTCCTGTTGCCCTTGGATTCAGGAACAGAGCGACCACTTGCCCATGGACCGCCTGCGTGCAGGTTTGTGACTACAACCGCCAGTGTTCATCTCCAC
>JADBJO010001072.1:329941-372441 GCA_016801955.1 Conus betulinus
GAGTGAGTAAGTGTGTGTGTGTGTGTGTGTGTGTGTGTGTGTGTGTGTGTGTGTGTGTGTGTGTGTGTGTGTGTTTGCCTGTGTGTCTGTGTGTGTGTGTCCATATAAATGCAAACTGACCTCCACCACCTTTGTTTTAAAATCACTACCCTCCTTCAAAATTATCAAAGTGTCCGAAAAGACAAGACATCAATCAAATCACATTGCCCCTGAATTTGATGGAAAATAATTCTACAAATGATTCACGAACCCCTCTCTATTCTGTTCCGAAACCTCTCCTCCAGTGGGTGATTTGGGGCCTGGTCCAGGAACATGGCATGGAGTGGTATGGGCACATGCCCTTTCCCCCCTCCCTGTCACAAAGCGCGGCGAGTTGTGACGCGTGCCTATAGTCACTGAATGGGGTGTTTCTGGAGCATGCCCAGAGTATCTTACCAGGGTGTGACTTTGGAACAGGGTTGGGGGGGGGGGGGGGGGGGGGGGAGGGTAGTTATGCCCCCCCCCCCCTCCCCCGCCTCACATTTGAGTACTTCAGCACAAAGTGTGTCGTTTGACAAATGTGTGGGCATTCGAAGCGACGAGCTGTTTGATCAACTTATTAGGAGTGACACAAGGAAAGAATTGAACAGATTGTCTCTCCCTCACACTGATCTGAAACCCAAAGCCGAAGCTTACATCAAAGACCTCTAGCGAGGGGGAGAGAACTCGCAGACGGATAATAAACTGTTCAAAATCCGTCTAAACCTGAGTTTTTACCATGTTCCCGAGGCGGCCGTAAGGAAGCATTCTTGTGCCGTTTACATTCAGGCCACTCCTTTTACACCCATTCTTATCTTTTAAAAGGTGAAGAAGCTCCATGGTGCGCTCAATGCCATGTAACACTCACAGTGAAACATGTTCTTTTAGAGTATTGGGACTTGCATGATGTGAGACAGAAAGATTTTTACAGCAGACTCCATGAAAACCTTGTTCAGAGATGTGCGATCGTTCAGTTTCTGAGAGATTAACATTTTTCATCTGATTTAAGATTTTACAGTGGAAAGAGTTTTAACAAATTTCTTGAATGCGGCGACAGCCCTGATATGGCCCTATGCAGTCGGCTGGGCTATAAGCAACATTACCTTACCGTTTGAGACAGTGAAATGTTTAATGGAGGGCAGTGATGTGGGAGCGAAGTGAAATATTCGAATCAATTTTACAAATTCAGTTGTGGCTTCTCCACTTGTTACCATCATTAAGAGAGGGAAAGTTCTGGATGATTGAGTTGCAGTTCACTTAGAATATCAGAACTTATCTGATGTTGGAGAGGACAGGTGATCTCTCTCTAGTACTGGTGACTGATCCACTTCTCTGTAGACCTGATGATCAAGTGCTGGGCTGTGATGTGTGTGTCCACTACCAGACATGCCCAGGGTAGGTAGGAACCCAGGTTATAAAACAAACAGAACCTGGTCTGTAGTTAAGTAACTGAGAGTCTGGCTTGTCGAGTTCTCACACTTGCCCTCTTACTTTCAGTAAATGTATGAGATCTCAGCTGACAAAGAATTAGACTAGCATAAAGATATCTGCCATATTTAACAGTCTGCATTGTCATTCTGATTTTTAGTGGAGTTTAACAATGAGTATGAGACAGTTATACAATGCTAAACAATGGAAGTCAAATAACTCTTCAGTTTTTCTTACAACTAAATTGCAGTAACTTGGAATACACTTAGCCTGAAGTACACATGCAGCATAGACTTAGAGTCACACACTTCAAAGCATTCTGACAATCAACAGCATTCATAAATCAATAGTTTTCACCTCGTACAGGCCTGTAGCTTTTCCGATCAGAATTTATAAATCATTTATCATCTTAGCAGATAGTATTGAATTCTGGCGAAAGTCGGACGGTTAACAAAGAATGTTAATCAGTTTATTAACAAAGAATCTTAACTTAGCATCCTAACAGTTTTTACCAAGTTGTGGCAAACAAACTATAACAACATTCATCGTCTTGATAGGTGTTGCCAAGTACTGGCCCTAAAGTTATGCTGTTAAATCACATAGCATACATGCAACCATTACATAGTCACAAATTTTAGAAACACAGTTTCAACTTACAGTTCTGCGGGAGATCAGTGAATCTTAGACAGAATCAGAGTAAGTAAGATAAACTTTCACTTTTTCTGGTTTACCCCTGTTGTAGTTCTTTACCCACTTATAGCTAGTCTGTGAAGGGCATTGATTGCTCCCAATGAGTCTTTTATAGGCTAACCTACCTAGCCCATTTATAGTTCCGGTTGGCTTTGTGCCACTAAAGACAAAGAAAAGGGGAGGAAGAGGGGGTGGTGGTGGTCATTTCCCACCACTTACAGTGAGAGGTATGGTGTAGAAGATTCCAGAAAGCTCTTTCTTAGCAGTTGACGTTGCTTTTAGTGCGCCTACATCAGTGCATGCCAATTGACAAGGCGCACTTTAACATAATTGTATCATGCCCCACTGGTCGCCATGGCACATAGTAAGGGAACGAGGGAAGGGGAGCAGGATCCTTTGTCTTATCCCAAGATGATCTCTGTGCGTGAGATCAGCGAGAGGGAAGGAGAGGGGGGAAAGGAGAGAGGGAGAGGGAGTGGGGCGAATGACGTACCTCCAAAGTAACGTCATCTTTTTCCATGTTATTGTTTCCAAAGCTGGGTTGATGGCGACTTCAAAACGACTGCTGGAAGAGAGAGAGAGAGAGAGAGAGAGAGAGAGAGAGAGAGAGAGAGAGTGTGGAGGCGTTTGAGATGGGAAGGGGGGTGTGGGGGGGGGGGGGGGGGGGGGGGGGGGAGGGGAGTGACGGAGAGTTGGCATAAATTTGAAATCTTGACTGCCGTTTGTGAGACAAAGGGAGAGACAAAGAAGTAGGGAGGCAGGAAGTACGGGGAGTAGAAGGGGGAGAGGGGTTGTACAGGGGGTATGGGTATAGTATGGATCGGTGTGGTTGGCAATTTCGTCACACATTACTATCTTTGTTATTATCATCATGTCATAAGTATTACCATTACTGTCATGATCACCATCATCATTATCATCATTACTGATGTCATTGTTATCGTTGCTATTACTATCATTATCATCACTATATTATGCTTATAATTACTGGGTCCAATATCACTAATCCCATCACCAGCAGAAAGTTGTAGTAGTAATAGTGATAAATACTTATATACAATAAACAAATTAGGGAGGAAAAAGCGTGAGTGTTTATCAATGTGTGAGTGGTGTGGGTGTGTAGGTGTAGGTGTGTGGTCCCCTTCCCTCCCCCCCCCTCTTCCCTGCTTCAAGAATTCTGTTAACCTTTCGCTCATTGATCATCCCTGTTACCTTTTCACCTACTATTAACATTATCAACATTACTATATTTATCCTCAGAACCTTCTCCCTGCTCCAGTAGCACTGTTACCTTTTGTTCATTGACCATCTCTATTCCTTTCCAGCAACTATTACTATTACCAATGTTACTTCGATTATTTTTGCTATCAGTATCACTGTCATCATATCATCATTATCATCATCATGTAAATAAAAAAAAAAATACTACTTCAATTAGTATCAACATACCATTATCATCATCATCATCACCATTATCATTATTATGATCACAATTTTATTGTTATTACCAACATTTATTTGTTTTGTTTGTTTATTTATTTATGTTTATATTTTTTTCATCTTACTTTTTGTCACTATTATCATAAACTCATCATATTCACAACCGTAATTAATGTCATCATTATACTTTACAGCGTATCCGACTTTTTTTTATCCTCCTATATCATCACGATCATTACTATATGGTTACAATCTGATTAGTATTAGGGTGTATGGGGTGTCAGGGAGGGGCAGTGCTTCTGACAGGGGAACATGTGGTGCTCTTCGGAGTAGTCCGTCTGCTTTGGTCCCCACCTGACACTCAACTCTCACCTGTGGCTCCCCCATAGCTGTTTGCATGCAACAGTGGCCACACTCCGGGCAACGGCTTCCACTGGCCGGCAGAACCAGGTGAGGGTACTCGACAGGTCCCAAACCCTCAGTGATTTAGGGCTTGTCTACCTATGCATGCAAAAGCTGGTTCCGGCGGACAGGACAGAAGAGACCATCAGGTCCAATGGCTTGGAAGGCGGTTCCAGCAGCACAGGCAGCAAGACGAGACACAAAAGGAGTGGTCATCCATTCCAGCAGGCAGAGTGCTCAGAGCAAGACGAGACACAAAAGGAGTCTTGGTCATCCATTCCAGCAGCACTGTGGAGTGCTCATCCAAGGAGTCTTGGTCATCCAGCAGGCACTGTGGAGTGTTCAGAGCAAGACGAGACACAAAAGGAGTCTTGGTCATCCACTGCAGAGAGAGGTCTCCAGACGTAACAGTTTTCTGTGCCACTGATCGAGATTTCTTCTGCCGGGAGAGTGGGACTGCTCCTGTGCAACGGCTCTTCCACTTAACCCTTTGATACCAGGAACTTTCCTGGTACCTGAGGGCTAGTCAAATTAACGCACAAGTGTCTGTGTAAGCCAGCCCTACCTCCCAAACCACAAATCTTGCGGCGATAGGGGAGTAGCGAAAGTGACAGGTGGAGGTAACCACTGGAAATCATAGTCACTAGCCTGCACTTTGGCAGCTGGAGCCAGTGGTCGTGTGTTCTTTGAATCCACGGCAACAAAGAACCTCGGCAGCATCTCAGGTGTCTGAGCAGCCTCTTCAGGACAGCACTGCTTACCCTAGTAAGGGAGAGGACTTTAAAATGGCCTAAATAAAGCTTGCCCTCAACTTGTCCGGTCAGTTCACCGGAGCTGGCGCATTTAGCCACCTGCGTTCGATTACAACAGAGAAAGAAAAAAAAAACTAATCGTTGGGACGTGGAACATACGTACCCTAATGGAAAGAGACAACCCCTCAAGGCCTCAAAGAATGACAGCTTTCATTGCAGAAAGAATTGTTGAGATAAAACATCGACATTTCAGCTCTAGGTGAAACTCAGCTTGCTGAAGAAGTGTTAAATAAATGTCAGCGAACCGCCCAGAGAAACGTGGACAAACGAGTTACAAGACAAAACACAACGCGTTTCGACCTCTTAGGTCTTCATCAGGTGAAACAAAAACGAAAAAAATAACGAAAATGCACTTAGCTTTGATCGCTTCTGTGTTCAGCGCAAGGAAGAAGCTCAGAGTCAGGTAGTGGATACACGTTCTTCTGGAAAGGCAAGACCCAGAACGAGAACAGAATACATGGAGTTGGATTGCCGTTAAGTCTAACCTTCTTAAGCACATTCAACGCCTTCTTCCTTGCGCTGAACACAGAAGCAATCTGAAGCGATCAAAGCTAAGTGCATTTTCGTTATTATTTTCGTTTTTGTTTCACCTGATGAAGACCTAAGAGGTCGAAACGCGTTGTGTTTTGTCTTGTAACTCGTTTGTCCACGTTTCTCTGGGCGGTTCGCTGACATTTATTTAAGATTTGCTTAGATGTCCGCCTGCAGTCGTTTCACTTTGCTGAAGAAGGATCAGCTCAGAGTCAGGTAGTGGATACACGTTCTTCTGGAAAGGCAAGACCCAGAACGAGGACAGAATACATGGAGTTGGATTGCCGTCAAGTCTAACCTTCTTAAGCACATTCCCGATCTAGCCACTGGTATCAATGAAAGACTGATGAAACTCGGCTGCCCTGTTAGCAACAAGTGCTTCGCCATCATCATAAGTGCGTATGTTCCCACCTTGATGAGCACAGAGGACATCAAAGAGCAGTTTTACGCTGACCTGGACAATCTGTTACGCACCACATCTGCCTCCGACATATTCATAGTGTTTGGCGACTTCAGCACCAGAGTTGGCAGAGATGGATAGTAATGGCCTTCTTCTTCTACCGAGCAAATTGTGCAGAGTACAACCTGCTGATAACCCACACACAACTATCAGGCAGGCTGATAAGTACAAAACAACGTGGATGCACACCAGATCTAAACAATGGCATCTCATCGACTTCATCATCACCCGCCAACGTGACAGAAGCGACGTGCTCATCACCAGAGCAATGCGTGGTGCAGATTGTTGGACGGATCACCGGCTTGTTAGAGCTAAGCTGAACATGCGCATAGTCCCTCTCCACCGTAAATGCCCAAAGTTCATTAGAGTGGCCTTCAACACAGCTAGACTCCTGTCACCCAAATACAGCAAGAATTCCAAGCCAGCTTGATGACAAGTTTGAGGCGACAGGACCACCAGCTGGTGGACCAGTAGAAATGGAACCAATTGAAAGACATGGTCACAAAGACAGCTAAGACAGTACTAGACTCAAAGAGGAGGCTTCACCAAGACTGGCTTAATGAAAATGATGAGGCCATGCAAGCACTGCTGGACAATAAGAATAAGGCATGCATTGACTGGCAGAACAACCTCAACTGTTCTTCACGATGTGACAGATTCATGGCGTGTCAAGCCAGAGCCCCCAAAGAACACCGAGTCATGTAAGACCGTTGGTTTGAAAAGAAGCCGTAGAAGTGCAACTACATGCAGATACTAACAACTGTAAGATGCTGTTGAGTGCTATCAAGCCTATCTACGGCCCCTCGAAAGGTGGAGCAGCCCCTCCGCTGCCTCTGATGATTCTACCATTATTGAGGACAAGGAGGGAATCAGTGTAAGGTGGGAAAAGCACTTCAACCACCTTCTAAACTGGGCATCCACTGTTGACCAGGAAGCTCTACAGCAGATACCTCCAGAAGCCTACACAGGTAGACCTCGACCTACCACCCACTGAGGATGAAGTCAGAACTGCTATAAAGCAAATAAATAAGAATATAGGTTTCTGGATTCTGGATTCGACATTAGAAAAGTAGTTAGACTCAGAATCAAAAACTTACATGGAGAATATTTTGATAGGGTCGCCCTGTCCTCATCAGCTCACTGTTGTTGTTGTGGCAGCGAGGTCTGGTGGGGTGACTGTTGTGTGGGGTGAACGGTTGTCAGGATCTGATTCTAGATGGGGGGAAGTTCAAAGCCTTGATCTCTGTTCAGGCTGGGGCATCTGGTCTTAATTTCGATGGCTTCTTTAACTTTTCTTTTTATGAGGAAGGGCTCTGTAGATAAGAACTTGGTTTCTTGGGGGCTGAAACTGTGGCGTGTGACTTGCAGGTGTTCGTGTATGGCAGAAGTATATCGGATTTGGTGTTCCTGTAGACGGGTGGTGAGTGGTCTTGCTGTCTCGCCTATGTAGGTATGGACACAGTCTTGACAACCTACCTTGTACACTACACCACACTCCTTGAGGGGGTCCATTTTGTCTTTGACATGGGTCAGTTGCTGGCGTAGGGAGTTGGTGGGTTTGTGGAACACTTTGCATCCAGGTTGTTGATGAGCCTGTTGAGGAGGATGCGGGCAAGTATCTTTCCAGCAGCTGAGATAGGAGAAATTCCTCTGTAGTTGCCACAGTCTGATTTTGCTCCTTTGCTCTTATAAAGTTTTTGAATCTGAGTCTAACTACTTTTCTTATACTATAAAGCAGATGAACTGCAAAAAAAAAAAAAAAAAAAAAAAATGCTTGAAATGTCGCAGGCAGAGGAGCAGCAAAATATGTGGTCTGAAGGACGGGTTCCATTTATGAAAATACCTTCACAGGAATAAGTACATATACTGAGAGAGAGAGAGAGAGAGAGAGAGAGAGAGAGAGAGAGAGAGAGAGAGCACTGTAATAATAATCCTGGACCACCGTAAGTTAGTTCACAGAATCCTGACATTTTTCTACCCAACTAAACGGATTCTTTGGTTTCCTGATGACTGTGCTGTAATCTCGGTTCTCAGCCTCAGTCCGGGGGATGTAAAATGAGCATGGGACAGGGAATCAAAGGAAGGGCTGTGGCCACACAGAAAACGATAACAAGTCATGGAATTCACCAGAGCAGGAGGTGACAAGCGAACCCCCTTATTCCTTCGGTAACGAGGCGGCTTTGTTCTGTAGTCGCTAGGATGCCAAATCCCCAGCCCTCACCCCTTTTTCTCCCGCTTCCCGCACCACCAATTTCCCTGTTCTATAGAATTTCTAACAGAAAGTGGGGAAGATGAGAACAGATTTGTTTTAAAAGATAACAAGGGGACAGGGAGATGAGTAGGAAAACCGGAGTGAGATGGATAGCGATGCCAAAAAACAACAACAAAGGGAAATTGTTCTTAGGTAATGGAAATAGTCGACAGGCGAGAGGTACGGGAGAGCGGATTGTGAGGGAGCAAGTGATCGTGGTGGTAAGTGGGAAGAGTCCAACTGTCTGGTGCAATCCGCAAAAGCGATTCTCCTCTGGTCGGTTTCAGCAAATAAAGAGAGAGAGAGAGAGAGAGAGAGAGAGAGAGAGAGAGAGAGACTGACACTGACACATGTTTATTGGCATTAGCTTTTCACAGCCTTAGTGCCAGGGGAACAATTTATGAATAGCAGTATATTAATAGCAACGAGAAAAGGGACAATACTCATGCACATCCACTTACATGTATACTTCAAGCACGCGCAATTTCCAATCTAGAGTAACATTCCACACACACACACACACACACACACACACACACACACACACACACACACACACACACACACAAATCATCATCATAATAAATACTAGACTCGACCATCCACCTGTAGTTATTCAAGTACTAAGCATTCATCGGAAGTCAAGAAAATTTCGAGTAGTTATTTCAACTTTTCAGTTTCTCTCGCTTTTTTTTTTCTTCACTGTAACTTTTTTTCTGCCTAATACCTTTTTTGTTCTGTCTTTTTTTGTAATTACTTTTGTGATGTTACCATTGTCATTTTTTCTCTTTTTTTCTTTTCTTCTTCTTCTTCTTTTTTCTTTCTTCTTTTTTTTTTTTTAAAGTATCAGTGTTGTTCGGATGACAGTATCTTGTTCCTGTATTATTTGCTTCTGCAACAAATTTTGAAAGCGATGTTATCATTTCTTCGTCTCTGGATATAAGAATAGCTACTAAATCACGTCTTCTGGAAACAGGTAAAGAAAAAACAAACTATACTTATTTCGAACTGACTTATATGCAGGGCAATGAAAGATAAAAATGCCGTTCGTCTTCAACTCCCTTACAACACATTAAGCACAAATTATCCATTTCCTGATCGTAAACAAGCCATCTTCTGTTAGCCTTTAATCCAAGAGTTCTCATTCTTAGTCTGGCAAAAAGACTTCGATGCCATCTATTTTTAATGACTGAAATATATTTTTCAGCTTGGAAAATATTTTAAACTAGCAATACCAACTATATTTTGTGTTTTCTTCTACATGGGAATGCCAGTTTTGCTTATACAATCTTTAAATTCTGAGATAAAGGCAACGTCACTTCCAACTCCCTGACTCATCCGAACTATACCAAAACCGTTCTCAGTAAGAATTTTTCTGATATTGTCTACACAATTTTGCCTTCCTTCTTCATGTTGCTGCTGCAGCTTTTTTTTCATACGCTTGCCTACATAATCTTTCCATTGGAAGCTTTATAATCTTTAGTCAATATTTTACACTCTTAGTAGCTGTTCGGAGCTTTAGTGGATATCTGTCAGTCTCGCCGTATGCAAGTATATTAGAGGAGCTAAGGGGTATATTTAAGAAACGTTTTTATAGCAAAAGTGTGCACTGTGTTTCTATCTGCTTATTCTCTGCTGCACCTCAGATTTCTGCTGCATGTGTCAGGACAGGCTCGATCTGTGTGTCAAATAACTTCCAGAAAAGTGAAGAATCAGTGGAACTTAATTTGTTCATAGCTATGAGAATTTCAGTGACTCTCTCTTCCCTTTTTTACATGCCTCTGTCCAAACTGTATTTAAACTGAGCTTAGTGGTATCAATTACTCCAAGATTCTTATGGGAATTTGTAACCTTTACTTCCATATTTCCATACCACCATTTTCTTATGAATAGAAAGATGTCCTCCCTTGCGAAAAACCATTACATTCGTTTATCCAAATTCAGGCTCAAAGTAAGTCTATGAGCTGAGAGAGAGAGAGAGAGAGAGAGAGAGAGAGAGAGAGAGAGAGAGAGAGAGAGAGTGTTCAGATTAAGACATTTTATTCATATTTAGGCATTGGCCCCTTATAAAGGGTACATGATAACATCAGAAATTGGGAACATTTCTTTGTCAGCGTTTTTTTGGGCAGAGCTTTAGCGTAAGTTTTCAAATTAACATATATTTTTGTTTAGATTTCCGCCTGCAGTCACCTCACTTTGCAACTAGATCTAGCATATTGAACGATAAGCGAGGTATTTTGTAGTCATCCATTTGCACTAACGTCACCCACTAACGAATGCATTTTGCCTCTGAAACAATACATATCGGATGTTTATTTGTGTCTCGCCATAAAGTTCGTCTGTCTACACCCAGGAATTTCTTGAGAGCAAATGTATGCACCGAGTCGCAGTTGATCGCAGCTTTATCCATGCCTTATAACTCAGAACCATACTGAACTGTTGGCTGCCTTGCTTGAGTGTCAAATAAGTTGATGAATAACCCAAAGTAAAAGCCATTGAGATTATCTAACCTTTTCATACTGCACATTAAAGCGTTCTTGGCCCCATTAGCCACTTGCATGTACTAGCGAAACTTAAACAAGTAGAGAAGAAAAATCCCAAATACTTATAAACATTGACAACAGGCATTAAATCACCACCGCACACCCATCTTTCCCTTACATTTAGATGACCACTTTCACGAAATACTGTGATATTACTTTTAGACAAATTAACTTTTATCTGTAGTTTCGTGGTAGCACGTTGCAGATTATCTAATTGTGTTTGCAGACCATTAACAGTTTCTGACATTAGAACAACAGCATCAGCTAAGAAAAGAATAAACAATTCAATAGCGTCAAGAGAAAGTGAAACCCATTGTCTTCCATTGTTGATTATTTCAACCGCCAATTCATTTATAAACAAAGAAAACAAAATAGGGTTGCAAGTATATCCTAGTTTCACTCCGGTTGTACGATCAATATAATCTGTCAATTCAGCACCACCTCTCGAACCCGAGCTCTTACTACATTACTTCTAATACATATATAAACGTTACATTTAATACTTTTTTCAGCAAGACTGGCCAAAGAAGATTTCGTTTGATAGAATCAAAGGCTTTTTCAAAGTCCGTAAGGCAATATATAATCTGCAATTATGAGAAAATTGTTTCTGTACAGGTGTTGGTAAGGTAAACATATGGTCCACAATAGAGTCTCCCTTTTTAAATCCAGCTTGATGATCACTTGTAATGTTATTTTCTTCGAATTGGTCTCTTGTTGATTGGTTTTCAAGTAATTTTTTTTCTTCATGACATGCTGTCTACTTTTACTTTCACGGATCATTGTATTTTTTTCAAGTAATTTACTAACCATGTCACTGAGGGAAATTCTCCCATAGTTTTTTAGGATTATTTTCATTGCCTTTCTTGAAAATTGGGAAAATGATTTATTCACTCAGTTTGTTGGGTACATACCATTGTCAAAGATTTTACGGAAAAATTTCGAAAAGAAATTAGCTACATAATCAGATGAGTTTTTTAAAACAATTCACCGATGATACTATCAAATCCAGCCCGCCTTCCGAATTTTTTTTTTTACTAAATTATTGCAGTAATATTTGTTCTTTAGAGATAGGTCTATTCATGTATTCATCTTCGTCATTGACAACTGTGGCTTCACCAAATGCCTGTCCATTTTGAGCACTGTCAATACGTGACTGTAATAGAGCCTGAAAAAAAAAAAAACCCCTGAAAAACCAAGTATCAGGAGTAATTTTACTCTTAAGTTGTTTCTTTTTTTTAATGATACTTCATGAATTGTATTCCAAAATTTCTTTTGGCATTTTGAAGATTAAACAAGTTTATCTAGAACAGATATATTAAACTATTTCTACTTTCATTTTAGTAGATTTTCATATTCTCGCCTAGCAATTAAATTATAATTTTTCGCAGCAGTCTCCTTGTCTTTCTGCTATTAAATAAGCGTGCCGTATCATACAAATCGCCAGGTGCTATTAAATAAGCGTGCCGTATCATACAAATCGCCAGGTGCCCTGTTATCATTGGTGCACACACATCTTTTCATACATTTAGCACTTGCCTTTTGACAACTATTGCATATCAAGAGCATCATTCATATTACTATCTATCAGACAAATTGCCATATCATTTTTTGTTGTTCGTCTATCGAATCCACGAAGACCACTTTTTCATCAAGAGGTTGAGGTGGGTGGGGGGGGGGGGGGGGGGGGGGGGGGGGGGGGGGGGGGAGAGGGGGGGGGGGTAGAAGGGGGGATCTCCTGGGTAGCTGTTGGGTCTGACATGTGAGCTACATGACCTACCCATCGATACTGAGACAGCATCAGGATGGTGTAGATGCTCGGTAGGCCTGTTTGATCGAGCACCTCTGTGTCTGGGATTTTGTCCTGCCAGATGATTGGTAGATATGAAAGTGGCTGATCAAGCCGATGCGTGCGCGCAATGTGCGGTGACAGCTTGGACAGGCAATGTGGGATACCTGCCCTTGATTGTTGGCACGGGTTTTCCTTGCCTGTCTATTTTGTTGCGCTACAGCTGTCCTCTCTTCACATAAATTGGCACCATCGTGGATAGAGCAGCGCCATCTAGCTCTATCCATAGCAGTTTGTTTCCATGTATCAGTTTCAAAATGGAGCGACTGATGGCGGAGAAACAAAGCAAAATTTAGAAAGTGGAGAATTCACAGCACACCACTTGTACTGTCCTAAATGTTAAATGTGATTTTTTTTTTTTTTCTTTCTTTTCTTTTTTTTTGCTTGAAGAAGACCCAAGAGGTCGAAATGCATCGTGTCTTGTCTTGTGCTTTGTTTGTCAATGTCTTTGGCGGCAACTAACCCCCACTCTTTCTAAATTTTCCATGTATCAGGGTTAATATTAAACGCTTTTAGGGATGTTTTGGGAGTGTCTGTGAAGCGTTTCTTCTGAACGCTTTCCTTGTTACAGCTCACCGTAGAAGAGTCTCTTGGGTAGCTGGTAGTCTGGCATGCGAGCTACATGACCTGCCCATCGAAACTGAGACAGCATCAGGATGGTGTTGATGCTCTGTAGGCCTGCTCGGTCGAGCACCTCTGTGTCTGGAATTTTGTACTGCCAGTTTATGTTGAACAACCTGCTGAGGCAGATAGTGTGAAAGTGATTCAGCTTTTTGGAATGCCGTTGGTACACTGTCCACGTTTCGCATGCGTAGAGGAGTGTGGGGAGAACAACTGCTCTGTACATCTTCATCTTGGTCTCGAGACTGATGTCTCTTCTGTTCTAAACATTTGTGTGTAGTGTGCCAAAGGTTGCACTTTCTTTTGCAATTCTGATGCTCACTTCATCGTTGATGGTGACGTTCTGGGACAGTGTGCTGCCAAGGTAGGTGAATTTAGTCCCTGCAGCGAGTCTCACACCATCGATTGTGATGTTAAGCTCATGGTAGGGTCTGCCTGGCGCAGGTTGATGCTGAACTTCCTCTTCTTTGTATTTATGCTGAGACCGAAGTTGGCACAGGTTATGGATAACTTGCTGATGCTGGATTGCATGTCAGTTTCTGAGCCAGCATTGACAGCGCAGTCATCAGCAGACAGAAAGTCCCTGATGATGTAGGTCATAATCTTAGATTTTGCCTGAAGCCTTTTGAGGTGTTAAACTTTCCATCTGTCTAAATCTGATGTTGATGCCTACATCTCCTTTCTCTGAAGGCATCAGTCAAGGCTGCAGAGAATATAATGCTGAACAGAATGGGTGCCAAAACACAACCACCCATCCCGGTGTAACGTGGTGAAACCGCCCCCCTCCCAGTTTAACTCCCGGGAGTCAGTCTGGCACTGTCCCAGATTAACTACCGGGAGTTAATCTGGGTCTGCACCCAAAGCAGCCCCCTCAACAGGTCCACAACCCCCCCCCCCCCCCCCCCCCCCCCCCCCCTCTTCTTTCTGTTATTAGCCCTGTTCCAGAATGAACCCCTACTTGTCTCAGAATAATCCTGGGGAGTTGTTTTGAACCTAAAAAGGTTGACTCTAAATTAACTCCCAGGAGTTCATTTGGGGCAGTGCTAGATCAGCCCCCCAACCCTTTGGAGAGTTAAACTGGTACTGTTCCAAACTTACTCCCGGGAGTTCTTCTGGGCCCAATTTTGACATCAAAATGACCCCCTGGGAGTTAAACTGGTGTAAGTGGAGAGTCATTCCAGGACAGGTCTGGAAAGGCCCCCTGGGAGTCAGGCTGACGCAGGCCCAGAATAGCCCCCATCCCCCTCAACCCCTCCCCTCTATCTCACTTAATGAAGAAATGGCCAATAAGCGCTTCACTGGAGAGTTAATCTAGCACCGGCCATGAACAACCCACCTGGAGTTAAATTGGATGTGGCCCCCCTTCTTCTGGGGAGAATTTGTTTTAAACAAACATCATTCAACCACAAACATTGTGCAACGAACATCAGAACATGGTGCACAACAAGTGAAAGCTTTTTTTGTGTGTGTGTGGCATCAGTTATCGGATCAATGGAGCACCTAAGGCGGTGACGACTTTTTTTTTTTTTTTTTTTTTTCCCTAAGGCCGAAAACCACCTCTTCATTTTTTGGTGCTTCACACTGTCCTCTTCATCTGCCAAAAAAAAAACAAAAAGCGGAAAAAAAAAGATAAAAACAATTTCAACTACTTTTTTTTTTTTTTTTTTTCCCTGTCTCCAAACCAGTCTCCACACACCATGCAGAGTCTGTATGTTTTCTTACAAATGGACACATTTTTGCTGATTTTAGTGTTTTAGTGGTTGATACAAAGTGTCTGGGTTTGTTTATGTTCTAATGTGTAGTGTACTGGCACTCTCACGCTGGTAATGTGCTGCTTATACAACGCTAAACCACTAAATGAAGCAAAAGGCAATAACTTTTTTTTCCCTCCGTTTTTTTTTTTTTTTTCGGTGAACTGGTGGCAGTGGGGAACATTAGTACAGAAATACAGAAGAATTAATATGCCTGGACCTCAAAAAGAGACAGATGGATACGGAGAGAGACAGGTAGACAGACAAAGAAAGGGAGCGGCGTTTTTTTTTCTTTTCTTTTTTTTTTTTTTTTAATAGCCTGGAGACAAACACAGAAAGGCATAATTTGTTCCCGGCATGAGCTTTCATATCTAGTTTACTGTTAATTAGAAGAAAAACTGCACCAGTGTGTGTGTGTGTGTGTGTGTGTGTGTGAGTGAGTGTGTGTGTGTGTGTGTGTGTGTGTGTGTGTGTGTGTGTGTGTGTGTGCGCGCGCGCGCGCGCGGGTGCGTGTGCTTCAGCGCGTACATGTGTGTGTGTGTGTGTGTGTGTGTGTGTGTGTGTGTGTGTGTGTGTGTGTGCGCGCCTTTGGATGTCCGCGCGTCCTTAACTGACGTACTCTTTGGTGTTCGCAGAGATGATATAAGTAAACAGAACACAAAATCGATTAACCATATCATATTAGTAGGGAAAATGTCCATTAACATAGCACGTAAAACTGGAAAATTGATAGCATTACAAATGATCTTCGATCAACACATAGAACTGAGAAAGCGTTACATCAATTTACTTATTGCGTAATTAATAAATAACAGGATTCAGAAACACACTTTTGTATAACATCGGATACTGGAGATGTATCTCTTCCAGGAAGAAAAAAAAAAAAACGAAGACAAAGTATAACAGGAACCACTAGGTAGCCATCAGCTTGTGCTGTGGTACTAGTTTAATGTTTATCCGTTTGTTTTGCCTATTTGTTCTGTTTGTGTATGCATGATTTTGTTCCAAATTACACAGGTCATTGCTTATATATCTGTTCATTCTTAGAGCTGTATCTATGTATGGCTTGCCACCACCGTACATTTGCGTACACACTGCACAAGCCCACTCACGCACGCACAAACACGCTGTCCCCACGCACGCACGCACGCACGCACATACACACACACACACACGCACTAACAAACATACATGAACATACACAGACGCACACCTCTCAACCCCACCCCCCACCCCACCTCTCTTACACATACTCTTATTATCTCGCTTCTTGGCTTTCCTCATGTCTCCCTTTTAGACCCCCTTTTCGCTATAAGGGTAGCATCTTGGGAGAATAGACCAATTTCCGAGATTATATGTGACTCTCGTCTAAGTCTCTTGTATACGTTTTCATGTTTCCTAGGATCGTCCTTGCATTCTTTTTCGCCCTTCTTCTTCAAGGATGATTACCGGGAATATTAAGTTCAGGAGCGACAGTGATGGATATTATTATAATCACAACTACTTTCCTCAGTCGCCATATGGAACAGACCCGGAACAGCCCCTCCCAGCTCCTCCGGAGAGCTACTAGCCCAAAACAGCCCCCTGTAAAAAGAATTAAACTGGACCTGGCCCAGACCTCCCCCCTCCACCTCCTCCTGGGGAGTTAATCTAGCACCAGCCCTGAGATTTAAACTGGACCTACCCCAAAACAGTTTCCTCCCCCCTCCCATCCCTAGAGAGTTTAAATGGAACCTGGTCCAGAACAGCCCCCTCCTGGGCAAAGTTTCAAAATGGAGTGACTGAGGGTGGAAAACGAAGCAAAATTTAGAAAGACAGGGGGTTAGTTACCGCCAAGGACATTGACAAACAAAGCACAGGACAAGACACAATGCATTTCGACCTCTTGGGCCTTCTTCAGGCAAAAAAAAAAAACAAAAAAAAAAACCCAGATCACATTTAACAATTAGGACAGTACAAACAAAGAACGAAGAGTGACTTACCTGTCCATGTGTTGAGAGAAAATGGCCGCACGACGGAAACGACAGAGAGGATTATGGGAGAGGAAAAGAAGGGGTGGGGGGGTGGGGTGGGGGGGTGGGAGGAGTGAAACGATGGGGTTTGTAGGTTGTGTAACTGGTTTAGAGGAGTGGTATGATTTATTTGTGATGGTTCTGGTCAAGGTGGATTGATAATAGTGCTAAGTGGGGGGTGGGGGAATTTATATATATATATATATATATATGGAATTATGGACTGTGGTATGTCTGTATTTGACGCCAAGAGCACAGAACACAATCAGCCGTGTCTCCTTGATGAGTCCGATCCAGTGGACGAAAGGCCTCGGAGCAGGCGATACATATAGATCTGCCTTCGAGAGGGATTGCGATGGTTTCCTCAAGGCGCTAGTAAAGGGTTTTCATATTTATGATATACATTTTCCTACTTACTTCATCTTCATTTTTTTTTTCTCAATTTCAAATCTTTGCCAAGTCATTACTATAATGATGGAAGAATTGTTAACCTGCACTTGTTCTCCCCCTCCCCACCCCCCCTCCACTCAATTTTTTTTATCAATTTCAATTCTTTGCCAGTCAGTCATTGTTCAGCATTATATATATTTTATATAATTTAAACAAGTTTTATTCCCCTGTCCATTGATTTCATGAACCGAGAAGATGTTTAATTGAAATCCAATTCCTCTATATGAATGTATGTCATATGTGAGAAAATGGGTAATGTGGCTAAATTATTGTTTATTTGCTGTGAATGTGTGTGACCACAAATTAATTTTCTCAAATTGAGATAATAAAGTTTACTTGACTTGACTTGACTTGACTTGATATATATCTATATCTACAATAAATATTTTAAAGAAAAGTTTAATTATGTATATATATATATATATATATATATATATATATATATATATATATATATATATATATATATAAAGGATATAATAATAATAACGATTACAGTAGTAATTATAATAATAAATAAATGAATAAATGAAAGTAACTGTAATTAAAAAAATGAAAATAATTAAGTGAATAAAAAGATAAATGATTTAGCTGGGTGATGAAGGAGGTTGTAGTAGTTAACGTGGGTAGTTGTGAAAGGTGTGTGGGTAACGTTAATAAGGGAGGGAAGGGGATGGAAGATAAATGGGTGATAAGGTATAATTGGGGGGGTGGAGAAAAAAAAAAGGGGTGGGTGGGGAGAGGGTAATGTGTGTGTGTGTGGGTGGGGGGGGGGGGGGGGGGGGAGCTCATATCTCTCGACATACTATGGGGTGGGGAGGATGGGATGTTCATACAAATAGTGTTGTTGAAAAAGTAGACAATGCTGTGGGATGATGTTCATTGTAACAGGTGAGATAATGTGCTGGCATTGATATGCTAATGTTGGTTGAGAAAAGATAGTAATAATCAATGAAAAACAGGGTATCATGTGTTACACACACACACACACACACACACACACACCCACACGCGCGCGCGCGCGCGCGCGCGCGCGCGCACGCACGCACGCACGCACGCACACACACACACACACACACACACACACACACAGAGAAAAAAAAGGGGAAGGGACCACATGTAAACAGTATTCTGGGTGAGTTATCATCATATAATGAGACTAACTGTGGAAAGTTTTCACACACACACACACACACACACACACACACACACACACATATATATATATATATATATATATATATACTCTCATTGAAAAAAAATCATCATTAATCAGTCACTGATAGGTGATGATCATGTGAGATCAACAGTACTATAGGAAGGTCCTCTTCTCCGTTCACTTAGGCAGGATTCCTGGAGGTACTGGCAAAGGCTGCTGTATGGTGGTCAATAAAGTTTTAAACTCATCGGTGTGTTGGCAGGCTAGGTTTCTGCTTATAGTGTTGTTGGGAATGTTCCGCTGTCACTGGGGCTGTACTGAATGGATAAATTGAAGACTCGCCATCGTGGAGATGTGAAGTCACAGTCTGGAGTGCCTTGTTCTCAGTCTCACAATGATGGTCTTCTTCTTCGTTCACTTCGGTAAGAATTCTGGAGGTACTGACGGAGGCTACTGTATGATGAAGACCCTCCAGTGCTCAGTAAGGTTTTGCACTCATTGGTGAGTTGGCAGTCTACTAGAGTTTAGCTGGGAATGTTCCGCTGTCTCTGGGGCTGTACTGCATTGATAATTTGAAGACTCATCGGTATGGAATATAGTGGACCTGTGATGTTAAAGTCTGGAGTGCCCTGTCCTCAGTCTCACAATGTGCACTTGGTCTGATCTGGGCATCTGGTAGAATGCATCCTTCTTGTTGAAGTCTGGGTGCTGCTCAAGTCATCTTCCTATTTGTCTCCTTGGAAATACTTTTGATTTATTCCAAGGAGGCTACCTTTGATAGTTGGGGCTGCTCTCCTCCTTCCTTTATCAATTGGTCAGTTTTTCTTCATTTCCATATATAGTGCAGTATGAAGGTGTTTACTGGATGGGAGTATTTTCAGTGACTGATAAATGGTAACAATTTTAGATCAGTAGTACCATAGGATGGTGATCATTGTTTATATAAGTGGAAAAATGTAGTAGTGATGGTACAATGGTGCAAGTTCGGGGGATAAAGGAAAACATCAATGACCTGTGGGTGATGCTCATTGTCATGGGTGAGATGTAGGATGATGGTCATTGTGGTAAGTGGAATAATAAGGTGGCATTAATATAATATTGCCGGTTGAGAAAGAGGGTGGAGGTGGGTAGGGGTAGATGACTGATGGGTGATGATCATGGATCATTTGAGATAAACAGTGCTGTAGGATAATGATAATTGTTATATAAGTGGGATAATTTTGTGGCATTGGTGTAAAATGCCGGCGGGGGAATGGGGGAGGTGTTTCAAAGATGGGTGGATGATGATCATGGTCAAGGTGTAAGTATGATCCACAGTAGTGTAGGATGATAGTCATTTTTGTAAAAAAGTAGTAGATAAGTATGATAGTGCCAGTGGGGGAATAAAGGAAATGATCAATGACTGATGGATGTTCATCACTGTGATGAGTGAAATCTACAGTACTTTAGGGTGGTGACCATTGTCATAAGTGAAATATATATATATATATATATATATTATTATATATATTTAAAATAACTGCACTATTATCAATCCACCTTGACCACAACCGTCACAAATATATCATACCATCCACTAAACCAGCTACACAACCTACAAACCTCATCGTTTCACTCCCCCCTCCTTTTCATCTCCCATAATCCCTCTGTCGCTTCCGTCTGGCGGCCATTTTTGACTCAATACATGGACAGATAAGTCACTCTTCATTGTTTTTGTTTGTACTGTCCTGAATGTTAAATGTGATCTGATTTTTTTTTTGCCTGAAGAAGACCCAAGAGGTCGAAATGCATTGTGTCTTGTCCTGTGCTTTGTTTGTCAATGTCCTTGGTGGTAACTAACCCCCTGGCTTTCTAAATTTTCCCTCCTGGGCAGATTATCTAATACTAACCCCAAACACCCCCCCTAGAGGGTTAAACTGGATCCGCCCCAAAGGAACCCCCCACCTGGGGAGTTAATCTGCCACCGGCCCAGAACAACCCACCAAGAGAGTTAAATTGGACCTAGCCCCGAACAGCCCCCTTCTGGGGAGAATTTGTTTTAAACAAACATTCTTCAACAGAAAAAGTTTGCAGTGAACATGGCGCACAAGTGAAAGCTTATATGGGGAATTAATCTGGCACCTGCCCACAACAGACCCACCCCCATCTCCCGGAGAGTTAAACTGGACCTGGTCCGGAACTGCCTCCTTCCTGGGGAGTTAATCTGGCACTGGCCTAGTAGAGCTCCAACCCCCCCCCCCCCCCCTCCTCAACCTCCCTGAAAGAGTTAAACTGGATCTGGTCCAGAACAGCACTCCCCCCTCCTCTGGAGGAATAAATCTTGGACTAACCCAGAACAGACCAAACTGGAGCTGCCCCAGAACAGACCCCCTCCTGGGAAGTTAATCTAGCACTTTCCAGAACAGACCCCCTGGAGAGTTAAACTTGACCTTGCCCAGAACAGCCCTCCTCCCTGGGGAGTTAATCTGGTACAAGCCCCAAACAAAAACAGTCCCCCTAAAGCCCCCCTCCCTCCCCCCCCCCCACCAAGAGTTAAACTGGACCTCGACCAAAACAGCCCCCCCCCCCCCCCCCTCGCCTGGGGAGTTCATCTAGCACTGGCCCATCCTCCCTGCCCCCTGGAGAGTTAAACTGGACCTGGCCCAAAACTGCCCCCTAGAGAGTTAGACTGGATCTGGCCCCAAACAGCCCCTGTCATGAGGAGTTCATCTGGTTCTGGTACAAAACAGCCCCCCTAGAGAGTTAAACTGGATCTGGCCAAAGCAGCCTCCTTCCTGGGGAGTTAATCTAGCACTCGCCTAGAACAGCCCCCCTAGAGATTAAAACTGGACCTGACCCATAAAGCCCCCCCCCCCCCCCCCCCCCCCCCCCCCCCCCCCGACCATCCTGGCCAGTTAATCTGGTACTAGCCCAAAACAGCCCCGTAGAGAATTAAACTGGACCTGCGCCAAAACAGCCCCCTACCTGGGGAGTTAATCTGCCACTGGCCCAGAAAAAAACCCACAAAGACAGTTAAATTGGACCTTCTGGGGAGACTTTGCTTTAAACAAACATTATGTAACCAGAAACAATTTGCAGTGAACATCAGAACATGGAGCGCAAGTGAAAGCTTATGTGGGGAGTTAATCTGGTACTTGCCCACAACAGACCCCCTCCTCCTCCTTTGAAGTGTTATTAGCCAAAAATAGCCCACTGTATGAAGAGTTAAACTTGACCTGGCCCAGACCATCCCCCCGTTACTCTCCTCCTGGGGAGTTAATCTGCCACCAGCCCAGAACAACCCACCAAGAGAGTTAAATTGGACCTACCCAAAACTGTCCTCCTTCTAGGAAGACTTTGTTTTAAACAAACATTGGACATTGAACATCAGAACATGGCGTACATTAAGTGAAAGCTTATGTGGGGAGTTTATCTGGCATCTGCCCAGAACAGACTCACCCCCCCCACCCCTCGGAGAGCTTAAAACTGGATCTGGTCCAGAACAGACTTCTCCTACCCACTACCCCCTAGAGAGTTTAAACCCCTGCCCCAAAACAGCTCTGTAGAGAGTTAAACTAGACCCTGCCCCAAACAGTCTCGTAGAGAGTTAAACTGGATCTTGCCAAAAGCAGCCTTTCTTCCTGGGGAGTTAATCTGGTACTCACCTAGAACATCCCTCCCTAGAGAGTTAAACCGGACCTGGCCCAGAACAGCACCCCTCCTGGGCAGTTAATCTGGTACTAGCCCAAAACAGCCCCCTAGAGAGTTTAACTGGACCTGCGCCAAAACAGCCCGACACCTGCAGAGTTGTCACTGTATAAGACAGTAGACAGGGAAATATGTATGACTATACCCACCTTCATAACCACCCCTCCCCCTTTTACCTGAGAGTACGAACGCCACATAACAAACACACAAAGGGAATATGGTACACAAACAGAAGGCTTCATTTGCATTCACACACACAGTCTCACCAACAGAATAGTAGATGAAACACCAAGATCTTTACATCCAGCACATACATGCAATTTTTCCCCACACGCAAAAAAAAAAAACAACAACAATCAAAGCAAAAAGGAATCCAACTACTACACTAATGACACCAATGCGCAACCACCATCACATGGCCCCTTATGCATACCTGTGCACGCATGTTCTGCGCATTCACATGTAGGGATCCTTCCCTTAAGAGGCACACACACACACACACATACACACACACGCACACACCTCAGCCCACTGAAGGCCAACACCAGAAGGAACAACAATGAGGAACTGCAAGTCGTAACCGTTCCTTCATAACAGTGGTTATACTGTCAGAGTTATATTCCCACGACTTCCAGGGCAGGCAGGATCAGAGGCTGATGAATGTTGTCCCTGTACTCCACACCAGTTAGGTTGCCTTCAACTCGGTACAGGGGGGTTCTGAAGTTGCTTCCTATGCCACCCCACACCATGATAGATCCCCCACCATACCGGTCCCGTTCGATTACGTTGGCTTCTTGGTAGCGTTCCCCCGTCTGCCTCCAGACACATATGCGACCCTCGTGGAAGAACCGAGCAAACCCAACTCATCATCAAAAACATCACCCGGGCCCAATGCTGCCTCGTCCAGGCCACATGAGCTCGGCACCAGGTCAGTCGCGCCCTACGGTGAGCCACTGTCAACACAGGTCGAACAGCTGGTCATCTTGCTTAGAGGTTAACTTCTTTCAGGCGGGTTCCAAACACTTTGGTCGGAAATGTTGACGTTTGCTGTAGCACGCAGTTGACTGAGGTTGTTTGGAATGGCAGTTCTTTGTCTCAGCGCCGTCAGAACCAGCAGTCTGTCCTGCTGTCTGGTGGTAGACCTAGGCCAGCCAGGCCATCTTCGTTCAGCAGTACTACTGGTGGCGTTGAAGCAGTCACAAAGTCTTTGGATGACAGCATGATGCACTTGAAGGCAATGACCAACGTGATGCCTACACTTCTTGAAGCCAAGCAACAGCCCTTTCCCGGTCAGTGCCATTTAATCTCTGTCATGGTGGCATGGTTAAAACACCCCTAAAAGCGGCTTTTTTTATACTCACGGGTCAGCAAAACTGGTTGCCATGTGTTCAGTAAAGGCACGACTTGCACGTGCAGTGCGGTTTGCAGTCAGCCCAACTCTACTGCCCTCAGCTATGCGCTCGCAAACCGCGCCCGTGTTTTCGTGATTTCGGTGTTTCTTTTTTGTGAACTCGTTCAACCCACTAAACTCAGATTCTACTGAACACATGCCAAAACCAGTTTTGCATTGAAGCAGTTGTCACACTTTCAGTGCAAAAAATTGGACAAAAAACTTTGAATTCTATACACTACGATGCGTTATCTAAACCATATGAAAAATGCAGGTGGCTCTTAGATTGTTTTGGGCAGTATACCTCCCAGATATGAATCCCGTATGATCTTTGTGTATCAGTTTTGGCAAGACTGTTTTGATTCTGTTAGCTACATACATGTTGATCCTATTTTGTAGGTTACATTAAAAAATGAAATTGGCCTCCAATTGTTGATGAATTCCCTAGATGTGTCTCCCTTGGGTAAACATACTGTTTACGCCCTCCCTTTGTGTTATTAACATTTTCCATTTACAAAAACGTTCGTTTAAAGAACGAGTAACAAAATCCTCTGGTTGTCTCCAGAAAAATTGGAAAAAGTTCACCGTAAATCTATCTGTGCCGGGACGTTTATAATTCTGCATATTCCTTAATGCTTCTGTTGCTTCTTCTTTTGTTATAAATCCCTCTAAGTTGTCAGATTCAGATTCATTTAATTTTGGTATTGTTTCTTTAAACTTATCCATATTGATATCTTGTGATTCATGTTCTTTATAAAGTTCTTGAAAAAATGTTTTAGTTTCTTCTAACATTTCAATGGTTTCTGATAAAACATGGCCGTCGTCTTTCACAAGTTTTAACATCTTCTTACTCCAATAATGTCTGTTTTCAAGAGAAAAAAATATTTATTTATTTTCGCCCCTTGCAATGTCCATCTTACTTTTGATGTAAACGGAATTCCTTCCATATTAGATTTCCTAGTTTCTGTCAACTGGGTTTTCTTTTCCTTTAGGGCTGTTCTGTCTGCTTTGTTCAGATGCAGATTGTTCTCAAGGACTGTATTTCGTGTTCTAAGGTTTGTTCAGCCCTTTTCAGGTCTCATTCTTACTTATACTATATGTAATTGTTTTGGCCCTAATCTCCATCAGCAGCGTATCAAGAAATAGCTGATCTGATATTACAAACTGAACTTGATCATTTGGTATCTGTTTTAAGTCTTCTCTCTCATATGCTACAGCTGCATATTGACTTTTAACATTCTCTATTGTATTATTTATGGACTGTAAATATGTGTAATCTTTTAATAATGTTGAATTAAATTTCCAAAGACTTTTAATTTTTTTCTACCTCTTAAAAGGTAAATTCAACTGAAACAGCGCGAATGGTTACTGCGGTATCGAAAAAGAATATCAGAATTACTTATGTTTCCAATTAATCTTTATGAAGCAATTAGATAGCCTATGCTGGAGTGGATTTGACCTTCGCCAAGTGTATCTGAGAACTTCTGGGTTAAACTCCATCCATATATCTACTAGTTCAAATTTAGACATCATTTCAATTACTTCCTCCCTGGCTTTGGTGTTGTTATATCTTTATAGTTATCATATTCTAGAGCTGGGTTAATAACCAAATTCCAGTTACCAGCAATAATAATATTTGGATTACCAAGTTCCTCTATGTTATTTTGTATATCCTGAAAAAAAAAGCAGGATTGTCTCTATTCAGGTCATAAATATTCACTAATGTTAACTGTTTTCCGAGCGTATTCAAAAGGACAATAACAAAGTTTCCTTTTGTATCCTTAATTGTTTTCTCTATTTTAAACTCAGAGTCATTGTTGAATAAAATACCTACTTCCCTTGATCCACTATTATTATAAGCCATCAATTTGCTTTGGTTTTGGTGAGGATATTTGTAAATGGATTTGTACCTTTCTATAAAAACATTAAAACACACATAATTGTTAATGGCAAAATGTCTTAAACTTTTTCAGTAAAAAGAGGGTGTAGTCAAGGGGATCCGTTATCGCCATATCTATTTGTATTATGTGTAGAGTTATTAGCATGCAAAATCAGAAACGATGAGGAATATCAGAAACAGAGCTCAAGATAAACCAGTTTGCAGACGATACGTTTTTTCACTCTACAAGGAGATAAAAAAAAAAATCTTATGAAAGCTTTTCATGAACAGAATTTGAAAATATTTCGGGGTTAAAATTAAATTTCGAAAACATTTGCAATGTATGGTTAGGACAAAAGAAGGAATCGAAAATAGTGTACCTAGTTGAAAAAGACATGATGTGGAACCCAAGAACATTCAAAATTATTGGAATATGTTTTACAAATGATCTTCCAAAATTAATAGAGCTTAATATATCTGACAAGTGTTTGGAAGTGAATGGTTTGTTCAAAATCTGGTCCTAACGGATGTGCACACCATTAGGTAAGGTTGCAGTTCTGAAATCTCTTATTTTGTCAAAGTCTGTATACTTGTGGTGTTGCTTCCAAACCCTCCTGATTACATTATAAACAATTACAAAGGATGTGTTTTGATTTGTGTGTGGGATGGAAAGGCTGACAAAATTAAACAGAAATATGTAGTACATGATATGGAAAATGGGGGCATAAGACTACCAAATATGTATGCTTTATGCAAGCACTGAAATTGTCCTGGATAAGAAAATTAATAAATGATGATTCAAAGTGGAGACTATTTTAGTAACTCAGTGTCCAGAAGTTAATGATATAAAATATTTTGGATCAAAGGAATTTTTTGTACAGTAAATGCAACAAGTTTTCGAAAGACGTATTTAAGTCATATGACAGTCTGAGCATTCATGTAGATTTAGATGACAATGAATAGATTATTTCAGAACCTGTTTTAATAATGATAAATTCAAAATTAACCATTCCCATTTTTCTACAAACCATTGGAAGCAGAGTAAACAATGAAAGTAAAAAGTAGAAAGAGAGAGAGAGAGAGAGAGAGAGAGAGAGAGAGAGAGAGAGAGAGAGAGAGAGAGAAGTCCCAGTCGTTACCTTTTTCTTATTAAATTCAATTTCAACAACAAAAATCTTGTCGTGAGAGTGTATTCAAAATGGTAGTTACTTCGAAGTGATGCTGTCAAACTGCTGATTCTGCATTCTGACGTTGTTTATTGTATCGGCTGCAGTAGGTATTGTTAATGGATACGCCTACAAGCCCTTTTTTCATGAAAATCTTGTTGTGCAAATAAGACACTTGACAGACAGCTTTGATTTATTCAGTTTATTTCATTTCATTTTATTTTTAACCATGGAACCAAGTCTTTCCTGTTAGATTCAATGTGTACTACTGTTAGAAGAGCCTGATTAAATGATATCGCGAAATGAACACACTTCACTGCTGTTTTGGAGCAAATGAGAGTCAAAATGGCGATGGCTCGTCATTGTCCGCCTTTGTGCACAGGAGCAGATGAGATTCAAAATGGCGATGGCTCGACATTGTCTGCCTTTATGCACAGGAAGAGGATGAGAGTCAAAACGGCGATGGCTCGTCATTGTCTGCCTTATGCACAGGAGCGGATGAGAGTCAAAATGGCGATGGCTCGTCATTGTCTGCCTTATGCACAGGAGCGGATGAGAGTCAAAACGGCGATGGCTC
This sequence comes from Conus betulinus, assembly GCA_016801955.1. NCBI lineage: Eukaryota > Metazoa > Mollusca > Gastropoda > Neogastropoda > Conidae > Conus > Conus betulinus. The sequence continues at coordinate 357,055 of JADBJO010001072.1, forward strand.
GTCATTGTCTGCCTTATGCACACAGGAGCGGATGTCATTGTCCGCCTTTATGCACACGGCGATGAGGCAAAATGGTCATGGCTGTCATTGTCGCCTTTATGCACAGGAGCGGATCGTCATTGTCCGCCTTTATGCACAGGAGAAGATGAGAGTCAAAATGGCAATGGCTCGTCATTGTCTGCCTTTATGCACAGGAGCGGATGAGAGTCAAAATGGCGATGGCTCGTCATTGTCTGCCTTTATGCACAGGAGCGGATGAGATGAGAGTCAAAATGGCGATGGCTTGTCATTGTCCGCCTTTGTGCACAGGAGCGGATGAGAGTCAGAATGGTGATGGGTTCATCATTGTCTGCCTTTATGCACAGGAGCGGATGAGAGTCAAAATGGCAATGGCTTGTCATTGTCTGCCTTTGTGCACAGGAGCGGATGAGAGTCAAAATGGCAATGGCTCGTCATTGTCTGCCTTTGTGCACAGGAACGGATGAGTGTCAGAATGGCGATGGTTCTTCCCACGCGTCAGACGACGTCACCAGTTTGGCATATGGGGACAAAAAATAATGGCTGAACATAATTCGAAAAGAGTTCTTTTTGGACTTCTAGTCCTTTTAGTAAATCTGTATTCTTCGTGATGAAGTTGAAGAGGGTTTTAAGCGAAGACGCCAAATAAAAACTGGATTAATCTTAAATAAATGTCAGCGAACCGCCCAGAAAACGTGGACAAACGAGTCACAAGACAAAACACAAAGCGTTTCAACCTCTTAGTTTTTCAGGTTGTTTACAGTTCAGGGTGCGTTTGCTGACAACGATTTCCATTTGTGCCTGCAGTTGTTTACTATTTCTACTTTAGTAGTATTTAGGGTTGCTAAGTATGGTTTGCATAGTATTAACCATTTTTCTGTTGAACATAGGTTGCATCTTTTTGAAATGTTATTGTATGGTGATGCCCTTTTTATGATTTCCAGGATATGTTATAGTTTATTTTTTTTGTCTTTAAGTCTCCAAATATATTTGTCATTTTCTGATGTCACAGTGGCTTGGTATACAATGTTGTTATAGAGGCATTTGTTGCTTAAGGGACACTGTTCTTTTTGTAGTACAATTGCAGGATTTTCCTTTTTCTTCACCCTTCTTTGCTGTGTTGCTTTTCATTTTGTTGGATGAATCAATTATATTTTTAAGGTTAGGCATGCATGAATATGATAGTTTGATGGTGTTCTTGTTGAATATTTTGGACAATTTGTGTTCTTTTGGGAAGGATGCTGTCAAATTTAAAAAAAAAATTCTTTCCCTACGTTTGTTTTTACTCGTCCATCATATGGAGGGGTTGTACCATGTGATTTTTCTTTTTCCTTTTTTTTTTTTTTTTGTTTTTGTTCATGTTGTTATCTGGGTTGTATTGTAGTTTGTAGCTGTAACCACTTTTTTTTTTTTGCAATGCCTCTTGGTATTCTGCTGCTGCGTTGTTGAATACTCTTTCATTATGTGACAGATTAGATAATCTCTTGTTTTATGCCATTGGGTTTTTTAGTATAGATGGTGGGTGGTTGCTATTGATGTTTACATAAATGGGTGTGTCATTAGGTTTCTTGTATGGTTTATATATGTGTTGTTGAGGTCAAGTGTTATGTCTAAGTAGTTCACTACCTTTTTTTGTTTGCTTCGATGGTGATTTTTAAGTTATGGTTTTGGAAATTTTTGCATAGGCTGATAAAACCGTACACAACAACATCCGAAAAAAAGAAAAAGAACTCGTCGTACACCACATGGATCTAGGTGACAGGGTAGTAGAAACAACAGCAATAAAAGAAGCTTCATAACTCTTCTTAAGACCATAAACCCAATTTCCACAACAACCCAACATGTAGACTAATAAACCCATCTAAATCTGAACTGGGCAAAATAAGTAAGAAAATTCTAGAAAAAGCCATAAAAAACATAAAATCAAACACGGAATACACCCTCTGGAAGAACACATATGAAGTTATCCAATGGTTAAAAAATCTTAACAAACAGAAGAACACAGTATTCATCACATTCGACATAGTAGACTTCTACCCATCCATAGATGAAGAGCTACTCACTAAAGCTCTGAAATTTGCTAATAAACACACAGACATAACAGGGTCAGAAATGGAAATCATTCTCCACACACAAGAAAACTTTACTCTACAGCAGAAATGAAACATGGATCAAGAAAACGAACAGAAAACTCAACATTTGATGTGACCATGGGATCGTATGACGGTGCCGAAACATGCGAAACTGGTCGGACTGTTCATGCTATCCAACATCCAAAAACAACTCGGAAAGCAAGTCGGACTATACAGAGACGACGGCCTCGCCGCGCTAAACAACAATCCAAGAACCATCGAAAACAAGAAAAAAGAACTATGCAAAATTTTCCAAAACCATAACTTAAAAATCACCATCAAAGCAAACAAAAAGGTAGTGAACTACTTAGACACATAACTTGACCTCAACAACTACATATATAAACCATACAAGAAACCTAATGACACTCCCCATTTATGTAAACATCAATAGCAACCACCCACCATCTATACTAAAAACCATACCCAATGGCATAAACAGAGATTATCTAATCTGTCACATAATGAAAGAGTATTCAACAACGCAGCAGCAGAATACCAAGAGGCATTGCAAAAAAGTGGTTACAGCTACAAACTACAATACAACCCAGATAACAACATGAACAAACAAAAAAAAAAAAGCAGGAAAAGGAAAATCACATGGTACAACCCTCCATATGATGGACGAGTAAAAACAAACGTAGGGGAAAGAATTTTTTTTAAAAATTTTGACAGCATCCTTCCCAAAAGAACACAAATTGTCCAAAATATTCAACAAGAACACCATCAAAAACTATCATATTCATGCATGCCTAACCTTAAAAATATAATTGATTCATCCAACAAAATGAAAAGCAACACAGCAAAGAAGGGTGAAGAAAGGAAATCCTGCAATTGTACTACAAAAGAACAGTGTCCCTTAAGCAACAAATGCCTCTATAACAACATTGTATACCAAGCAAGCCACTGTGACATCAGAAAATGAAAAAGAACATACATAGGGATCACTGAAAATCACTTCAAACCAGATATATGCAAACCATAAACAGTCATTCAACAAAGAAAAACAAAAACCAAACAGAACTGAGCAAATATATTTGGAGACTTAAAGACAAAAAATATAAACTATACATATCCTGGAAAATCATAAAAAGGGCATCACCATACAATAACATTTCAAAAAGATGCAACCTATGTTCAACAGAAAAATGGTTAATACTATGCAAACCATACTTAGCAACTAAATACTAAAGTAGAAATAGTAAACAACTGCAGGCACAAATGGAAATCGTTGTCAGCAAACGCACCCTGAACTGTAAACAACCTGAAAACCGAACAACACGTGCAGCCAATCCGCACGTGCAAACAGTGACATTAGGCCATATAACCCCGGCAGTAGGCAACCCAAAACCATCCTGAAGAGAGCCAGCGCTCGAAACATAGAGAGATCAACAGGGGCAGGAGGGTTGTAGAGGTGCCAATGGTCCACCTACACTCCCATACCCGACAAAGTTCCGGTGTCCCAGCTAAAAACTATCCCTTGCCCATGTTGTTCCAAGGACAGCATGGGCTAGTCCACACCGCTGGACCCGTACTGTACTGTCCGTGGTAGGAAACTTTCGGCTAACCCGTACTGTCCGTGGTAGGAAACTTTCGCTAGCCCTACTGTCCATGGTAGGAAACTTTCGACTAGCCCCTACTGTCTGTGGTAGGAAACTTTCGAGTAGCCCCTTCTGTCTGTGGTAGGAAATTTTCGGCTAACCCCTTCTGTCTGTGGTAGGAAACGTTTGGCTGGCCCGTACTGTCTATGGTAGGAAATTTTCGGCTAGCCCATACTGTCCATGGTAGGAAACTTTCGGCTAGCCCCTACTGTCCGTGGTAGGAAACTTTCGGCTAGCCCATACTGTCCTTGGTAGAAAACTTTCGACTAGCCCCTACTGTCCTGTAGGAAACTTTCGACTAGCCCCGACTGTCCGTGGTAGAAAACTATCGGCTAGCCCATACTGTCCGTGGTAGGAAACTTTCGGCTAGCCCATACTGTCCTTGGTAGGAAGCTTTCGGCTAGCCCTACTGTCCATGGTAGGAAACTTTCGACTAGCCCATCTGTCCATGGTAGGAAGCTTTCGGCTAGCCCCTTCTGTCCGTGCTAGGAAAATTTCGGCTAGCCCATCTGTTCATGTTAGGAAACTTTCGGCTAGTCCCTACTGTCCGTGGTAGGAAACTTTTGACTGGGCCGTACTGTCCATGTAGGAAACTTTCGGCTAGCCCATACTGTCCGTGGTAGGAAACTTTCGGCTGACGCACACTGTCCGTGGTGGAAACTCAAAGTGTCCCATCCGGCCCCCCAGCTCGGAGTGTCTACCATTCTGCTGCCACTTTCCCTTTCTCGGAAATTACATTCAGAGTTAACACACATAATCATACATACAATGCTGACCTTTTCCTTAAATAAGGCGAGTGTACGTTTTGAAAAAAGCAACGGAACATAGCTGCTTCTAGTTACTTGTGACATTGGTGGAAACGTTCATGTTCGTGTGCAAGTGCGTAAGTGCGCGCGCGCGCGCGCGTGTGTGTGTGTGTTTTTTTTTTTATCTCTGTGTGTACGTTCTCAAGCGCTTGCATGCAAACATCCGTATATAATGTGCACACACGCGCGCGCGCGCGCGCGCGTGTTTGTGTGTGTGTGTGTGTGTGTGTGTGTGTGTGTGTGTGTGTGTGAGTGCGTGCTTGTTCGCGCACTCTGTGTGTGTGTGTGTGTGTGTGTGTGTGTGTGTGTGTGTGTGTGAATGGTATAGGATCAAGAGAAGCGGAGACTGGGGGTTACGGGGACAATGCAGACCGGAAGACAGTTCGGTCATGCCATGCAGCCTAAACTGTCAGCGGGGATGGAGGTGGGGATGCTGTAGACGGCAGGGTGGCAACATGAGCCAGATTGATTGTCCGGGTTTGGGTCCGGGTTTGGGGAGGGGGGGGGGGGGGGGGGGGGGGGGGGGGGGGGGGAGGAGGAATATGCAGTAAGAGCTTGACAATGTCCAGGGGGATAGCCTGGGACGGGCGGACAGTGTCGGCCATGACACCGGCAAAAATAAAGCCAAAGGATGGGAAGAGGAGAAAAGCAACGGGGAAGGGGGAGATCTCTGTGCGTGATGCATATTCTGAACCTGCGTATTGCATGTGGCCTACCGTCTGCTTTCTCTGGTTAGAATTCATTACAACACCGAAGGGCCAACACAGCCACTTTGTAAGAATGACACTTGCTACTGCTAAAAATAAGTGAAAGTGGCGCCAGCGAAAAAATACATGTAAATAAAATACAATAGGATTCTATGGGAAAGAGCCCTGCTGTCCGAACACACACAGCATTATACTCATTAACTTTTATAACATTCTTGGCACAATTTTCTCTAAGCGTAATTCGGGCTACTGTCTCTGGGAACAGTACAAGAGAGGGCGGAAAGAAGAAAGAAACACGGTGGAAAGAGAGAGAGAGAGAGAGAGAGAGAGAGAGAGAGAGAGAGAGAGAGAGAGAGAAGGAGAGGGAATGCGAGAGTCAGACTTAAACAGAGACAGAAAACAAGTCACACACACAGAGAGAAGTCCAATGTTGTTTAAGACCGGCCAACAAAAACACACACACACACACACACACATACACACACAGAGACAGAGAGAGAGACAAACAGACAGACAGACAGATAGACGGACAGACAGACAAAGGGAGAGAGGGTCCGAATTTTATTGAGGCCCAATGCTCCTTTCAGGGTGTAAATGAAAGGGAGGGGTGGGCAGATGTTTCAAAGAAGGGGGCAAATACATCTAGATACTGCATAATTCCGAAAGAGCTAAATGATCAACGGTTAATCACACACACACACACACACACACACACACACACACACACACAATGCGCGAACACGCACTCTCTCTCTCTCTCTCTCTCTCTCTCTCTCTCTCTCTCTCACACACACACACACACACACACACACACACACACACGCATAATATATGAATATAATACACAACATGCACACACAAATAGCATTCATCAACGCACGCATCAAGTGTCTTACAAAACACAGCATTATTTTCATGATGAGAGAGAGAGAGAGAGAGAGAGAGAGAGAGAGAGAGGCGTCAAATAGACACCACCACTGAGAAATGGGTGGTGTGAATGATAGTCCTTAAGGTCAAGCTGCGGACTGTTGGCGTGTGAAGCGCGCGTGGCGCGTGAAGTTCATTGAAGGAGAGGGTTACATTATTGATGGCTTCAATATCCGCCTGGGACGGGATCGACTTTTGGCCAATGACTCTGTCGACACGATAGCCACTGCCTTCCACTTCGGAAGCAGGGACATCCACGTTGTTGACCCGTCTTCCCTGAATGGCTCAGGGTGCTGTGGGGATAGGGTGGCTTGTCTTTACCGTGTGCGTTATGCTCATTAATAGCGCTGTTGGAACTTTTTAGTCCCTTTCTTTAATGTTTGTTCATGTAGAGATGCCGAGGTTCTTTCAGTACAAACAGCTCCCCCACCCGCTGGAAGTTTTGTGCTAGTAACTTCCTTTAATCTGTCAGTGTTTTGGAAGTTGCCATTTCCTTCCCCCTCTTTTTTTCCCTTTTTTTAACTGTCAACCACTGTTCTGCTTTTATGACAGTTCTCCTGCCTTTGTTCGGGAAACATTTACACTTTTTTTACAGTAACAAATCACATTATCGCAGTTGCTATTGTTGTGATTGTTGTAGGCAGGCAAATACATGGTGAAAAAGGTGCACACTGTCAGGAGTGGTCAAAGGCAGTTTATCTTAATTTTTATTTTTAAACTGAGACCGATGAGAGAGAGAGAGAGAGAGAGAGAGAGAGAGAGAGAGAGAGAGCTGACCGGCGCTCTCAAAACAGACCAGTCTGATCTGCCCTGAGGATGTCCGCTCTCGGAACACACCGGTCTGATCTGCCCTGAGGATGTCCGCTCTCAGAACAGACCGGTCTGATCTGCCCTGAGGATGTCCGTTCTCAGAACAGACCGGTATGATCTGCCCTGAGGATGTCCGTTCTCAGAACAGACCGGTCTGATCTGCCCTGAGGATGTCCGTTCTCAGAACAGACCGGTCTGATCTGCCCTGAGGATGTCCGTTCTCAGAACAGACCAGTCTGATCTGCCCTGAGGATGTCCGCAGTTTACCTACCTCGTCATCAACAGATCAAGGTTTTTGTTGTTTGTTGCTTATTTAGGATGTTACTTTTTTTTTTTTTCAAAGATGTCACCTTTTTCAGGATGCGACATTTTTATATGTGTTTGACAGCCATGAAAAGGCCCCATATGGTCGACTGTGATATTACAACAAAATGTAGATCTAAAACAGAAAAGAAACAACCCTCCAATCCCTGCAAAAAAAAAATGTACCCTATCTGGGATGTTTGATTGTGCTTCAGGGTAGACTGGCTCGTTGTTTGCTTGCGTGTTTGAAATGAATGAACGCTGTGCCTTGCGGACCGGTCTGTTTGTGCATTGACCTGAACAGGTCAGGGTGCTAAGTGGATGACAAAACGTGTCTGCTACCCGCATACGTGATGTTAATTGATTTTGCGGACGAGATCGATAGTTTCAGCTTCTGATTAATGATCACCCGGCCGACTACACACACAGGTCCATTTAAGGTTCTCCGGTTCGTTTGTCCCTTTTTTTTTTTTTCCTGAATGCATAATATTTATCTACAATGCCGTGTGGAGTGATGGTCAGGACAAGTAAAGCTTGATCTGACAACAGACTGATTTCAGTTGGTCAAAGTGATTGACTAGCTTTCCGTCATACGAATGATGCTTAACAATACGAGTGTTTGCCCGAATGGGTATTGAACACAGACAGCGTATTACTAAATCACAATACATGATTTTCGTTTGATGATACATTTATTGTTGCAAGCAAGCTTCCTTCAACATAGTTTACTTGGGTTGATTAGATATGAAACTTTTAGAGCCGTAACTTTCAGTTTGAATTGTATGTATACAAGCATGGTTTATTTGAACTCGTCATGGCTAACACTTATACAAAGACATTGATCGGGGCTTTGCTGATCTGTTGGATAACACATTCTTCTCTTGAATTAAAGGTCCCCAGTTTCGATCATCCGTTCCAAAACACAGATTAGAAGGGATTTTCTGTCCAATGGCAACATCTGTGTAGATTCTAACCCTCTCAAATTCTGCGGATGAGACTTTAACGAGCAAGGTTCTGTGTGCGAATCTATGCATAAAAGAACCCACCAGTAACAGAATCAATAAAGACCTTTGCGGGCATGTTAAACCCTCCTCATCTTACGTGGAAGTGTATACAGTTGGGATGGATAACGAAATCCACTAACCAACCAAAGAAACCTTCCATACTGGTATTGTCTGTGGACACCACCTCCAAAACCAAGCCCCGTTATCAGTTTGAAACAAACACATACCCCAATATCTCACCAGTGAGGAAACACGGAGATCTAGCCGAGGAAGGAAGATGTCGATCAATACCGGTTGGCCAGCGCACCACATTAGTTAATTCGGTGTTCGATTAGAAGTGGTGTGGTTCTGTCTTTCCCTGAGCAATTAACACTAATGTGTTATCCCACATAAACTGCTTTGTCTGCTTGACCTTAAACTTCGACCTTGTTGTTGAGTCCAAGGGCGATTAGTGTATTTCTTTCTGGCGCATTCGACCGTGGTTCATTGTCCTACATCAACTGGTGGATTGGCTATCCGATTGGGCTATCCGTGCTCGGTACTTATCCTTGGAATTTATTAGTCAGTTATATATATATATATATATATATATATCCAAGGATAAGTACCGAGCACCATTCCAGCAACTTACAGAGCAGCTTTGTGTGTTGCAATGACTGCAAGAAATATTCAGTTATAAAGAAAGCTTGCTCTTATGTCTTAGAATGAAGAATTAGGGGGAGATAAGCATTCATATCTGTAGTGGCAGATAATCCTACCTAACTAGGAATATGTGCTTGAATGGGTGAATGGGGAATAATAAATGCTTCTCAAAATGAGAAAATAAGCTTGCTGAAGGCAATTATTTTTTTTCCAATATTCCCCACGTAGGCATTCTGTTCCTCCTGTCACAACAGTCCCCTCCCTCTGCCTTCTCCCTCTTCTCCTCCACCCCCACCCCCCTCCCCTTCTTTCCCACAAAAGGAAATATTTTTGATATGTAATCTAGACACGATTTTCAAAAGGCTCAATATAAGACAGGAAGTTTGTACAGTAAGATCCAGAAAAGATAATTAATAGATGTTAGGAAAATACAAAACAAAAATGTACAGAAGACCAATTTTGTTCACTGTAAGAACCCCCCCCCCCCCTTCCCTTTGTTTCCACCCTCCCCTTCTCCCTCCCTTGGCCCCCAGGCTTCTCCTCCCCCTCGCTTACCTGCGCCCTTAACCACCGCCACCCCCCCCCCCCCCCCCCCCCCCCTTTCTGCTTTTTTCCAATATCCCCCACATAGGCATTTTGTCCATACTTATTAGGTTTATTTATTATGTTTACCTGTGTTTTGGAAGATATATTTCGATTCTGTTGTGCTGTGCCTCTGAGGACATTCGAGATTACATTGGTGGGTTGTGAGAGTGGAGGGAGATTCTGGTGCACACATTTTTTAAAGTTAACATGAATATGTTTGTTGGATATATGGCGAGAGAGAAAGTGAGGGTGGTGAGCAGATTGATGTGTTGGTGGAGATAATAGGGTTGGAGGGAGGGAGACGGAGTGGGGAGGGCGGTGAATGGGAGTGAGAGAAGGCATACGCCGGTGTTAACGTGAGGAGGAAGATGAAGATAAACAGAAATCCTTATACATGTGGGCAAGATAGTGAGTGTGAACGTGGATACATGAATGCACGAGAAAAAGAGTTTGTCTGATTTGTACAGAAAAAGGTTTCTTGAACTGTTTTCTTTTTTTTATTTACCTTATATATACAGTGTGCTTCTCTAAACAGTTGCCATTACTGAAGAAGCTTTTAAGCGAAAATTTTATTGGAGATTATACAATTTAAAATAAACTGTTTACTTCTGTGTTTTTCATTTTACTCAAAGTATATATATATATATATATATATATATATATATATATATATAGATAGATAGATGTGTGTGTGTGTGTGTATGTGTGTGTGTGTGTGTGTGTGTGTGTGTGTGTGTGTGTGTGTGTGTGTGTGTGTGTGTGTGTGTGTAAAGATCCTCAGCTTCCTTTACTTTGTATGAGCTAAAGGAAGCGTTTCTTATCTTTGTATCAAGAAAACATCAATTGGAATGGATGCGACTTCTAACGATTTATTGAAACATTTGCTTGAACATTGGATGAAGCTGTTGTTCGATTTATTAAAAAAAAATGCTGGATCCAGGGCATCATTCCACAAATATTGAAACTCTCTCTTATGGTACCAATACCAAGACAGGGAAAGCAGAAATTGTGATAAAAAGAAATATAGACCAATTGCACAAACCACTCACACTGGAAACCTAATGGAAAAAAATGTTTTTAAACAGCTTATCATTGTGATAAAAATGGAATAATTCCAATAAATCAAGCAGGATTTTGTACAGACAGATCAATTGTTGATCATTTGGATCAACTTACTACTTAAATAAACCACCAATTTGTCCACAGAAAGAATGCACTTGCCACATTTTCATGCGATCATGCGTGGTATGACAGATTGCTATATAAATTGAAATCTATCGGATTGTCAGAAAATGTTTTCTATTATATCAAGAATTTCCACAAGAAAGAAGCATGCAGCAAGAGTTAGGATTCTTACTCCACATTAAGATTTCAAAGAATGGGCATTCCGCAAAGGTCGGTTATTGCCCCTCATCTGTTCAATATTCTGCTTTATGATCTCCCAAAACGTTTATCAGGCAACACTTTCTTTGTACAGTATGTTGATGACATCTGCATGTGGATGAAAGTAAACATGAAAAAAAGAAATGCTAAAAGACAGCTCAATTTCTTTAGAAGAATGTATCAATTTAAATTTGATCAGCTCAGTGACTACCTTACTGCAAATAGTTTATCATTGTCCCCTGAAAACACTCATGTTGTGCTTGTTAATAACGGAGAGACCCCCCCCCCCCCCCCCCCCCCCCCCCCTCATGTTGCCCTCGTTACAATGAATGACCATGTTCTGAAATATAAGCATGTCGTGAAATGTTCGGGTGTATTCCTTACATCAAAAGTGACTTGGCATTATCATTCTGAATATCTACTAACGAAAACCAGAAGAAGTTTAAAAAAATAATAGAAGTAAGAGGTGAAAAACTTTGGAGTCAAGATGTTCAAGTCAAGTCAAGTCAAGTCAAGTCAAGTAACTTTATTATCTCAATTTGAGAAATTAATTTGTGGTCACACACATTCACAGCAAATAAACAATAATTTAGCCACATTACCCATTTTCTCACATATGACATACATTCATATAGAGGAATTTGGATTTCAATTAAACATCTTCTCGGTTCATGAAATCAATGGACAGGGGAATAAAACTTTGTTTAAATCTGACACTTCTGCATTTAACCGATCGATATATCTTCGTCCTGACTGAAGAAGGTCATACTGATTTGCAAGAACGTGGGTCTTGGTCACACGTAATCTTCTTCGCTTTACAAACAAACACGGCACCTGTATAGCTCACTTAGACTTTTTTGTCTCTCACCAACGATTTTTCCTCCCACGTTCACCACTTTCTCAAGCACATTTCTGCTCTTCACAGTCAACCCACCATACCAACATATAAATGAGAAAGTTAGAACAGATTCCAAGAAGCATGAATAAAATGTCCGAAGAATGTCAGTATTCACATGAAATGATCGCAGCTTGCGAAGACAATATAATCTGGTTTGACATTTTTTGTGGACATACTCAACATGGGATTTAAAATTCAGCTTATTATCTATAAAAGTTCCTAAATATTTGTATGATTCAACACGTTCTACTTCAGCACCTTTGATAAAAAAAACAACTTTAATTTTGAGTTCAAAACAGAATAACTGAGGGCGGAAACTGAAGCAAAATTTCGAAAGGGAGGGGGTTAGTTACCGCAAAGGACAAACATAGCACAGGACAGGACACAATGTAATTCGACCTCTTGGGTCTTCACTACACGAGAGATTCATCTCATTAACATCCAACAGTAACACAAATATGCATACCCACCACTTCAACACCAGTAGGCTATATCTTCCACCAACACACACACATACATATACACATACATACACATCACCAGCATACCCCATTCATATAGAAGTTGCAGCCATCCTCCATTTATTTTACTTATTATATAGTGGAAGATTTGAGAAAATCTGATCCAATTGTATTGGCGGATAATGTAGAACTGTCTACAAATCAAATCAGTATCTGCCGTTTGCCTGATTGCTTTTGCCCTACACCCAAAGAACCAGTTGACGTATCAGATCAGCTGACTGGCACATACAGTTGGGCAGAACGCCTCCGATGGCACTGCACCATACGTTGCAGGAAAAGAAAGAAGGAGTGGAAGAAGGTGGAACTCAAGAAAGCCTCGATAACAATTGCTCAGCCTACACAGATGGAGAGGAAAGACAAGCCAGACCATGGTACTGCAATGGGACGCTGCCGTGCTTGTGACTTGTTGATGTCTTCATGGGCAGCTTAGACAATAAACTCATGCAGGATTGCTCAGTCCCTCTGCTTTCCTCTCTGGCTGAACCTGAACGGCGCAAAGAGCTTAACTGTCTAGATTGGAGCAGGTATCGAGATGATGGTATCACTATTCTTCCCAACAGCGAGGACCGTGAATCATACTGCAAACACCTGGATGAACTGAATCCGCCAAATATTAAGTGGACCGTAAAATTTGACAGACAGGTAGAATATCTGGATATGAAACTTTCAATAGTTGATGGTGTCATAAAGACAGATGTCTTTTCCAAACATCGCCATAGTTACCTTCCAAAGAACAGTTGTCACCCTCCTTCAGTGTTCAAGGGTCTTATAACAGGTGTTGGCGCAGGCTGAGAATGTTATGCAGCGAAGATGACAGACTGCAAGAGAGACTCAGAGAGTATGCCAAATATTTTACAATCGCTGGTTGGATATTTGAGGCAGCATTTGAACAACTTAAAAGGGGAGCTAACAGAGACCGAGGTGTTCTCATCAGGCAAGAGAGACAACCCAAACCCAAGAAATTGGCTTGGGTCACTGAGTATGACCCAAGGTTACCATCTAAAAGACAAATTATTTACAAAATTTACACATCCTGTATTCCAATCCCAAAAACAGGACCATTTTCCCTGACAAAAAAATGCTCATTGATGCTGATAGGAGAAGACGCAACTTGGCAGAAATGTACAAACCTACAGTACAACGTCGCCATCCTCTCCATGGACCCATGAACAGACCTGGATTTTTGTATGCTGTGCCTGCCGATGTGACCTTTGTGCACATTCCAGTAATCTGATTGGGCTAAGAAGCTCATGGGATGGACTATCAGACAGCACCTCACCTGTTCGACAAAAAATACCATCTACGTCGTCAGATGTCAGAACCACCCAGACTCATGGTATGTTGGGCCACCAAGGACCTCAAAAGAAGGTGGGCTAATCATAAATCAGACTGCAACAGAAAATAGCCCAGCGATGTGGGGTTGCCAGACACCTCGCCCAGACTGAGCACCCTGAAGATAAGGCTCTGCCCTTTCTTTCCATCCATCCCATCGAACAAGTTGCATCTGAAGACAAACTCCTAGACAGGGAGACTTCTTGGCAGGCCAATTTGGGGACTTTCTTTAAGGGTCTCAACTTCCGTACAGAACTCAACAGCATGCACAGAATGAGAAACAGGGTTCTGTATTAGAATGGTACAGTGAAAGGTGGACTCTATAGAGTGCAGTGGAAGGTGGAGTATTCAGGGTGCAGTGGAAGGTGGACTCTACGGGGTGCAGTAAAAAGGTGGACTCTGCAGTATGCAGTGAAGGGTGGACTCTACAAAGTGCAGTGGAAGGTGGACACTGCAGAGTGCACTGAATGGTGGACTCTGCAGGGTACAGTGGAGGCTGGACTCTGCAGGGTGCTGTGGAAGGTGGACTCTGCAAGATGTAGTAGGGGTACAGGTGTGTGGTGAAAGGTGAAACTACAGTAAAAAAAGAAATTGTGACGTCGTTTTTAATTGATGTAGTCTACTATGACGTCAATGGTATTAATGTCATCGCTGTTGAGGAGATGTATGTGGCATCGGTTCCTGAAGAAGCCTTTTGGCGAAAGCTTGGATAAAAAATGAACTCCGTGGGCGGTGTTGACAACTTATTGTTTATCTATCTATCTATCTATCTATCTATCTATCTATCTATCTATATCTATCTATATCTGTATCATTGCTATCATTGTTATTATTATCCTTTTAAAAAAAATTCTTTTCTTCTATTATCACTATCATAATCACTACTATTTCCTTTCCCACTTCATATAGAAGTTGCAGCCACCCTCCATTTATTTTATCTTATTTCATTTATATATATATATATATATATATATATATATAGATATTTGTTTATCATTATCATCATCGTTATTATTATTATTATCCATTTTTTTCTTTTCTTCTATTATCAGTATCATAATTACATCTATTTTCTTATTATTTTTATTCATTCTATTTTATTAGCATTACCCACACCCCCACATACAACTACCCACACATAACCACTATCATCACCATCACCATCCATTAAAGTCATTGATTAATTGATTGATTGATTTTTTTTTTTTCAAATTTCTTTATTTCTTCACTAAACACTATTATCAATCCATCTTTCTTCACTACCATCACCAATATATCGTACCATTCTACAAAACAAGCTACAAACCCCATTGTTTTTGTTTTTAATATTCTTGGTGCTTTAGTAAAAGATCATATGAGCAGTCACTACCCTGATCATCTAAAAGTTTATAAGGATGGATCTCTGTTGAAGTGGAAGCAGCTTTCAGTATTCCTTCTTTAAAAGTGAAAAGATATTTTTATGTTGGAAGAAACAGATCCATTTTCACGACAGAGTCACTGCCATTCTCATGGCCCTGCACTATTTACTTGATTTTCTTCAACATATATTTGATATTCTTTTCTGTGTTGATTCGAAGTCAGTTTTATATGCTCTAAGTAAACCAAACTCTACAGTGAAACAACATGTCATTCTTTTAATCAAATAGAATAATACATCTACTTTTGAGAGGTAGTTGTACTGCATTCTGCTGGGTGCCCTCGCATTATGGAATCCATTG